>WRNY01000025.1:0-516734 GCA_012978405.1 Pseudocercospora macadamiae
TAGAAATAAGATTAGATAAGCTAATAAATAGAGGTAAGGATACTATATTTATTAGCTATATACCTAAGATATTAAAGATATAGCTATTTTAGGAACCTAATATAAAAGCTATTAGAGCCTATAATAAGGCTAATTAGTTTAAGTATAAGAAAGGAGGAAATATAATATTAAATATTCCTAGGCTTAATTAATCTAGCTAAGTACTAGCTAGAAACCCTATTAGAAGACTATAAAAGAAGCAAGAGCTACTCTCTATACTACTCTAAGTATAGTTACCTCTACTACTAGGAGATAGAGAAGAATACTAGAGAGTAGAGAATCTAGAAGAAAATAAAAAATAGGAACTAAGCTAAGAAGAAGAGCAAAGACCTTAATAAACTTAGAAGAAAAATACCTAAAGTTAGAAAAAAAGAAGATCTATTTTAGATAAAGAGCTAAAATAAGAAAGAATATATAGTATAATTATAAGAGTAACTATATAGAAAAGGCTAAGAAATAATAATAGAGAGCTTCTAGAATCTAAGTATTATAGAGTATTCCTATCTATACTATAGGACTCTAATCTAGCTATAGTAATAGAATAGGTAATTAAACTTCTAGAGAATATTAAGGAAACTATATACTATATAGTAGTAGATAGAATTAGGACCTAGTAGGAAGTACTAATTCTAAAGACCTATAAAGAGGTAGTATAAGACCTAAAATAGAGATATATATAGAAAGAGGTAATCTAGAAAGAGCTAATTATACTAGAAGCTAACTATACCTAGAACTAGGTTATTCCTCTAAGAGGAGTAAACCTAGTAATATTAAAATAGGTATTTAATATAAAAAGGATAATTAGTAGAGCTATTAAAAAGTTTAAAGCTAGACTAGTTATAAGAGAGTTCTCTTAGAAATATAGAGTAGACTTCTAAGAAACCTTTATACCTACTATAAGATATAATATATTAAGGATATTTATAGTAGTAGTCTATAAGAAGAACCTAGAACTATACTAAGTAGATATAAATAATATATTTACTAAGAGTATACTATAAGAAGAGATCTTTATACTTCTACTCTTAGGAGTAGAAGTACTACTAAATATAGTCCTAAAGATATTAAGGAGCTTATATAGCTTAAAGTAGGTAGCTAGAGATTAGAATAAGCTCTATATTTTAAAGTTAGAGAAGATTAGATTCTAGTAATTAGAAGTAGACCTATACCTATTAATCTATAAAGAAAGAGATATTATAATCCTTACTTATATAGATAATATACTTATTATAGTACTAAAACTATAGGATATTCTATAGTTTAAAGAAGAGCTAAGAAAGATATTTAAGATTAAAGACCTAAGTAAACTAGAAAAGATTCTTAGAATAAGAATAACTAGAGATAGAGAGCTTAATACTCTAAAACTAGACTAGAAATACTATATCTAGGAAAACCTTATAAAGCTTAGAATAACTAAAGAAATAGCTTAACTAACCTTATTACTACTAGATAGCTATAATAGCCTTACTTTTTTAAGGAAGGATAATAAGAAGTATAATAAGAATAAGTACTAAAGCTAGAATAGTACTTAGATATAGCTAATAATAATAATAAGGCTAGATATTACTTTTACTCTTAGAAGATTAGAATCCTATATATCTAATCTATCTAAGAGATATCTAAAGGCTCTTAAGAGACTATTAAGATATCTAAAATTATTCCTAGATCTTAGATTAATATTTAGAAAAAGTAGAGGAAGGCTAATTAGATACTTAGACTCTAATTATACTATAGATAAAGTAGATAGAGTTTTAATCCTTAGTAGTATTTTCTTCCTTTATAGATTACTAGTTTTATAGATAAGTAAGAAGTAAAAGTCTATAGTAATATTAATAATAGAGGCTAAGTATATAGTAATAAATATATATATAAAATAATCTTAGTTCCTTATAGTACTCCTAAGAGAAATAGATTATCTAGATTTAGTAGGAGAATACTTATTTTAACTACTACTTAAAGCTAACCTAGATACTATAAGAGAGATAAGACCTATTTAGCTTATAGAAGATAACTAAGTAGCTTTAACTTTAGTAAAGGATACCTATATCTATAAAAGATTAAAATATATTAATATAGCCTATAATAAAGTTAGATAACTTTAGTAGTAGAGAAAGATTATAGTAGAATATATTCTAATAAAAGAGATAGTTACTAATAGTTTAATAAAACTAAAGAATAGACCTTAATTCTAGGAGTTCCTAAAATAACTCTAGCTTATATAAAAGAGGCAAAAAGATATAATTATATACTTCTTTAAAATATATAATTATATCGATATTAAGCCTAGGAGTTATACCTAGTAGGAAGGGTATAGTACTAACCTAGAACCTGCTATACCTAATTAGCTAATAGGTAACTAAGAAAATATATATATCTATATAAGAAGAGAAAGAGCTTAAAAGCAAAAGAGTAGTCTATATAATTTAATATAACTAATATATTAAATTATATAGAGATTAGGTCTTAGAATTAAACTAAGATAGATTATACTATAAGACTATAGTACCTAATTAGCTAATTAATAGAGAGTTAAACCTATTTATATACCTTAAGTACCTAGAGGAAAGAAGTTTAGGCTAAGTAGGAGTATTAGAAAGTATAGCCTACTCTACTATTCTAGTAAGAGTATATTATATAATTAGGTTACGTAATATAGTATATAACTAGATTATATAATATACCTAATAAGAATAGATCTTAGAAGTAGATAGAACTTTAATAAAAATAACTACGTTAGTTCCTACTATTATACCTTCTTTTAGTACCTTCCTACTATAATATATATTTAATAATAGTAGCTATTATTATTAATCTATTTATAATTATCTTTTATTAATCTACGCTTATTTATAGTAACTTCTATACTATAGTAGTATTATAGTCTTAACTTTCTACTATCTTTTAAACTATAATAAGACGTATAGTATCTATTAGTAAAATTCTAGTTTTATATATACTTCTTAGTTTTTTTTTATATTTTAAATATTTTACTATAGTATAGCTTTAGTAGATATTTATAAAAGAAGCTATATATAGCTTTAAGAAACATTATAGTAATAGGCTTATTAAGACTATAATATAGCTACTATCTATACTACTATAGTAAATTAATACTATTTAGAATAATATAAAAGTATAATATATTAATTAGAAATATATATAAGCTTATAGGTAGTATATTATAGAAGAAAGAGTTATTATAAAACGAATTTTAGATATTATCCTAGAGATAGTAGTTAAGCTTAGTTAGCTAATATAGTAAGAATTTATAATATTAGAAGCTAAAATATAACTACTATACTAATTATAATATAATTAAAGTATATAATAGTATACGACACGCTAATTAATTTGCGCTATCAAGCATATTAATAGGTGCAGTATGTGTTAAGAACACTATATGTAAAGAAATAGCTAAAATGCGCCGGTGCCGGCTGGGCTGGGCTAGCGGGTTGGGCTGTCCCGATCGGTTTCGTAGCATTGTCCGTACCTCAGCCTTTACTCTTGACAGGCATTGCTTGAACAGCAGGAATAGCTGTGCATGAGAAGCAACGCGATGGAATGGCATCCAACTTTCATTGAGACCTAGGCTCTAGCCTCGCGAATACATCCGCTCTGAGTGTCGGCCCCATGAATGGCCATGCGACGCGTCCAGTAGGTCTCTCGTCCAGTGGAGGACAAAAGGCATAGCTGACCGGAGCAGGTTCCGCCGTGCCAGCTCCAGATGGCTAGGCATTCCTTTAGATTTCTGGCGGCTAGCAAAAGCTGCTATCGCATGCGCCGGGAAAACTGTTCAGGCAGCATTTGGTAGAGGTGATGATTCGACATGGCTAAATGTTCATTCCAAGATTCGCGACGCGCCTTGGAAAGGAGCAAGCACGAATCGGGCCGGGGAAACGAATCTCCGGTTCTTTCACCTCACGCCACCCCTCGCACTTACCATCATCATCTATTCTACTTTCTTCACAAGACAACCCCATAGTCGCGGCATCAAGTTATACGGCTCCATCTCGTCGTGTCCCAATTCCTTCACGTCCCACGAGCCGGCTCCTAGCAGGGCACTTTCAGTATCTATGGCAAGATTACAGTGGCCAACCAAGGGCGACCAGAGCAGGCTCCATGCTCCTAAGTCATGTCAGTTCATCACATACCCAAAATCACAAGAGCAGAGATATTACTTTGCACAGCCCTGGTAAACGAGTCTGTGCTCGCGCAATGCTCCCAGAAGAGTAATTGTGCACCAGGTTTGAGGAGCCGGTAAATTGTCCTTGCAGCCTCCTCACAGTCCTCAATAGAGCAAAGCACCTGCATGCAGACCACGCTGTCAATGCTGTTGCTTACGATACCATGCTTTGCCAGTTCCGCTTCGTCCTCCAAAGCTGCATTTAGGGGCAGATATACATCTGATAAGGATGGATACTGCTTAAGCCTCTCTTTCAATGTCTCCGAGAAGTGCGCGTTCGGCTCGAGGCCGTAAACTCGTGTGATGCGGCTTGCATCCAGCCGTGGTAGCTGATTGCCAGTTGCTGGCCCGAGTTCAAGCACGATCCCGGAAGCCATACCGACCAGCCGAGGCACCGGTGTCATCTCTTCTTCGAACCTCGCGAAATAGTGTCCTTCTCAGCATTTCAGTAGAGGCGCTCTGGATATACTTCGTGGCTATCCTACATACCCAGCTTTGTATACCACATGGCAAAGCTGCGAGCGAGAACATCCTTCAACGGAGCTCGACCTAGTGATTCCAGGCCACCTTGAAGCCGGTCATCATCACTTCAATAGCAGATGATCATGGATATGCCGACATACACCAGATAGCATAGCCAACCGGCTGAAACAATCCGGTGTAAGATTGCCACCGCTTCGAGAAGTCCAATGGCATGAGTGCTTTATCAAGTACGCTAGTGTTGTGTCGATGTGTGCTGATCGCAACTTGAAGGCCCCTCGCTCAGCCAGATAAAAGAATAGCGGAGAAGCGACATAAATAGGTCCAAGATCTGGATTTTACTGCGGAGATACGATCCCTGTCCAATACATGGCAGGCAGCAAGCGTGGGTATTGGGATGTCACGAAGTCACGCTGTTCAGCCGATTGGAACGCATCAAGCGCTTCCGTTCATTCACTTACATTCTGCATCAGAGCCAGCACCAAATATCGCAATTGGTCGTCACTATGTCAATCAATCACACCGGGATCGAGTGCTTGACCGAACGACACTCCGAAAATGTCCCAGCTGCTCGCTGCGCTCGCTCGCGCCTTTCAGAAGTCATGGTCCGATCAACATTTCAAGACATTCCCAGCGTTGCGTAAAGTATCAAAGTCGATGCGCATGAGACAAAGCTCTTGCAAAATGCGCCACATGCATGTCTCGCCATTTCGAGTAGCGCACATGCAGGCTGCATCGAGAATCATGGTCGCCATGTGAATCAGTCGTAAAACTGGGAAGGTCGTGCGAGCATGAACTTGAATCGTTGTTTTCACAAGTAGAAAACAGCAGATTTTTGTGTGCAGAGTCTGGGAATTCGCGTTGTTTGCTGCATGCTAACACGACTATAATTGATCGATAGCTAGAGCAGGGACCATGAATTATGGGCTGCAACACATTCAATACACAATGCAGCTCAGACAGAGATCGATACTGCATCATAAACACCACGAAAGAGATTGTATACGCCCCCTCACAATGGTTACGCACCGACAAGCATCTTGGGAGGACTCTCAAGTATCACAAGATCCAGATGGAGCGCAAAGGCGGGCACAATCCTTGTTGATATCACATGCGGGACTGGCAAGCTTCACATAGGACTCGTGCTATCGGGTTCGCCGGCGCCAATTCAATCACAGGAACCGACGTTCATTCACTTGAACTGTACCGCATATCCGGCTTCAGGGTATAAAGACCTCCGACAATGTCCACAAACCTTTTCTGTTCTATGTCATGCAGTCTTTGGTTCAAGGCGACTAGTACCGTACCAACGACCATCAGCATACAACGCTTAATCTTCTTGGCCTAGTCACTCACCATTCACACGTTCTCGACCTTCCACATCTTCAACATGGATTCAAGTCCAGTCTCGCACCTCTACGAGCGCTACAAACTTGGCACGAAGCAAGTCGTAGACTGGCTGGTAGATACTGCTCGAGTATGTCACGACATCACAAAGATCCTCGACATTCCCGACTCCAAAGTCGCAAATCGCGCCAACAAGAAGAGCCAAAACAAACAGAGTCATAATAATGGAGCTGGTCAACGCATTGCGCTCACGAAACAACATCTTCTCCGACTGACCGATACCATCGTGAGCGGACCTCGGGAAATTGTCGATTCACAAGGAGTTGGAGACATTGTCAAAGTCCTCGAAAATGTGATTCGACTCCGCCGCGAGTGTGCTGAATGGTACGATGACAAGGAGGATGGCCATCAACACTTCATCGAAGTTCTGAGGCAAATCTTGGCAAAACTCGAGACACGGTTTCCGAATGATAATACTCAGATGGAGGACACCGCCGAAGCCAGACCGCGTCCAAAGAACAAGTTCACCGCTCTTGAAGTCGATGAGCCATCACTGACACCGCTTGGAAAGGAGCAGGAGTCTAAAGCATCATTGCGTCCAGTCGATAAGCTTCCTGCGACCACCAACTTCGAGCTCGAGCAGCAACCAGATGACAAATCGATCGCAATCTTTTGCATGTTCAAAGACTGCAACGACATCCGCGATTCTATTCGCAAGACATGGAGAGATTACCTGAAGGGTAGCATCACATTGGCAACAGCCTATCAAGTCACCTACACGGCTTGTGCCTTGATGCAATGTGCAGTGGACGATTTCATCAGCAAATACCCCGAGCTGGCCACATTCAATGAGGTCTATCAATTCCTGGCGCATCAAGGCTCTTACAAGACCCTCTATCCGCCGACACATGAACCTCAAGGGCCGGCCTCTCTCGCCCTGGCATTGAAGCGCTACCGGAGTGATTTGTGCATAGACGCGTTCAGTGCGTTGATGTACCTCTTCGAGTGGGTCAGCATCAGGGAAGCGGGTAGCAACGATACTCCGCAGGCCCTCTCCCACATGGATCCAGCCTACGTCGAAGGACTTCTGTCCCACCCTTTGATTAGAAGTCAGGGGGCTATGGTGCACAGACACACGTAATGCACACCTCCACCATTTTTAACACACCTCTTTCTACTACTATATCTTAATAACTACTAGAGCTATAGGCTTTATATTAAAATAGTATATACTACAGATTATATACTTTCATTTAAGCTATATATTATAATTGTAGCTTATGTCTCTATTATATAGTACGTATAGGTTAAGAATTACTCTAAATCCGGCTTATAGGCTTTATAACTCTATTATCTAATGCGACTATAATAGGTAGTATTATAACCTTCTTCTTAGCCTTCTATAGCCTTTTAGTAAGCTACTAAAGAGACTTCTATAGTTAATTTCCTACCTTTTTAGTCTTCTTTTACTATAATTTAATAGTAGCTCTTTTAGCCTTTTAGGTAGCTTTATCCTTAGCCCTCTTTATACGCTCTCTTTTACGCTTCTTAACCTTAACTCTCTTTTTATAAGTAGTTACCTTTACTTATTCTTTCTTAAGTTACTTTATAACTTTCTTATTAATCTTCTTTTCTTCTTTTTATACTTATAGATCCTTAGCTTATTATATCTTCTTTAGTAAGAAGAAAGTAGCTCTATTATTATCTTAGGCTCTTAATTCTTTAAAGAGATTCTTTCTATATTTCCTTTTCTTCTTTTTAAAGCTAAGTATAGTTCTAAACTACTAGTTCTTAGCCTTAAGGATTATATTCTAAGTTATAATTATAATAATAGTATTAGATAGCTTTTAGATATCCTTTTATTATACCTTATCTAGCTTTTTTAATATAATATCTTTTAGTAACTTTTTAAGCCTTTTCTAATCTATAGTAAATAGAATTAAATAGTTTAATCTATTTATAGAAGGTCTAGATACCTATTCTTTACTAATAAAGGTAGATATTATAATTAGTAGATTAAATAGATATAAGCCTATCTTTATCTACTTACTTATAATATTATATAGTATAAGTACCTTTTTCTATACTAGCTTAAAAAGTCTCTAAAAGTCCTTTTTTATAATACTAAATAAGCCCTAGTAATTATATATAAACTAGTCTAGCTCCTAGCTATAATATATTCTAAAAGAGGTAAATATACTAATATCTAGAGGCTATAGCCTATATATTAAGTAAGAAGAGTATATAGTAACTAGGATTTTATTATTATTATACTATTTAAGGAAGAGTATATTTATATAGCTTCTATAGCTATCTATATATAGAAGCCTATAATTAATCTATACCTTAGCTTTTATATAGCGCTAGAAAACCTATATAAGCTAAGCTAAACTAAGGTTATTATCTATCTACCTCTTTTTAGAAGAAGCTATAAAAGCTTTATATATAGAGCTATTAAAATCTTATACCTAAGTATCCTAAAGATTACTTATTTTTACTTAATAAATAAGGCAAGGAGGTAGGCTTATTCTATTAGTATAGATATAAGCTACTACTATAAGCTATTTATAGTTACTATTTTATATATTTCTAATAATCTTTTTCTATTTAAACTACTTCTTTACTACTACTCTTTTAGCCTTTATTATAAACTTAATAAGGAAGCTCTTCTTATCTGTATTATATATATTTTCTAGCTTTATTTTATACTCTTATAGCTTCTTTTCTATAAGCTAAAAATATAGCTTAAAAGATATCTTATTATTAGCTTCTTTCCTTACTTTATCTAGTAGCTATAGATATATAGAAAGAATCTAATTTTTATATCTTTTATAGAAAATAGGTACCTAACCTCTTTCTAGCTATCTTTTTATAATATTATAGATAAAGTTATATAATATTAATAGCGTAGAAAGTAGACTATAGTCTATAAGGATATTAAGGTACTATATAAGGCTACGCTCTTGCTAGTAGGAAAGAATTATCTAATTTTCGTGTTTATTCTTTAGGCTTCTAGTAACTCTATTAATACGTTTACTAAGCGTAGATCTATTAATATTAAAATCCCTAGCTACGCTAGAAATACTAGCCTTATTATACGCTTTTAAATAAGCTATTGCGCGTGTTATTTAGTCTATAGTTAAGTATAATATAGTAGGTTAAAGTAGGGTGTGGAAATGAAGAAAGTGTGTATTACGTGTATCTGTGCACGACCCCCGCCAGACTTCTAGTGCATTCATGCAGATGGAAGAGTCGCTCTACGACCTCGACTTGGAAATCCAGAAGAACCGTGAGGGATACGCCGGCCTTATAGGCTACTTCTTCTACAGCTACATATGCAGCCGATGTGACGACAAAGGGCCCTGCAGGCTACTCGCGGTCATATCCATGCAAATCCATATGGACGTATCTGAAGTTCTTGGTGAATCTTCCGGGAATGTGTTCAAACAAACAAAGGCCGTATCACATTATGTGAAGGACTCCATCTACGACTTCGCAAAGTACCGCAAAGCTGAGAAGCTTGAATTGGAGTATAACAGAAACCCGACATGCATAAGTCCGGGGTCCGCGATACTGCTACGCGCTATTGCTAAAGGCCTCAAGCCCGTACCACACCACAGCAAGACCGCCCTATCCAGCGAGCAGCCTCGACTAGAGCCTATCTTCAGCCATTTCCCACTGTTCATGGGACATTTTCCATCTGTCGTCAGTGACCGATGGCACTGTGAAGGATCTTCCACAGCAAATTACAATTGGACGGTCCCTTGTATGGCACATCTATATCGAGTAGGTCGGCTCATGGGATTTATTACCAAACCATGGCTAGACTTAGAGTTTGCGATTGAACAGCAGGGCGACAAGAGAATGGGCTTGCGTGACAGTAAGACACTTCTCGAGGCAGCGAAGCACTTCGGCTTGGCTTTTGGAGTCAAACTTTCAGCGTACGCGAAAAAGCAGAAAGCATCAAATGAACGAGTGCCACTGCCCAAGACAAACCCGGCCACAGCGGAGCGCTGTGTCGCATTTGTTGTTCCCTGCGAAACTCCTGACAATACCTGGGAGACTGGTACAGAGAACGAAAGTTTTCATGCACAAAATGCAAGACAGATCTCATACACGCTTGTGAGGGACGAGATCGAAGGCTTGAAAGGTCCTGCGAAAGAGCGCTGGAGAACGACAAGACAACTACCTCCACAAGACCTCCTCTGCCTTCTGCAACGGAAACTCGCTTCGCAAGAGATCGCGACCCACTTCGACAACTTCAAGCTCCTAGAATCATGCATACTTGCATTCCAAGTTGTCAATACCATCATCTTTCAAGATTTCCCGCACAGATACAAGAAGGGTTGGAGGCCTCTTGATGTTGTGGATGAAGTTCTTTGGGCAGCGGCGAGTGAGAAAGGTGGGAAACTGATGCTTCAGGAAATTGGTGCTGCAATAGAGAAGCATATCGAGGGAAAAGAAAGCGTCATCTACGATGCAGCTGTCAAGATGTCTGGTGGGAATCTGCCTGAGGATATGGTGCCGGGCAGCTGGGTTGCGCGCCACATTCTTCTTCGTCCAGATGCATGAGCGAGAGGAGAAACGGGGCAATGGTTATTGTCATCCAGCCTCAAAACGTAGATCTACTTCAAGTAAGCATGGTGTAGCAAATAGATGTATCTTGTAAATGTTGATTGAGGCACAGGAGCAACCATTTTTCATTCTCGTGGATGTAAGTATGTGGAACGTGATTTTCATATTGAGATGTTTCTTGAATGCATGGTAGCAGGAGTGCGTCATTCGAATCATCCCATTGCAACATTCTCTTGGACTTGACAATATGCGCTGGCGCATAGACCGCGAACCCGTGCCTGTTTGACGAGGCGCTGATTTCGAACGATGATAAACTGTGTATTGGCCTCAAATCTGAGGTTCTGTTCTATACTGCATCAGCTTGACTGCAGTACGAAAGCTTGCGAAGCACTCACAAACAACGGTCTCCAGAACCGCAGTCAAAAGTCCAGGTCTCTGAGCAATATCTCCAACAGTGCTTCTCAAGATGCAAGTGCTGGTCATGGAAACGACAGTCGCAGCCTTGCATGGAGCGGCCCCATCCTGATTTTCGGAGCACGACTGTGCACAAGCTTGCAAGTTGCTATTGGCGACATAGAAGCGAGTAATCTCATCGCCGAGATAGTGCGTATCGCATTGGATATTGTAATTATAGCTCTTGCTATCGACGGTCAGAGTGGCATTCGTATTCGAGGCTCCGGGACATGTCCAGGCACTTTCTTGTGCGGATGCTGTTGCCAGAAAGACGGCGACCGGAAGGAATGAGAACAGCTGCATCGCGATTTCTGTCCAGTAGAGTCTATCGAGAATGATTCTGGAAATACTTCTGAAGAACGCGATTGGGAAGCCAAGCATAATATAGTGAGCACTACGACTCTTTCTTTAGAACTGGGTGAGAACTCCGACATGGTGCCGGCAAATTGCCTTTGGTGTTCATGTTCGTATCCAGCAATTCTCGTATTCTGCAGATGGCCATTCGTGGAGACGGCCTTGTAGTTGTTCTTGGTTTGTTACACATAGATCGCCTGAGAAATACATGCGGTCTGAACTGCAATTCGCGGCTGGCACGTCGTGGTCGCCGCCGCCGCCATGGCATTCGGCATAGCTTTCACTGAAACACTGTTCTCGCGTGTTGAGAAGCCAATGCAATGCTGCCGCCTCACTATCGATGAAATTCTTGTGATAAGATGTTGAGCTGCACTTGCAAGTTTTAAGAAGGAAGTTGTTGTTCTTGACACCCGAGGTCGCCAAATTCTTGGCATTCTCGACCCTTGCACTTCGCCTCTGAGACATCGCTCCACTCCACGTCCGTCAATGCACGACATCGGACGCCATGCCGATATGTATAGAGTGTCGATATCCAGTGAGCACACTATACACGACATACTCCAAGGCCGATGACAAAGCGCTGGGAAAAGGCGTTCGCTTGACACAATGCCCGCGGTGTAAGCGCTTTGCGGACAAGTATGTCGAGCATGACTTTGTGGTGCTATTCATTGATCTGGTCTTGATCAAACCGCAGGTGTGTAGCGAATTCGCAATGTCCTCTGTGACTAATTCGCTTTTCAGCGAGCATTGCTGAAACATGGTAGGTCTACAGACATCTCCTTTTCAACAGACTTGGACGTGAAGATGGACGATTCGATGTAAGCCGTTCGCACCTAGACAAGAGAAGCCTTAATAATGAATAAAGCCATCAATTGTGCGCCTGGGAATTCTTCTACTGCTGTTCGACGTCTACTTAACATGGGCACGAATCGAGAAAGCCACACCAGAAGCACCAGCACTCCCACTCTCGCCACCTCCTCCATTGCCTCCTTTCCCATCCGGAGACTCAGGATTCAGCAACGTATCCTTGCATGGAAACAGCACAATCTCAAACTCCGAAGGCGACAACTCTATCCTCGCGACTCAGCCCATATTATTGCAATACCTCTTCTTTCTGGCATTGTGTACCTTGGAAACGGTATCCTTCCATGCTCCGATCAGGACGTTGCTGTCTACCAAGCTACCACGTCCCTTCTCAATACTTATCCCGCATTATCCACACCCAGCTCTTGTCAGTACTGCACTCTTGGTCAGTAGTTTCACGAAGTTGTTCCCGCTTATGCTGCTGGTCTGGAACTACGACCTGCCAAGTAGTGCTTCGGCAGTCTCGTGGGCTGTGATCATCAACAATATTGCGGCGCTGGAAATTTTGCTGGGTTGTGGGTATGTGCGAGCGGCTTTACTGGCGGCTGTGGGTGCGGTGTGCCGAGCAGGCATCGGATGGGTGAGTTTGTGCGTGCAGAGGATCTCGGATCATGGCTGACAGCGTCGCAGGGCATTTTACGCGCGGTAGGAGTAGGCGGTGGCGTCGCTGCGGCTGGAGTGGTGGAGACTGGGGATCTCATCGAGGTCTGGAGAACGCTCATGGAGACTATGGGATTGGGATGACGAGCCTTTTCATGAGTGTATGCCATCACAGAGTACACCTCATATGGTCTTTGTATTTGCCTTTGGTGCCCTCGTCTGGCGCCTTGCTCGCTTCTCTTTTCCCAGAGTATATTGCGCCGTTGAGAATCTGTGGTCTCTGCGCTCTTTATGTCAAACGTCCTGTAGAATCCATGCTTCCCAAACTCCATGTACGCCGTCGCATCCCCAGCCCAAGTCTACTCAAAACATGCTGCCGCCATTCACGGAACCTCCATTGAATTCGGGTCGTAGATCGCTTCGTTCGGGCGCGATTAGAGGATGCCATTGGGCGAGGAATGTTATGGCTGTGGTTGCTGTCAGCTTGCCGCCTTCGTATCCTCATCAAGTCCCTCTCGCGCATACCCCACATAAGCCAGCAGCTCATTGCTGATAGTATTATGGTCGATCTCCAGACACTGTGGCGCACATGTCAGTCGTGCATGATTCAGTATGACTTGCAGGCAGACATACGTTTGGTTCTCGCCTTTGGGACTGAAGAACCAGGCTCCCACTGCAACTGCTGCCACCACAAGGATGCTGATCAGAATGCTCCAACTAGGCCACTTTGTCAGTTCTGCATTCAAACCGTACCTTGCGCGACTCACCCGTTCGCCATTTTGTCTGATGTCAAGGTAGCTTCGTGTGTTTGCTGGACGCAGCTTCTAGGTTCATGAGGTCAAGCACGAAAGAGGAATGGCGCGTCGCCAAGACTTGCGACTTCACCTCGCTTTCACGCTTCCTCGTTCAGAGATAGAGACATGATATCATCACATTCAGGTGCATGATTCTTTTAAAAAGCATTCGGGTTCTGGAGAGCATGATTATGGGTTCACTTTTCTCGGCCATGAGAAGTTCATGTAAGTGTCTCCCAGAAGTGTAAGTCGTTGTTTTTGTTCAACAGTCTTGACATTGCGATTCGCCTCCACGGCATGACTGCAGGACCTGGCGAAAGAATGAGTTTCCGGAATGAATACCTACTGTAGTCAGAGGTCCGTCCTGGACGATACCGTGCGAAGCCATGCGATACCGTGCGATACCGCCGCACGACCGCGAATCGCTATGCATCCTTGCGGAACCATCGCGTCGCCTCCGTCGGGACGGAAATTGCTACAAACGCCTGTGAGACATCGCACAGCAAAAGAAAAATTGCGGTGGATCTTGATTCTAACGCCTCATGCAAAACTCCGATGGAACGCGTCTCGCCACGGACCTTTGATTCCGGTGCAGGGTCTTTTGTGACTTCACGCCTGTAGGCTACCTGTCTTGCTTTGAGCCACGATGGCCATTGAAGGGATCCGATTTCTGCTTGGAAACCGCGTGAAAGATCTCACTCCTGATCCTCATCACGTGGGCCGTACTCTGGACGATGATGAAATCCAACCACGCATGTGGGCTGAACACCTGACAGCCCTATCAGTAGCTGGACCGTGAAAGACACTGCCTACAAAGTCTCAAATGACTACCGTATGGAACAGTCTCAGCGACTTTAGCGACGACGGAGTGGCGTTCTTTTGCTGGAAGTCTGGGCATGAAACCCGATGTCGCTTCAATTTCACGCAATCAACTCCCGAATCTCCAGAATTTCCTACCCCGCCAAGCCATCAAATCAGTAACCTATATAGTTGATTTCAATCCGTTCAACATCGACACCGACCCAGGGACGCGGGTTTATAGTCAACTCAGAAACGCCAAGACAACGCCACACAACAACACGCACAAATCGACAGTTCGATCCCCCGACCGAGCACGATATTCGACGAGCTAGGTACAGGCAAACCTAATGCAAACCTGGATAATCAAATCCTGAATCAAATTCAGGTGAAGACGTAGGTCCCTGCGACCGTACTTCTAAAATACAAACAAAACCGAAACATCGGGAGAGCAAACCCGCGCAACTCGTTGAAATCCTCCAGCATACCTTAATTCGACGGGGCCCGAGTTCTGAGAGGTACAGACGTAAGCGTAATTGATACAAATTATCAAGTACGCCGAACTGTTTTTGCTGGGTAAGCGGTATCCAACCTTTTTTTTTTCCTGCTCTTCTGACGCGTGTGTGTGTGTGTGAGAGAGAGAGAGATAGACTTGCAGACATTATGTTTTCGAGGGCGACTGCCATCGGCCCAGGCTCACCCGTGCTATGATTGAGATCTCCAGCCGAATATCGTCAATGCCTGTGACTCACGTTCAGACTATGCAAGCAGTCACCGTACTTTTTGTTTTATCACATCCCCACTTGTCTTTTGTATCTGCTGCTAACCGCCAGCCTTCAAGATCGGATAGCTAAGGTGCACCCGCGTTCCAACCTTCCGGCAGAGTAAACAGAATTCCAACACTAGCCGTTTGGCGATGTGACACAAGCCCATATGCCGCATGCAAATAGCCGCTGTTTAGAAGTAAAACAGAGTCCCAACCTCCGCAACTCTGAGGACACGTACGCTGCAATCCGATAACGACGTGTTTACTTGGGAGATTCAGGTTGGCGCTCCTGCCATTGGATCAAGAAATCATCCCTGTCAGCTGCGGCAGCATGCTTGCTCTGCTAGAGTGCTATGGATGTGAATGCTCTCAAACATGCTCGGAAATTGCCATTAGTGGATGTGTTCTTTGAAAATTCAGCAGATTGAGGTCGCAGGATCAGACAAGGACGACAAACGTTCGGACCTTTCTTTCACGGAAATCTGCATTTCACATTTTCGTGTTGGAGAAAGTACACCTGTCCGCAATTGCGACGGCTCCGGACTTGACGCGGATGAGATAGCTGTCGACCTGGCGCAGACGAGGTGGCTATCGGCTGCGAGCATAAATAAGCTCAAACTCCCCACTGCAACTGCAAATGGTTATCTTCTTACTGGAGAATCTCGATCTCACAAACACGATGGCTGCTACCGTCGACATTACGGATTACGGCACCAAGGAGGATTGTTATGCTGAGATTGCTCGATACGAAGAGGAGGAGAAGGCAATTCGCGAAAAGAAAGAAAATGCTCGCCGACGCCTTGACTGTCTTGCTCGATTTCAAGAAATGACAGCTGACCTTGAGAACATTCGGACAGAACAAATCGGCGTCGACAGCGAAATTGAGACCAATAGATCAAATTGCGAAGAGCTCAGGCGCCTTCTGGCACAGCGAGAAACCGAAGCGGCAGCGCTCAAGCAGAAACGAACCCTTCTGGATACGAAGTTCCAGGATGTCACAGATGCGCAAAAGGCAAGTCAAGCACGTACAGTGTTGCCGAAAATATCGCTAATTTGAGCTGCAGAGAATCTTGGAGCATGAATTGCGTAGCTTCACCCCACTCCCGTTCAACAAGGGACATCAACAATGAATGTTTACAGCTGATCGCAGATGAAGGGCAACATCACAATGGCAATGATCCTAATCGACTACATCATCCTCTACAGTCACAACAAGCTTCCACCCTGGACAATGCAACCAATGATTCGAATGGCAGTTCTCATCGTCTGAACTTTGACAACTTCCAGGGAGGCTCACAGCAATCCGCGCTTCAAGGCGAAGAGAGCTTGGACAACTCTAGTGATGACGAAGACCCTGTTCGCACGCACCGGCGGCACCAACGAACACAAGCAACGAGCGATCCGAGTGCGCAAACTTCGATCGGAGATGAAGCCATCATTCATCGTGACTTCACCATGGTTATACAACTCAACGGCCGATGGCACGAAATAAAGTGCTACCTCTGTGGCGCCAATAGGCCGCAGGAGAATAACAACTTTTTCAACGGCGTCTCAGGACTTTTGCAACACTTGTCACGGTCTCACTTCGATGGAGTCGAACGACCTCTGGACCGCAAGGAAACTCTGCTTCGAGGCAGTCAACGCGTTTTCAGCCCAATCGATGTCTCTCGATTAAAGGCAGGTCAAAATCCTACGTCTGGTCCGATAGCGAAGACAAGAGGAAACAGCAGTGTCTCATATATCTATGACTCTCCGAGGAAAAGGCAAAGTCGTACATTTCGGGCCGGTTCGGAAGAGCAAGAGGCGGATAGGATACTTGGAGACCTTACTACGATAAGCTTTGGGCACGAAGACGACGCAGACATCGATTATGGTGAGCTGATGAACTCTCATGATGGGCTGTCGCACTCTGGGGGAGTCCGCAGCGGTAACGTGCAGAAGAGGACCGAAGATCATAGGAACGGTGCCACAAGCAAGGAAACCCGAGCACAGTATCGACCGCGTAAGCTAAATGGCGCTTCAAGCTCAGTCTCGGGTGCATCAAAAGTCGTCGCACCTCCATCTTATGTTCTGGACAGTGACGCTCTCCCTGATGCTGCTTCTCAACAGCAGAAAGATGGCATACCAAGAGCTCAATCCAACTTTTCAGAGCTTCTGAATAGTCTTGGACCAGCGCCAGGAGCCTCTAAGGCCAACTCGACAGCTCCATCAACGGTAGGTGGCAGAGCTAGTGGGAACTCGCAAGACCCTTTGCGGACCGCTACCGAAGCAGGAAGGAGAAATAAGAGTGAGCATGAGAAGGGCCTCGCTCCACCAAACCGTTCTGATGGAACGTATGCCAGGAATAATTTGCAACCAAATCGAAGTGAGTTACCCGCCAGCCATGGCAGCAAGAAGAGAAAAGATCGATCCGATGATCAACGGCCTCCAAATGCCGCTCGCCAAGCTCGCGAGAATCTGCCTGGATTCGCGAGCATCAGCGACTCTGCAGGCCGTCCACAAAACAGTAACCCGAATTATGGCACGTTTTTTAGTATCATGCGACAAGTGCCACAGAAACGTGCGAATTCAGGTCCACAGCCAGTCTTTGGACCACCTCGGAACGAATCCGGCTCATCACCACTGAAGAAGCAGAAGATGTAGGGAATGCCCCAGGGAAATGTATTCGGGCGATTTGAGCAAGAAAGCATGGATAGCAATACTCACGTATGTGTCACGGTCCGTTGGCAACTATTCCACGCGATAGGAATCAATCATGGGCCCAAGAGACCAAACCCTCAATCTCGCGAGACCAGTGATCGAGCTACTGGCCATACACTGCCGCCGATACTTCCCCTGACCAAGATAAGGAGGCATTCGAAGGCTCCAGGTCCCGACTTCCAAACGCTGCTCGCGCGCGAGAACAGCTTTGGGCTTATGCTGAATACTGGATAGCTCGACTCGGAAAACTGCTGTGAAAGGCGGGACGGGAAAGCCGTCGAAAGCTCGATCTGAAACGCGCTAAGCGGTCTAGCGCTGCCGCGTAGGTGAGGTCGAAGTTCGACCAGAGGCAAGAATTCATCTGTTAGTCCCGCTGCCTCGACACAACTCAGCATCCGACACAAGCACCCACCACCAGCACTCAACACCAGCACTCAACACCAGCACTCAACACCAGCACTCAACGCCAGCATCTAGCACCAACATGGGAGACCGCTCTGGTGGTCGCCGCCCCTTGGGCGATGCTGCGGGCGAAAAACTCGAGCGCCTCCAGTCGCAGCGCTCTCAAATCGACAACAGCATCAAGACCGCCAATGCAGATCATAATGATGCGGTCAAGAAGCAGGCCGGAGAAACCCGCGCCCGTGTAGCTGAGCTCCAGGCTGCCACTGCAAATGAGCAGAAGGCTCACGACGACAAGATCAAGAGCCTGCAGTCAACGCGGGACACGAAAGTCGCTGCGCTACAGCAGAAGGCGGCCCAACTTGACGAGCAGATGCAAGCGCACATTCAGGTGAGTCGAGCCAACTCATCGCTTATCAACTTCGTCGCTAACGTGAACTGTAGAGTGAGGAACGATCCATCGCTACCGCTCCATCCGTAGCTGTAGGAGCGGCACGATCGCGTGCGACCACTGGTCTCGCCGGAATGGCCTCGAGACCGGTCGCAGGTCAGCGTGAAGGAGCGATTGGCGGTACTCTTGATCACATTCGTCCACATCACCGTCGGCAGCAACCAGGAGCTTCTGGTACACTTGCGAAGTTCACGGATCGTGAGGGTGAAGCGTCTGATTCGGACGATGGTGCCAGCGATGAAGTCTCACAGCTGTTCACAGGCGCAGGTGAAGGGACTGTCCGAGCCTTTACTGGAAATGTGGAGCCGTATATCCACGAAAACTTCACTACGGTCATACATTTCGACGGCAAATGGCACGAAATCGAGTGTTACATCTGTGGTGCTAACAGACCGCAAGACGTTGACAACTTCTTCGACGGGGTTCCAGGGCTCCTGAGGCATATCACACATTCTAGGGACCACAGATCAAGTCTCGACCGAAAAGACATTCTTCGTCGAGGCATTAAGCGAGTCTTTGGGCCAGAGGATGTCTCTAGGCTGGCAGCCGGTCACCATCCAGCCTCTGGTCGAATTCTGACGACCACAGGCAGTGGCCGTAACTATGCGACTCGCACGGATCGGAGCCTTTTCGGGGATCAGAGGAAGGGGAGTGCTGCGAGCAGCCAAGGCCGCAACGAGCCTGGCACTGTACGTGGAGTTCATGGCCAAGGCAATGGCATGAAGAGAAAGCGTGCAGCAAGCCCCAAAGTCAAGACATGTGGTCTCGAAACATCAGCCTCGCGCACGTCGAAGTCCGCAAACTATGGACCTGACGTTCTGGTGGATGATTATGACTCAGATACGGCTTTTCATCCAACAGCAGCCCCAATCCCGCAGTTCAACATGGAGACCTTCTTGAACGGCGCCTCAGACAAGCGAGCTCGTACGGCTCCATCAGGCACAGGTGACTTTGCCAACGGAAGATCTCAAGGTACATTCCAGGAGTCATATGGAGCGGGAATGGATGGCGCCGCTGTTGCAACCGCCGTTCACACTCAGTACCATACGGGCCTCAACACTATCAGGGGTCCCGAGCCAGACGAGCTATATCCCACGTACGGCCAAGGAGCTTCATCGTCTACCGCTAGACCAGCCGATCTAAAGCAGAACGAGGGGCTCCGGAAGCATCAGGAGAAGGGATACAAGCACACTACAGGTGCATCCACTGCTCGGTATCAACGCGATATGATCCAGTCGCCCTCGCTGCCTGCTGTCACTCTGTTAACAGGCAATGAGAAATACCTGCATCACAGAATAGCGAATTCCGTCCAGCTATCAGGAGTCTGGCACATCGTCCGCTGCAAGTTCTGCTACGCGAACGCCAAGGAAATGGGCAAGAACAAACTTGTGCATTTTCGCGGAATCCGCGAGTTGAAGCAACACGTCGAGGACTCACACCACCGGGTTAGGTACGATGATCTCAACAGCTGGTGCGACTATCAGAAAATCGACAACAAGATTCTCAAACGCGTCACCGATCCAAAATTCAGTCTCCGTGAGCTGAAATTCGGGGGAAACTTCCGATACACTGGCCAGATCCTCAGCCGTGCTGCCAACGAGACAGTCAAGGAAACACGCGAGCGCACAGATACGCGACCTCCAAATGCTGCTCGCCAGGGCCGCGACCCCTGGAACCTCTCAGCTGAATAGTCCAACGCATGGATTTACCTACCGGACACATCACTCACGCCACCGTGGAAGGAGATGAGGAAAGCTGGCGGGGAGCGCGAAAAGGACTTTCGGGCGAATTGCGTGAGATAATGGACGCCTCGTCTGTCATGAAGCGGTTCTGTACGAACGAGTTGGGCTAAACACTCTGTCATGATGGCATTAGTTCAGTGTCTGCACGAAGCGATCAAATCAATTGCATGGAGAGATAAGGAGTCCTTTGTTTGTAGAAGCCTTAGTCTGCAGTGGCAGAAGTGCAAATGCTGCGCGTAGATCATCGAATTGGAGTGAATCACAGTTAATCAATCTCACTGCATATTTTCACTTGTTGACGCGAGTGGCTGCGATGTCTTGAGGCAAACCCAGGTCCCGAATGCAGAAATAGATGCTTCGGAAACATCCAGGAAAAGTCTTCTCGAATCTTCTGTGAAACTGGGCTAATGCATGATGTCGATGTAGTAGGCAGAGTCCTCTCAATGACATGGAAAGCCATTGCTCGCCACGAAATAGAAGTGCCTGCGGTCAAGCGGTGAGCTTGGCCCCAGCAGACTACAGAGCTCGTGAAAGTGAATGCACGGCCCGACAGCCGCAAAGTTAGCAGTCAAATAATATTTCGAATTTACCTCTGTCAGCCAATCACTGGCACTGCACGTTTGGTCTATCGCGTTGGGCACAACGTTCACCACACGGGGATTGTTTCACCAATCCACTGTTGGAAGGGAGTTCGAGTCTCTCAACGTGCACCACGCATCGTCTAAATGGACAAGACACATGGACTTCGGTCAATGACACCAGTCAAATGCAATGTTCGCTGAAGTTATACCGCTGTCCTTAAAGACGTTACCTACCCGGGACCTACCCAGTCTCGGGTATCTATTGGCTGGTCGTGAAATGAGAGTTCGAATCTCTCTGCGTGTTTCAATTATTTTTTTTGCTCCCCAATTCTACTTGATCTAGATGCATTGACAAACATGAACACAGTTGCAGATGTGTGAAAGTGAACACACTACCCAACAGCACAAGTTTCACCACTTGAATAGTTTTCTGAACCTACCTCTGTCAGCCAATTATTGGCGACGCACGTATGGTCTAAATGGACAAGACACATGGGATCCGCCAGTAACGGAAGTCAGACTTACTGTCAGCAGAAGCTACGTCGGTACCCCTATCAAGGCGCTCACCTGTAATACCTGTGATGGGTTTTCTTGGCTGTGAGATGAGAGTTCGAATCTCTCTGCGTGTTCAATTTTTTTGCATTTTGCTTTTCGCATTTGGTTTTCAAATTTATGCTTTTTTGCTGTCTGCTTCTCATTTTGCTCCTCTTTTTGCTTCTTTTTACATGAATGCCGCTGCATCAACAACAACCTGCCGTCGATCAATTATTGAGCCTCGAGTCTTCTCACCTGGCTACAGAGCATTGTTCGACGAAATTTGGCCGTTCGATTCCATGCGGGGATGTTCTTTTTGCATTTTGCGCATTGTGCGCTTTAATTCGTTGTGGAGGTGAATGCTGAATTGGAGCATGTGAAAGTGGTCCGTGCACGCTCGATGAAACTTTTCGACTTGCCCCGACACTGCAGCTGCAGCAAACAGCTACAACAACGCAAAAAGATTTTTGGCGTGTGTTGGAAAAAGTTCTTCGATCGTTTGCTTGCAGACGTCGGGAATTTTACCTTCCAGCTTTTTCTGCGATGGTCTTTGTCCGTGACCTTCAAATTCATCATTCGAACCTCGCTCTTTTGTCGCTGAACAACTCAGTTTCCATCGTAGATCTTGCTGCAATGAACTCAACCTCGATTCGTAACCAGCTCGGTTCCCTGGCCACAAAGCTTAAAGAGCTTGAAGCATCGGGGTCGGCTCTCAATGAAGAGCGTAATGCGAAAGTTGATAATCTCGCTCAATTGGGAGTTGAGCGCGAACGATCAATGGCAGTAGACTCTCCCGAAAATAAAGAGATCGAAAACGTCCAGAACCAGCTCGAGCATCATAGAGCAATAATAGAACGACTTGAGCAGGACTTACAGCGCTTGCGAAATGAGGCTCATCAAAAGGTGAAGGAGAGGCAAGATGAGATTACTAACATGAGAACCACTCTTCAGCACGAGCTAGAAGAGATTGACGCCGAAGTGGAAAGAAATAAGGACTTGCAATTGTAAGAAATCTAGCATTGCACGTTTCTGGTTCGCAAAGTCTAACACTAAAGCCAAGGAAATTGAGCGAGACGCAGATCAACTTATGCACGGCAACAGATTGATGGCAACACCCTCATCTGGCGAACTTTCTGCAAATCAATACCCTAACCCAGCCCACAGTCCGGATCAAAGGTCAACCCCAAAGCCGACACCAAGCGAGAGTCGTCACAACACACCGATCGAGAGAACCAGTTCCGAACGATCAACTAAAGTTCCCGTCAACTATTCTTGGATTCAAGAGTCAGGCTTCACCAAAGGACCAGAGAGCAGCAGCAAAGACCTTGCATGCGACGGCAACCTTGAGAGCAACTCAATTGATCGGTCTGATTCCCAAGAAATAAAAATCACACATTGGAACAATATCATGATCGCCGAAATCAATGGCAAATGGTGCGAGGTTCGGTGTCCTGGATGTCATAAAACCACACTTGTGAGCTCCGGAACCAAGTTTCCAAACGTGACAAGTCTGAAGCAACACATGGGTAGGTGCTCAAAACTCAAGGACAAGGCCAATTCTCCCGACTTCTCGAAGGATTGCGTGGCTCGTGAGCTCGACGCCGATGAAGTCAGTCGATTGCTCGAGAGCCCTCGTTCAGATTCTGGTGCGATTCAGAAAGTCCAAGAAGCTGCAAGCAACAAGCCTACCTCTCCTCTGACGCCAGCTCATTGTAAGGCTGAGAAGAGCAACATGATTATTCAGACGTCCAATTCTGCGAGGACACTAGATTCGTCTGCTTTCAAGGGGAGGACCAAATCGATGTCGAGCTTCAACGACGACTCCCTATCGACGGTGAAAACAACCAGCGGTCAAGATTTTGCGTCGGACGAGCTGGAAGAAGGCGAGATCCTTCCGCACAGCTCCATCTCACAGCGTAATGGCAAGAATCGACAGCTCGCCAACTCCGTAAGTCTCTCTCACCGAACATCCACGGAAGGATTTCAATATCCCCAGCGACCGGATGTGACAGGAGGTACTCCATCTCGGATGCTCGCCTTTCTTTATCGCGCATTGAACTCCAACTACCCGACTGTGATTCACTTCCCAGATGGAAAATGGTTTGCGATTTCTTGCTCAAATTGCGAAGCCAACGCGGATGCTTCCGTCAGATTTTTTGCTGGCTTGCAAGGCTTGCGCGATCATGTAAGGTATTGCAACCTCGAAAGTCTCACGGAAAGTCCTAATGACAGCTGGTGCAAGAAGGTCGAGATTCCTCTCGAGCTAATCAACAGAGTCAACAACGGCCAACGACCTGATGACTTGGTTGTCAAGCGCACTCGCAGCCGTCCAGAACCGAATAATGACTCTATTGGCTCCAAAGTGTACCCAGAGCGAGACCCTCGCCCAATCAAGCCGCCCGGATACCTATCGGGAACATACGAAGACGACACACAGTCAAGCAAGAGACGAGCCACAACATCAGAAGGTTTGAGGCCAGGCTCTTCTCCACCTCCATTCGTCTCACCTTCGAGAATGGCAACAAGCACACCACCTGCGGACAAACTTGGCGCCCGACGGCCTGTTCATCAACGGCAGTCCGCGGCATCTCTCTCACTGTCCTCGAGCTCTGGCCCACCACCTAGAGCGAGAGGACTCCCATCGCAACACGTCACCCAGACTGAATATGCAGCAAGAACTCCAAGGGCCCGACACGTTTCGCAGCCTAGTGCACTACCACCAGCTGCTACAGGACGGACGACTCGATCCCAGGGAGGTATCGATGCTGTGGCAAGAGTGAGGCAGCAAGATGCGAATACATAGTGTGTGATGAGTCGCAGAATTGCAAGCAATCAGTGATTAGTGCCGTAAAACTGTATCCCCGTGATTGTGATATCTGTTCCAGTTGTGGCTCACCCATATTCCAGCTTGAGGTAATGGCGACGGTTCGACCGCGAGCACATTAGCTGATCATCGATCAAGTACCAGAGGATTCTTTGAATAGAGAGTTCCATAATCAGCCACTCTCTTCTTGGGCAACCGACAGGCCAAGACAAGTGATTGACATTGTGCGCAGCAGATCTCAGGATTAGCAAAGATTGATGTCTCAAATGCCTTGTCCTTCAACCCAGTAGATTGTCCTACTGACGCCCAGCATTGTTCACAGCCGATCTAGCTGAAACAAGATGCTATGTCTCGCATTTATCCAGCTCTTTCATGCCTGAGCTTGAAAAGAAAACTCCAAGTCTCGATCGAACTGTTTTCCACATGGCACATCGCGCTTCTCGCATGTCTCCAGCCATGCAGCACTAACCCCGGAAGAAACCACCAAGTGCAAGCAGCTCATTGCCGAGGAAGATGACCTTAAAGCCGAAGAAAACAGCCTAGAAGCCAAGCGAGAGTCTTTCCGTGAAAAGATGTTGGAGGCGAGTAAGAGAAAGACTAAAGCTGTGATGAATACGTATCGCGAGATGGAGACGCATAGACAGCCTCTGGTCACCGAGATCAATGTACGGAAGAAGGCAATCAACGAATTGCAAAAGGAGGTGACAGGCTTCGAGGACCAGCTCGATGATCTGCGGAAGGTATTCGAGAATGCGCTTGAGAGGATCACGCGAGGTCATGAGGCGACGGTCGCTCCTATGGGATTTCAGCTGGACGATATCGAGGACCAGTATCAGAGAGATCTTGCTAAGCAAGAGGTAAGCGTCGCTTGTGGCTAGGGTGATATTCCATGAGTACTGACTGGCATGAATAAAGGACATTGCACGTCAAGTCAAGAGGTTGGTATGGAAAGTTCTCCAGTGGCTTCTCAGGGATGAGACTCCACGACCAGGTGGCGCGTAAGGACGGAAAAGGACGCAATATCGACACCCTTGACCAGTGAGGAGGGCGACGTTCGGCATCTGGAGAAGGAAATCCATGGTCCTGATGGAGATGATGGCGAGCGATAGGCAGGCTGAAGCTGATATGATGGCATGATGCACATTGGTAGTTGTCCACATCGCGATTATCGTGTTGTCCAGAATTGCACTGCTCTTTCGGCTTGATCGGTGGTCAAGACTTGGACGACAAGATACGATGTCTCAATGCGGCGGCGGCGGCGGCGATATTACTATTTGTCTCATGTATCAAACAGTAGTCCACGCGACCGTGTCCTATCGCGGGCGGCAGTTCTCGTTGACATGTACTGGCAACATCCGTAGCACCCAGCGCAAATTTTCTTCTTCGAATTTTCTTCGTCGCGGCGGAGACGCCAGCTTCTCTCAGCAGAACCCGCGAAACTCGACGGCAGCAGCAGCATACCTATACCCTCTCTCTCAATGATTATCGCCCTCCGTCTCTTCATGCCATCGTATCCTCTTCTCCAAGCCCCAGTCCAAAGCGAACCAAGCTCTTGATGAAAAAGTGAACCTGTCAGACGACCGACAGCACCTACCTGCAAGAACCGGCCGAGGCCAGACGCTCAAGCAGGGCGAGATCATCGCCAGCAGTCCCGAAGAACCACCACAACGGCATCACTCTTAGGCGCCGCGGTTTGCGCTCATCAGCCAGGTTGGAGTCTGTAGCTTCTTTGAGAAGTACAGTTGTGGATGTTTACTATAGAAATGATTCTATGAAGTCTGGTGGAAGCTGTTAGTTGTGGGAATGGAAGGGTAGGGGTGATGTTGAAGACTTACAAAATCGCTGAAAAGAAGAAGAAGAGGATGGAGAGTGTGGAAGCTCTTATAGATTTTTCGTAGCGCCGGGAGCGGGAGCGGAAGCGGGAGCGGGAGCGGGAGCTTGGCGTGATGGGTGCTGCTTGGCGAAGGCATCAATATTTCATGGACAATTTGATGCGGGCGACTTCCACGCGTTTCCCGATTCACGTTCACGCGCCGGACTTCACTTTCTCCAATGCAGCATTGCCAATTGACCTCGACTCTCAGAGCTTCGATGGACCTTCCATACACCCCGATACGATAGCATTCGCCGCTTCTGAGCCAGACATACGGCTAGCATGTCTGCACCCCGAGCAAGTAAGCGCCGGAAAGTCGACGATGAACACCAAAGTTCACCAGCGCAAGCAAAGTCGAGTCGCACGCCTATAACGTATGGCAAGCGGAATGCCAAATCCTCGCCCGGTGTGGTCAGATCTGCTCAGAGGGAACCTGTCGCTAAGAGCGGCGCGGAGATCTACTTTGCGGCGAAAGCAAAGCTATGGAAGCGAAGCAAAAAGGAGGAATCAGTGGATGTCTACGATGATATCGAGGGCGCCAATAGTACTGCACCAAGGACGAAGCAGCGAATAGCGAGTGCGAGTAGGCAAAATGGGACTTCTGTGTCTGCGGCAAGTTCGCCTTCAAAGAAAAGCCTCGATCCTCTTAGGAATCAGAAAGCGGCGACAGCACCGACGGGTAGAAGGAGTTTCGGCTTCTTCAAACAATTCCATGAGCCGAAGAGCGCCAGTACAACGAGCGAGCCTCCAAAGGCCATAACCCGACCACAGCGGAGCGCTGCTAAGGCCAGGACGTATCAGGACGACGATCCATCGTTGTCAGAGCTGGACCAGGCCAGTGGCAGCGAGAGCGACGATGAGGAAGACGGTGCGGACAAGGAAGTGCTTGAGTCCTCGGAACAAGATGTTGAAGAAGAGGTAGAGGACGATGAAGATGATCCCATGGACGTTGACCCACCCGTGGCAGCCTCTGGCAAGAGACCCGCGAAGATGAACAAAGGCTGGGTCGCTGCGACTGAGAAGCCCAAGACTTTCGAGGAGGAGATTAGGGAACTCCAAGAAAAGGCGCGTAGGGAAGTCGAAGAGGAAGGCAGCGAGGATGAGTTAGGCAGACAAGGAGAGGCAGGTACGCCATCGAAGAAACAGACTTCACGGCGCAAGACATTGGCAAGGCCGAGTAGAGAGCAGCGAGCTGCAGAAGTTACCGTTCCTAGCCCTATCAAGCCACTCGACCGCAGGAAAAGAACAGCGAGGAAGCTCATTGACGACTATGAGGTGCCGGAGAGCGACGTCGATAATGGCATGGAAGTTGACGAGTCAGAAGACCAGGAAATGACCACCGAATCAGTTCGCTCTGCACCTCGACCACCTGCCAAAGCAGCGACAACACCAAAGAAGAGCAGAGGCACGTTGAGAAAGACCAATGCTGCCGAGGATGAGGGTCCACTCTTTGCTTCTAGTCATATTCAAGGCATACAGAGAATAGTGATGGAGAAAGCGACCGGAAAGCGACCAGTTGCGCTCGTCAATCTGGACGATGAGTACTCGAAGGTCTCAACTCTGGTAGAGCAAACCATTACCGCAGGCGAAAGCAATAGCATGCTCCTGATCGGCGCCCGAGGCAGTGGAAAGACTGCTCTGATCAACCAGATCCTACACGAGCAAGGCTTAAAACATGCCACAGATTTTCACGCAATTCGACTCAACGGCTTTGTCCATACTGACGACAAAATTGCACTTCGCGAGATCTGGAGACAACTCGGCAGAGAAATGGAGCTCGATGAGGAGGAAAGCACCTCCAAGAACTATGCCGATACCATGACAAGACTACTTGCGTTGCTCTCACATCCCGCCGAGATGGATCTAGACACGGATCAAGTCACAAAGAGTGTCATCTTCGTTCTTGACGAGTTTGAGCTTTTCGCTGGGCATCCTCGACAGACGCTTTTGTACAATCTCTTCGACATTGCCCAAAGCAGAAAAGCACCGATTGCAGTCTTGGGCCTTACCACGAGGATCGATGTCGCAGAGAGCCTAGAAAAACGCGTCAAAAGTCGTTTCAGTCACCGCTATGTCCATCTCGGTCTTGCAAAGAGCTTGCAAAGCTTCCAGCAGATATGCCGTGCTCCCATCGCCATCACGTTGGACGACTTGTCTGCGGAAGAGAGGGTCAAGTTCGTGCTACCGAACGACGTCAAAAGGAGAATGGCGCAGCTCACCAATGGATCACAGCCAGTCTCTGAAGGACCGCTCGCAGATTGGAATGCAGCTGTTGACAAAGTCTTCGCCCTTGAAGCCTGCACCGCTTACATCCGTCGCTTATACTACACTACCAAATCTGCACCCGAATTCTTCGCAGCGCTTGCCCTTACTGTAGCCACCATGCCAAGCGACATCCTCACAACGAAAGCCATTCTGGAACACTTCAACATCGCACTATCGACCTCGACGCTACAAGCACCAGACTCGAAGCTCACCCTACTCTCCTCTCTGAGCACCCTGCAGCTTGCGCTCCTGATCTGTGCTGCGCGCTTGACGAACATCTACAACACGGAAATCATTTCGTTTGCGCTGACTTACGAGGAGTACAAAGTCCTCGCTAGCAAAGCCAGGCTTCAAGCTAGTGCGAGTGGAGCAATCGCAACGACTAAAGTTTGGGGGAAAGAAGTTGCGAAAGGTGCTTGGGACGAATTGATTGAAGCTGGGCTTATCATGGAAGATGGCAGGACTGGCGGGACTGGGAGAGTTGATGTAGGTCTGGAAGAAATTGGAATGTCGGACGTGGATCTTGGAGGCTGGGGTAAGTGGTGCAAGGAGATATGATCGTTCATCGCTTGGAAACCCAGATCTAGATCTATATTTGCCATGTGCGAACCATGTGCTACAACTAACAAGTCCCAAAGAGCGTTTACTTGGCACAGGGCTTAATTCTCATTGACGGAAGAATCTTGGGGGTCCATCCTTGGCAACATACCAGCATGACCTCCACGACTTGACTCCATGCACCCCAGGCCAAGACCATGTCTTGCGGGGTTTCGCTCCACTCATCTTCATTCGAAACGGAAGGGGTGCACCGCCTGAATTGACAAAGTAGCCTTGATTGGAACAAGATTCTCAATCATGCCACCTGAGGCTGACACTCGGACGAGAAGGAACCACTCAAGCCAACGCACAAGAGAACAAGACTTTTACTACAGTACCACACCACGCCATACCAAGCCTTGAACGGGCCACATCGCATCACCAACCTAGAACAGCCATGTCTTGATCAAGAACCCTCCGGTTGTCTGCTCGGTGCAGCTCTTGACCGGCCAAGACGCCAAGGGTGATACAGTTCTTCCGACTTTCCCACCTTCCTCCATTGTCTGAGATAAAGAGGTGTCAGCCTCAACTCTGGCCAGCTTCATCCCCAGTTCAACTTCATCCGACGTCAAAATGGGCATCATCGAAAGAATCGTCCGTAATGATGCGGTCAAGAACGACCCCAAGGAAATTTACAACTGGAGGGTCTTCGTCGTCTGCGTGAGTAGCCTCTATTATAATGTCGCGAACGAGCTGACCTATTTGAATGTGCAGGCCTCAGCATGTTTCGGCGGCATGCTCTTCGGAATGGACACAGGCATCATCGGCGGCGTCCTCAAACTCGACCCCTTCCGCGCAAAATACAATCTCCCCAAAGCCAAAGAAAACAAAACTTTATCCGCAAACCTCGAAGCCAACATTGTCTCTACTCTCCAAGCTGGCTGCTTCTTAGGCGCTCTCTTAGCTGGATATGTCGCTGACAAATTGGGTCGAAGGATCGGGATGATGATCGCTGCGACGTTTGCGATTGTTGGATCTATTATGCAGGCTGCTGCTGAAGGACATTTCCCGGTCATGTATATTGGAAGGTTTGTTGCGGGTGTGGGTGTTGGAGCTGCGAGTATGATTACGCCGTTGTATACGAGTGAGAATGCGCCGAGAGCGATTCGGGGGGCTTTGACGGGTATGTATCAGTTTTTTATTGTGACGGGGGTTTGTGTTGCGTTTTGGATCAATGTAAGTCATCACTCCCTGCCCCTATTCTTAGATATGCTGACGTTGCGATCTAGTACGGCATGCTCCTCCACTCCCACGGCACAGTCCAATACGTCGTCCCTCTCGCTCTGCAGGCTCTCCCAGCCATCATCTTGTTGGTCGCCATGTTCGTCGGCAAAGAAACTCCTCGCTGGCTCGCAAAACAAGATCGTTGGGACGAAGCCTCTCTCATTCTTGCCCGTGTTCGGAATTTACCACAAACCCATCCTTATGTTCAAGATGAACTCCAAGACATGTCTGATCAGCTGGAATATGAGAGACGGCTTATCGCTGGATCTGGACTTTGGGACCTGCTCAAAGAAATGTTCACGATTCCTGGGAACAGGAAACGTGCTCTGATTACCATTGGGTTGATGATATGTCAACAGATGACTGGGACGAACGTACGTGTTACAGACTTTTCGGAGGGAAAAGACCTCAACTGACATATTCTTCCATAGGCAATCAATTACTACGCTCCCCAAATCTTCACCAACCTCGGCCTCACCGGCACCGCCCCATCCCTCTTCGCAACAGGCATCTACGGCGTATGCAAAATGGTCGGTTGCGCAATCTTCCTCGCTCTAGCAGCCGATTCCCTTGGCCGGAGGCGTTCTTTACTCTGGACTTCCATCGCACAAGGTCTATGCATGTACTACATCGGAATCTACATTCGAGTTGACCCGCCTGTGGCAGGAGCAGCCGTGCCTCCGGCCGGATACGTGGCGATTGTTGCGATTTACCTTTTTGCGGTCTTCTTCCAGTTTGGGTGGGGACCTGTTTGTTGGATTTATGTTTCTGGTGAGTTATCGCAATTGGTGAAAGAGAGGGTGTGAGATGTCTGACTTTTGAATAGAAATACCGACCGCGAGACTTCGAGCTCTAAATGTCTCTCTTGGAGCAGCGACGCAATGGCTCTTCAACTTCGTTGTTGCAAGAGCTACACCTAATATGATCGCGACGGTCGGTAAAGGTGGTTATGGAGCGTACTTCATCTACGGTAAGTCAAGCCATCTCCCTACTGTGACTTTGCACGCCCACTTACATATGTTTCTCTCAGGCTCATTCTGCTTCTGCATGTTCATCTTCACATGGTTCCTGATCCCAGAAACCAAGGGCATTTCCCTGGAGAAGATGGATGAGCTTTTTGGTGCTGTGCCCGAAGGCAAGTTTCTGGATGAGGAAGGTGCGGGTGATCGTAGGACTGCTTCGACTACTACTGGCAAAGGTGGAAATGTGGAGATTGAGCAGGTTGAGAAGCGTTGAGATGGAGTGTGTGGGAAGTATTTCGGACTCGGACCAGTCTCGCTTTTCGAAATGCATATTTATTTTCCATCCGTCGCTGCTGCACAGTTTGGACGTGTTGCTTCTGCCCGCTACTCGAGTGAAACTACTACTGCGTGAGGGTATTTAGCGCTCCTCCAGAAGGAGCATAATAGCAGACAATTTAGACCTTTCGGGTGGGCTCAGGCCTTCGGCGGATCATACCAGGATAAGTGCAGATGGACAAGACGACGATGCGATATGATGCGAACAGCGAGGAATGTGCATGTGTGGAAACGATTTGGCAGAGACGAGAAAGCTGTTCCATGGCGCGTGAAGTTCTGTCTTGATTTCATGACTACCTGAATCCAGGTATGCTCCTCCATCGTAGCAGTGCGAGTATCTCGCTTGCAGTGGATATCTTCCGTGACGCCATGCCTTGCCTTCCCAGATGCTTTTCTACGACTTTTCGATGCGCTGCTTATGCGACGAGGGTGCTGGCAGTAGCGCTCTCGTATCTCCAGGTTGGTGGGAGAGCACCGACGGTCTTGTAGTAGCGGGAGAGACGGTGGATACGGGACTCGATGAGAATGAGGCGGAACTTGCTGTCCTTGTCCTTGCGGTTGCGCTCGAGGTGCTTGCGGACGGCAACGGCCTGTGCGGAATGGGATGTCAGTATGCTCGGACGTGTATTTTGGTCAGCAAGTTGGGGGAGCTTGAAAGAGTACACACCTTCTTGATGAGCATGTAAAGGTCCTCTGGAATCTCTGGGGCGAGGCCTAATTGATCTCTCTGTCAGTCTGTGACCAAGCAGAGGCAGTAATATTTTGTATGCGTGCGCAGAGGCAGCAAATATGATATGTCCATCTCTTGTCAAGCCATTTTCAGGCTTGCAATTCATCGTCTCTTTCAGACAGGTTGCATGAGGCGCGAGGTAGGCATACCGTTGGACTTGAGGATACGGAGGATCTTGTTACCTGTGCGCACAATGTTAGTCTTTCGGCCAAGTCTTCATTCGATCGTCTCTTCATACCAGTGACGATCTTGACCTGGGCAACACCGTGGCTGTCACGGAGAATGACACCAATCTGCGATGGGGTGGCGCCCTTCTTTGCGAGCTTGCAGATCTGGTCAACGACCGCATCGGGCGTGGTCTTGAGCCATGCTGGCGCAGCGCGCGAGTATGGGATGGCGCTCGAAGAGATACCCTTTCCGTTGGAGTGAAGACGACCCATGGTGGCGGTATTGGCGGTGGGAAGGGGAGGGTTGTCGAGTTGTCTGCGTTGTCGTTGTCGTTCACGCTTGAGAGATCAGAAGTCGAAGTCGCAGTCCGCCCGCACGAATTTGATCGTGTCTCTTGGCATTTGCACTGGTCCGTGCATCGGAGAATTTCCAGGTTCCGACCATCGCCAAGCATTTCTCGCTGCTCGCGACTTCACGTCTGCTCTCACACCATCTCTAGTGTTCGTCGACCTCCAAATCACGATCGACCAGGACTTGATTCTGTGCTGCTACCGAACCGGTCACATTTCAGCTACTGCTGCTCTCTCGTGCAGCGTGGCGTTCGCGTGCAAGTCCAGGAGACTGCTGTACGATGCCTCCACCTTCATCGTGGAACAGAGCGCAGGTTCAGGAGTATCGCAACGTGAATCTCAGCCTGCCTCGCTGTTCCACGTGCGACACGAGACTTGCCATTGACTGTTGTGCTGGTACGCCTAATCTTGTCCGCCACAATCGAGGAACGTCGCGGGCCCTCGCATTGAAGACATGTTTGCCGACTGGCTGGCTGCAAACATCCCTAAGCACGGCGAAAGGCGGTCTTGATCCCAATCTAACTCACCCTCAGATGAACTTCATTGCTAGATTCTGAGTCCGGGCTTTCCCCTTCATCGGGCAAAATTCCGGACAGATTGAGTCTCACGAGCATGGCTGCACGACGGTAGCCTGTCAGTCGCACCTGCGACCTTCTGCAATTCACTGGTTGACCCCTCACTCACATTTCCTCACATGTATCGCATGACGGTCACATGCAGTTGTTTCATTTGATTGCATGTGCTCACTTCTGATGGAGTGAAAACCAGTTCTTCTTTGCCATCAAATTCAAACTATTTACTTGACAAACACGTCAACCCGAACAAACAACATTCTCAAAACTGACTCAAACATATCTTCGAACAACAGCGACCCACTCTCAGTCATCAACCACGCGGCAGACTATCAACTAAGTCGACTCAACAATCAACAACCCTACCAAGCAGCCGTTTCCCATTCGAACCATTCGCATCACCGTCAACGCCATGCATTTCCTCGTCTCGATCATCCCGGTGCTCGCCGCCTTGGGTATGGCTTATGCCGACTCGACAAGCACCTGCACTACCATCACTACAACCGTCACTACTTCCTACACCACTACGATTACCCTCGCCAGCGCAGGCACTCCAGCACCAACCTACCCGACCACTTCAGCGCCAACGAACGCGCCAGTCCCCGCACCAGCAGTCACCGATTGCTCAGTTGCAACGTAAGATCCCTCACATCACTTTTGATTGATCCTAAGCTAACAACAATGCAAGCGGCACCGGATTTCCCGCCAATGCAGAATCCACCTCCCGCTCTGCCTCCATCTATGAGTACTGCCAATGCGGCACCATTCAAGTCGGCATCCAAACCACCACTGGCTCTGATGGCGTCATCACGTCCAGCTGCGCTGCTGCTCCATACCCAGTGGTCGGCACTTCGACCACAGGTGGTGTCACAGCCAACCCAGTCGGCACTTCCTCCACCAGCGGCACTGCTCCGAGCAACACGTCCGCCAGCCACACTGCTTCTTCTACTGGATCTGCAACTGAGTCGGCACCGGTGCAGCAGACTGGCGAGGCGAACGCCAAGACTGTCAACGGACTTGCTGCGATGGGTGTCATGGGTCTGGCTGTGCTCTTCAGCTATTAAGGAGCTTCTCTATGCATACGAGGTCTTTAAAATTGTTCTCAGTGTAACGATCACCTTTCTCTTTCTTGAGGTGACGCGAAATCGTTACACGAGATTCATCACGTCGTGATGATATCCACCTGAGAACAATACGGTGCATCACTTCAGCAGCTTGCATTAATACTCTTGAACTTTTGCCACTGTCTCTTGGAGTTAAAGAGCGAAAAGTTGCTAGGGTAGGAAGGTAGTTAGGCAGTACCAAGAAAACTACTGAATCTACCTAACAAATTGATCAATTCCTCTTGGCTAAACATTGTTCTACCTAGCAATAACCTCGAAGGGTAGGTAAAACCACACCCTCCCCTCCCCCTTCAACGCACAAACCTCTTGATCCTCCCCTCTCCCTCCGGCGGATGACTCTGATCATACAAAGCAATCCAATCCGCATCGCAATGTCCAGCTGAACAACAATTCCCATCCGCCGCAGCCTTACAATCCGGGCCAGAAATTGTCAAATCCGAACAAGCATACAACGTCTGGACATTCCCCACACATAAAACGGATTCCATGCCCCATTCTGCACATAAATTCTCAGTTCTTTGAAGCGTAGTCGAGATTCTAAAAGAAGGGGAATAGCACTTAGCGAAGCGAAGTAGCGTTAGCATTAATGAATGAGGGATTTGGGGCTCGCTTCGCTCACTCACCCCTGGCGTACGGGACTTCTCTTGTGGTGATATATCAACGTAGTAAACTCCTCCTGCTGCTCCGCAAGCTAATTGGGTTACGCATTCGTCGGCGGGGCCATTGTTGGGTTTGTGGCAGAGGAAGTAGTTTGTATCTGGATCAGAGCTGAAACTGTCGACGGTTGCTTGGGTTCCGACTTGACATTGTGGTTGTCCGAAGAAGGGGAAGGGGATTTGAGGGTGGGCGAGCGCTACGGCGAAGTGGATGCTGAGTTTGTTGTTAGTATGGTGAGAGGGTGATGGGTTGATTTGTGGAACTTGCTACAAAGTTAGGAGTGTTCGCATATTGATGAGTGGTGAAACAACCAGAACTAAATCATTCCCAGTCTGTCGCTCTGCGGTGGTGTATCAAGAAGGTCTGCGGACAGGAAGACATCTTGTTGTCGCTGCCGTGCGTCTTGATATTGGTCTCATTGCCCCTTTCTGTAGGTATGTTCTGGTTGTCTTTAAGACTGTTTTGCCCTACTTCACACATGCTGTACTTCTCGTCCAAGGCCAAAGCTTCCATGACGGTACGCAATGCCCTTCAAGTAGGGACACCATGTCTGCCTACCTTCGATCGCTGGCGAGGCGGTCGCTTCATATTTGAAAATGTGTGTACCTATAGGGACTCCGTACGAATGCGGTATATCGCTCCTAATATCGCAATCTGCTTTTGTATACTCAGCCCGGGATGGTATTAGGGCTCTGATACTTGATACAAGTCTTTCATCAAGACTCGTGGGGGTGGTCTGATGGCCCATGTTGAAGTCAAAACGCTCGTTGCCCAGTCAGCACCTGTGAAGCCTGCTTTCCGAATGAGCCGCATGGGAGTTCAAGAGATGCAGGTGCAGATCCAGTTCGCCAGGGCGGAGGCTGCGACCTCACCTCAACTCCAAACATCCTGTTGTCTTTCTACCATGCCATACGACGTACGAACTCTATACACGTATCGTCGCCGCCGGCCGGTGTATATAGGACGAGCGCCGGATCTGCTCAGTCCGGCTCTACTTTATGCTGGAGAGCAGGATCCAACCCCACTACCTGCACTCGACAGCGAGACATCACACGCGTGTGCCAGAGAGCCTCCCAATGAGTGCCGTGTCTAGCAGACATCCCGAAGATGTTGCGTGTGTGCGCCGATTACACGTCTCTTCATTGGAGCGCGTTGCGGTTTCGTGCGAATCTTCGACCGGGCTTGGAGCGATCCGACTTATGCGGTAACCCCATGTAGAACATTCGGCATCCTACATGAAGCAGAGTATCAGAGAAAGAGATTGATGAGCCTCGCAGACTGCGACGCGCTGCACGATGCTGCACTGGAGACAATGAGCACAATGCGTGCGGCAGCTTCAAGTACATATCCTTGGCGCGAATCCTATACGGTATACGAAGTTCGCCCTCTCCTCCACCGCCGTATCCCCGACACCGCGGAAGATTCTGCTTGGCTACCGCACGTGCAATGGCCCACTACGCAAGCCAGCGACTCCTTGCAATTCACGCGACTATTCGTCTCGCATTTGCAAGAGAAGAGGCTGTGCCAGGCATCAAACGAGGTCTTCGCATTCACAAATGCTACCGTGCTGGCGTCGCGCGTCTTTGAACCGCCTTGGCCAGCACAATCCCATATGTGGAGACCTCCCTGCCGAGACGACCACCTGTCGATCACCCACTAGGCGGTACAGTAGCCCCCTCGCTCGTTCCGAATCCGATGGAGTGACGATAAGCGCTGGTCCTACTTGCACAAGTGCATTGTTGCCTCGCAACATCAAGAGCCGTGAATTGCTAACAGTGTAGGTCTCAAGTATATATGTCCAGCAGTAGGTACCTCTCTCCTCCTACGCCACAGAAAACCATTCTCGGCGTAAGCAGCCATGGGATCCAGCATCCTTTCCCACCTGATTCCAACCAGCTTTACTGGTATACTCATTACTTTGCCTCTCATATTCATTGCGTGGACAGTCTCAACATGGCTATACAACATCTTTCTTCACCCACTTCGAAAATTCCCAGGTCCAATCCTTTGCGCTGCCAGCCCATTGCCTTATCTGCTTCACATGCAGAAGGGCGATCTTCTCTTTTGGATGATTGAAATCCATGCCAAATATGGAGAATGCGTGCGCTTCACGCCTAACGAGTTGAGCTTCAGTGGTGCCGACGCATACAAAGACATATACGCTCACAGAAAAGCCGGCCAACCAAAACTTGAAAGAGATTTGCGCTTCTATCTTCCTCCGGGCGATCCAGTACGCGACATCATCACCGCAGATTCTGAGAACCATTCGAGAATGCGCCGAATATTCGCCCATGCATTTTCGGACCGTGCATTGAAGCTCCAGGAGTCAATGTTTCTCACCTACATCGACAAGCTCGTTGAGAAAGTCCGCGAAGGCTACGCACAAGATCCAAATAAGAAGTACGACATGGTGAAGATGTACAACTTCACGACATTCGACATCATGGGCGACCTGACCTTCGGCGAAGGTCTCGGAATGCTGGACGACGGCTCCTACCACCCTTGGGTGGCTGCAATGATAGCCGGCTTCCGGTTCGGTGTCTACATGCACAGCATGCGGTACTTTTGGTCTGGTTTCGAAAAGTTCCTCGTCAAATACGCCGTGCCTAAGTCACTGAAGGATAAGATGAAATTGCATGAGGAGTTCTCTTCCGCACGTGTAGATCGACGACTTGAGAAACAAGACGCCAGGCCTGACATCTGGGGCTTGGTTCTCGCCAAAGAAGGGAAGGATGGCATGAGCAAGGCAGAGATGTATACTAATGCCAATACCTTCATGCTTGCTGGCACCGAAACGACGGCGACAACTCTCAGCGGAACAACGTGGCACCTCCTACAGAACCCGGTAGGGACCTACCGAACTTTCCTCTTATCATCTGTCACTGACTCTCAATTCTAGGACAAACTACAACGCCTCGTCCAAGAAATCCGCAGCTCTTTCGACACCGAAGACGACATCACGATCGAAAAACTCCAAGGACTCAAGTACCTCCACGCCTGCATCGAAGAAGGACTACGAATGTATCCAGCCGTGGCTCAACCTCTCCCACGAGCCATCCCACCCGGTGCACCAGTCGAGATCGATGGTCGCGAAGTCCCAGGAGGTTCGTGCGTGTACATAGCCAACCTCGTTGCCTTCCGCAACCCGAACAACTTTGCGGATCCATTCAAGTTCGCTCCTGATCGATGGCTGCCTGACACGCCTGAGGGCATGCAATATCGGAATGACAAGAAGCATGCTTTCCAGCCGTTCTCTATTGGACCGAGAGCTTGCTTGGGAAAGAATGTAAGTTGGATTTTTTGACTGCTTGTTTAAGAGAGTATCGACTAATCTCTGCTTCACAGATGGCATATCATGAGTTGCGACTCATCTTAACCAAGGTCCTTTACAATTTTGATATTTCTTTGAGTGAGGATAGCAGGGATTGGATGCCACAGAAGATTTTCATCATGTGGGATAAAGGGATTTTTAATTGTAAATTGACGCCGGTGAAGAGGTGAAATTAGATGATTTGTATATTTATTGTAGAATATATCGAGTTCGAAATGATAGAGTTAGATCAACTGTCAACTGAGTCGTATGACGTAATGCTCCTTCCGTGTCTGTGTCGCACAATCGGTCGGTACTACCAATGTAGAAGGTACTTGCTACAGCTCCCTTCTTCTCTTTCTTAACTTCACTTCATCGTCTGTCTCTCTTTTGTTAAATACCCTTAAGCCTCTGTCATGATTGCAATTTGTACGATGACCTGTCATGCTCTCTTTAGGAACATCTTACGTTCCTCCCGACCTGTTCCACAATCGCCAAGAAATGCTCACCTTCCTGTCACCAGATCCATCGATCCCATGTATCGTTTGCATCGAGGCTTCAATACACCACAATGAAAACTCGGGATCCATATCACGGGCTACGCACGGACGACGAGGGTAAGCTTAGTCTATACAATCAGTCAGGATTAGTCCCCGCTTCATCGTCTTCGTACATCGGGAGCTATGGCGCAGCGGTAGCGCGTCTGATTCCAGTTCTTCTCCTGGAAATTCCAGAAGGTCATCCGTATGTGTACGCCCACATGCAATAAGTCGTACCTTTTCTAATATGCCCAAAGGTTCAAATCGGGTTGGCTTCAGTTGCGACTGAGAGTTCTTTTTTCTCCTGTTCTTTTTGCTAGCATTCATATTGGAAGGCTTTCGACACATGCCAATGGCATAGACTAGACCCATCCTCTTGCCTACCTACTGGATGCCTTCCCGCACGACCAACAATCGAATTCTTTTTGTCGTTCTTCAAACTTCACTTTTGCACACATCCAAAAGGTAATCCCATCACTTTCCCACTGCAACAATCCCGGCCCGGTGCCATCCGAAGCAGAACATGGACATGGGTACGCGCTTTCCTCGCGTTGCGTGACTTCCAACCTCTAGATAGAAACATCAACCATGAGCAAAAGAAAAACAGAGTCGGTAGATTACCTGGATACATCAACCAAAAGAGGCCGCATCAGCATCGCCAGCTTGACACAAGATATTGAAGAAAAACACGAGGAGAACGAGAAGCCGTCAAATGCCGACGTAGGCTGGGACGAAGAGCGAAAAGATCAACCACGACAAACCAATTATCAGTATCCATCCTTGCCCGAGGAAGCTTCCAAAGTCTGGGTTCTAGTCTCCAAACATAACGCCAAAGGTTGGGATGAGCCACGAGTGGCCATCGAAGGCGTGTATGCTGATCGGCACGCTGCTAAAATGGCGATGAGGAAGTCTTGTCAACTTCGTTGTGGTAAGATTATCAGATGCAAGACTCCGGGGTGTTTAACTCATGCGTACTAGTGAAAGAGCCATACGATGGGCCAGACATCAGCTTCTGGCGCAGGAAAGAAGGGGAAATAGACATTGTAGCGGAATGTTCCTGGCAGAATGAGGAGTCAAGTAAGAGTGAGATTTGGGTTGAGGAGCATTTGTTACTTGACGAAGACGCGGAGGAACTTTGATTTTATCTGTTGGTGAGGTGATGCTTTTCTACAAGATGGAATTATAGCAGCACTGCAGGTCGTGCCAAGGTGAATACAAGAACTTTTCGGAGCAACTACTATGAACTTTTTCAATGCTATACCACACCAGCCAACTAATTTATATTACAGACAACTTCCCTCGGGCTCAAAACCAGATAGCAATCGCACCTAATCTTCGTCAGCATTTCTAAATCCAATCATCTACTAGGTTACAACAACGCACGAATGTCTATCAGTAGATGCCACGCATTGCGGAGGCCAGCCATTGGATCCACCATCACAACCCTCAGGACAATTAGATGGATCGGAGAAAGCGTCTGGGAGCAGCTAGATATACTGTTAGTAAGTAGCTGGTGATGAAGGGATGGTGGGTAACGTACACAGCAATGACTCCCGTCTTTGTATTTACATTGATATCTGCCTGAGCAGGCGCTTGTGAGAGCTGAGAAAGCCAAAAGAGCGAGAATAGGGTGGAGCATGATGTCTATTTCTTTCCTCCTCGAAGGGCGGCTGATCAGGGTTCTCACATCTTACAGCAACGCGACTCCATTGCTTTATATCTGAATGTCTTCGCGCGCGAGCACGAGTATACGAGTATACCTACTAAGTCGCACGGCTAAGTGTAGTCTGTCTCGGTTATAGCCTGGGCAATGAGATGGTTTCAGAAAAGGAACACGGGAAGTGATTACCGAGATCAAATCTGCATTTGAAGGCTCGAGATTCTGGCCATGCGCATCATTTGGTAGAACAGCACCACGATATTCCGATTCTGGAGCGTATGGCCGCTCATAAACATCCTTGTTGGCAGCTGTTAGTGAGGATGACGAGAAACCTCGCGAGTATGCGAAGCCGAGACAATACCGGATTGTGAGCCGCCATTTACCATCCGAGCAAAATCTGAGAACGATCTTCTGTGTCTCGAGCTTAGGCCAGTAAGGCTGGAAGATCTATGATTCTCGATCGTACTCTCGGCTTTCTATGAATAGGCACCACTACTGAATATGATCCAGCGCCGGAATCAGGTTTTCATATAGGACTGATAGATTGCAGGTGAAAGCCAGTGTGCAGTGACCGGATTCCCAGAGAAGAGACACGAACCGTCTGTTTCTGATCCATTTTTGTCCTTGGCGGCCATCGCTAGAAGGGCCAGCTGAGACTTGATAAATGATAAATGTCAGGTCTGTATAGCCACGAAGTAGGACTTTCAAAGTGAATCTTTGTCGGTGCAGGATGTAACGGGCGCTGTCTAGACACATTGGGGCTGCCGAAGGTGGGTTTAAAGGTCGGGTCCTGGACTTGTCATTCATCTTCGGACAGGCATCTCGCGTGCATGTTGTTGTGAAGTAGCGACATGGCATGGTTAACAACAATACCACTTGAGGCACGATCGGGTTCCAGCGTCGTAAGCGAAGCCGATGTTGTCTTGGTGGTTGAACTGTAGAGTGAGGTTGTCGCGAGTCACGCGACATTGCCTGACCTGACCACAACCAGGTCGAAGACACCGCTACCTTGTACCGCCTTATCTCGTACCTGTGAAAGTGACGCAGCACAAGCATGAAAATGCGGAGTGACAAGCTTTCTGGCGCAGATCCTATGAAGCTTGGCAAATGGTAAGTCTTGGCCTTATCAGCAGCCCTAGTCTTTGTCAAGCCTCACGCGCCATTTTCGCGAGTTTGACCAGGTGATCCTCCGCACTCTTGGGGATGATGTGGCCTCTGAAGCCAATGAGGGGACGACCTTAGGGAGCCAAGACAAGTATAAGAGGTGTGATGCAGAATGAACTACGCCGAACCGCATAAGCAAAACAGTATAGCTGAACTCAAGCTGACTGTAGTCGATCGCTCCACTTATCTTTGCTGGGTCATCGTGGTATCCAGATGCATACAAATACTCGAGAGCTGCCGCGCTTCAAGAAGCCTTCGACCGGGAGATCCGAGAACAATACTTTTGAACGAGTCGATAGTGAAGATACCCTTGTGGAAGGACAAACTTTGCAAACCTTGAGAGTAATCAAAGCAAACGATATGGAGACTGAACGTCGACGAAGTACTGGCATCGGTGGCGCAGGCAATATGAGTATGCTGGCTGCCACTTCCACGGATCGCACTTGCTGATCTTTGAGACAGGGACAACTCGTGCCGAAATGGAAACGTTGGACCAGGAGTTCTCCAACTCAACAGCGAATGCTACCAGTGAAGGTGAGATTCTAGTGTGCGATTTTGAGAGGACTAGTCCGAATTGACGTCTCTTCAGAGAGGACCCGAAGAGCCTCTGCTTGGTCCAAAGCAAGTACTAGCAGTACTCGCTCGTTCATGGACAAGCTGCTGCGTCGCAAGTCCAACGCTGATGACGCATAAAAGTCCAGGAAGACAGCCACACCTCTGAGTCCCAAGTCGGTGTCTTGGCGTAGTAGAGAGACAGCCAGATTGTATCATAAGCAGGCCAGTGTACAGGATGCCTAATGATATCCAGAATTTGTCATGTGCTCGGTCTCAGCCCGGGTGATACGCTTTGTATACTTGCAAAGCGCCTTCAATTGATTGAATAATCCCGAAGAAGACTGTCAATAGGAGCACTGCCACTGCCACCCAGAATGTATACCACTGGGGTCCTTTGCGGCGGTCATACCACCACTGTGACAGCGTGCTGGGCTCGGCTTCGTCAAACACCTGCTTGAGAATGCACAGACGTTCTCGCCAGTAATGGAAATTCTCAATTTGTCGATCATCGGCTCGAAGCTTGCGACAGCTTATGGCCTTGCTGTCAAGCATGCGTGTGGCTTGCTGTTTGCGATACCATCGTCGAGTATCCTGGTCCGAGGACGGGAAGAGGAGAGCCAGAGTCTGCAAGGTCTCCTCGCAGAATCCTTGCGGGAAGAGCTCACTGGTAACAGATAAGCACATTATTTGTCTCTTATATTGGCCAATGCAGACTCACCTGTCCACGTTCTCTAAGAACGTGGCGTGATGAAAGACCAAGAGTCGCGTGTCATCATCTCTCAGGCTCAAGTGGCTTGACAGGTCACTTGTCCACTCCACCCCTACACCAGCAAGACGGTCGAGATTCCGAGCATTGAAAGTCTTCTCGAGGCGCACATGAGCTTGGTCTAGTCGCTTTGGAGTGAAGATATCTGCCAGGAACTCACGCAGCGTGCCTGACTCCCAGAGAAGCGGTCTGCGAGACGTGAAAGCGTAGGAAAACTTGCCGAGATCAACCATAGTCATCAGTCTAGCTGCCCAGTTAATCGACACCTTGAGCTCATCGTCGGTACTTGTCGGTCCATGATCTGATACAGATTTCAATGCTTGGAGATCTTGTACGAGATCGTGCCAGTCTCGCGTTCCTGCGGCTAGTGACGCGGCGACATCAGCCAGATCCCGATGTGTTGTTATATGGCCGGTCTGCGATGAGCAGCCGCTTTGTTCAACGGAGAATAGATCGCATTGTTGAGCGTAGTAGTCGAAATACGCGTCGAATGTGTTGTTGGAAGGCACATTGGTGCTCCACAAAACATTGAGCAGGGATTGCTTGGCATCGGAAACGGGAGGCGCTGTGACCGGGGTGAGCAAGGAGTCTGTCATCTTCTTCTCCTTCGCCATCGACAAAGCTGCATCTGCGTCAAAGTGACAATGATGTGTGAGGGAATCGAGTGCCACTTTCTACACTCCACGAAGTCCTCACTGCCAATGCCAGCCTCACGAGCTATCGACGTGGCTGTGCAATGCAGCCGACGCGGCAGCTTCGCCATCCAACTTCGAAGGATTTCGCCAAGATGGCGCCCTCTTTCCTCGACGCGTACTTCATTTTGCCATTCGAGCTGCGTTACTGACTGCTGAAGTCTACAATCTTCATACATTGCTCGATGCCTCATCAAGCAGTACCCGCCCCGCTGATGAACCCGATGGCAAGGACTTCTTGAATGACAATAGCTTCTGCTCTTCCAAGATGAGCACAACTTCGATTTTCCGCCGCATGCGGCTGATGAACCTCAAGGCCGAAGGACGGGAGCCACTTCCAGTATGGCCGGATCCAGAGGCTTCAATTGGAGTGTTGTATAGACCATTGGGGAAATGCCAGTGTTGGGAAATGCGGGGCGTAGCTCGTGATCAATATATTCTCCTGGCACGGGAAATCAAGAATCACCTCGAAAATCATGGAGAGATTGTCGCTGCCACAATCATGTGGTCCGCATACATGGTCGGCAGATGTCAGAAAACCGCAAGTCCGACCATCTTCTTCTGCAGCAAGGACGCAAACGCCCGAAGAGAAGTTCGAAGGGAGATTGATGACAGCGGCATTCTGGACCGGTATCCGGGGTTTAGGACGGGAGATTGCAATCGCCCACCCCACCTGGACCAGCTCAAACGCCTTGCTGTAGGAGATGCATATCATGAAATTGATCCTCCGCCGTACCTGACCACAGCTTGCAACAACCCGATGGGCTCGACTGTGTTGATTCGGCAGGGAGCCGACGACACATCTCTTGTACCGGCCACGATAGGTGCTATACTGGAATCGGGCGACAATCTGTATTTCACGACTGTGGTTCACGCCTTCACCAAGTTAGAGGGCATTGGAGATTTTGGTGACGAAAGCGATACCGACCTGGACTTCGATTTCGACGACGATTCTGGCGCTGAGGATTTTGCCAACAACCCTGAGCAGAGCATTGAACTGTCTGAGACTGCACAAGACGTGTCGCGGTTGCTGTCTACAAGACCACTGATCTCAGCTCAGCCGCAGATCGGGGAAGTAGCCGACAGAGATGAAAGTGGGCCGATCAATGAGAGCCTGAGTGCCAGCACAGTCTATCGCCCAGAAGATGTTGTCTTCTCGTCTACTACTGGCCCCTCGCCGCAGCTTGACTACTGCTTAGTGAAGCTGAGGCTCGACGGCGACGAAGGGAAACAGTCGTTTTCGTCCGGCAATTGCACCTACCATTCCACATTACCTAGCACTATAGCTGGCTCGGATACCCCTTGTGGTGTTGATGTGATTGCCTACACAGGCTCGAGAACGGCAAGCCATGGGACTACTTCAGGAAGTCCCGTCTTCATGAGCTTGGCCGGCGGTAGCAGCCAAGAGCTGTGGTCTGTCCGATTTGAAGGCACATTGGCCGATGGGGATTGTGGATCCGTGGTTCTGAATCCTAAGAGTGGCGAGCTGATCGGCCACATAATTGCTGGCAGTCCCGACTCAGGCGAAGCCTTAATTGTGCCTGCATATCAAGTTTTGGAGGATCTGCAATCAAGGTATAGCCCCGAAATACGCTTGTCCACGAAACTGAAGGACTGTCAGTCCTTCATGCCCAGCGCTGCGGTGGAACCAGAGGATGGCCTTCCTGCGCCATCGTACGCCCAGTTTGTTCCTGCTCGGAAGTCCACTCCGGACGGCAAAGGCTCACATTCTCACATTCCGGATCAGGATCTTCTATCTGGCAATTGGGCAGCAGAAGTTACTGATAAATTCCGTGCCTTGCTCTCGCAGAAGCGCATTGATGAACTTAGAAGACGACGGCCGGCTTCGGACGTCTTGTCCAGGCGGGCATCAAGTTCGTCCTCGCTCAAGCCACCTGATTACAACTCCGCTTCACTTCGCAATATGCCATTACTACCCGAACAACCTACTGACAATAAATCACTACGATTCCGTAATATGCTGATCTCGCTCTCGAACACGCCGTGCAAATGGGAGAATGCCGGTCTACTAGACGAGGCTCTACAAGTGGTTCCGCTGCAGCGAATCTACGATGAGGCACAAGAGGAATCAGATTTGCTTCAAGCAGAGGCATTGAGCATGGGCAATGACTTCAGACCAGCCTGGGGATATCAAGACTGCGTTGTGCGCGCTCTCCTGCGATGGTTCAAGCGCGAGTTCTTCACATGGGTCAACAATCCAGCTTGTCAGACTTGTTCTGCGCCGACACTCTCCAAAGGACTGGCCACACCAACACCTGACGAGGCTGCCCGGGGTGCACATCGTGTTGAATTATATCAGTGCAGTAATCAAGTAAGTCCTTTTCCACAAATGGTTGAGTCTCTGGAGATACTGACCGTACGACCGCAGCCATGCCAATCGTTTGAACGATTTCCTCGATATAATGATGCCTTTGTTCTACTCAAGACAAGACGAGGGCGCGTTGGAGAGTGGGCAAATTGCTTCACTATGCTATGTCGTGCCATGGGCAGTCGCGTTCGTTGGATATGGAATGCTGAAGACCATGTCTGGACGGAAGTCTACAGTACACATCGCAAGAGATGGGTGCATGTGGACTGCTGTGAGGAGGCATGGGACGCACCAATGCTTTATACTCGAGGTACGAATTGTGCAATACCGTCCGATTGCGAATCTGCTGACTCTCTAACTATTGTAGGCTGGGGAAAGAAACTCTCCTACTGTATAGCCTTTTCTGCCGACGGCTGTTCGGATGTGACACTACGATATGTCAGGAATCTAAATGACGCCCTGCCGCGAGACCGATGTTCAGAAGGCGTACTAATGTATATTCTGGACGAAATTCGCACGATGCGCCGTCAAGACATGGGGAAGGACGAGCTCTTTCGACTTCGTGCGGAAGACATGAAAGAACGCGCTGAGATTCGCAGGATTGTGATTGAGGGTATTGCGTACAATCTCGGCAAGATCATCCCAACGAGCGGCTCACGTCCTGAGCAAGATGTCGAAGATCAGAAAGTCAGACTGGCGGCGCTCGATTCGGGTCGTGTTCGCGAGATACCTTAGAGCGAAGACGAGGCGACGAGTGAATATCGCCAGGTCAAAAGCCCGACAAATGGGGTATATCGCTATTACTGGATGGCATTGCTCCCAACAAGACGAACTGTTCGTTGAATATGTGCACGCAGCGCTTTGTGTTCATCGAGAATTTCCTGGCGCGTGAATCGCTTGCCATTTCGAACCAACTCGACTTACTATGGACTTTCCGCTCGTGCCACGAAGTTTTTCCTTGCACAATGCTACATCTCCAACAAGTCGAAGAACCTTGGCCCCACCTTGGATTTGACCACGAGTCTCCTATAGCCTATACGCGTATGTGGCGAGCACTATTTCCTCCGAAAAGCATTCGCCGACGACCCCTCACCATGGATGTTCTTCATGTGTCTCTGCAACCCGTCTTTGCGCTGGAAACCCTTCATGGCATGATAACACTCGACGTACGAACAGTAATACGTTCCTTGCCTGTTCGCCTCGTGGGTGACCTCATGCCGTCGAAGGTCTTTTGGGTAGCGAAAGCTCATGCTACATCTGGGATGCTGGCAGTGGTGGTTCTTCTCGATCGCGGCTCTGGATCATGACAGCTGTCAATGGTTGTGATCGCTCGGCTTAAAGGATATACTCACTTTTCGCGACGTCTGGGTCGTGGCCGAGCATTTCTCACGGACTCCTCCTTGCCATCAGAGACATTTGCGGCCGCCTTAAGCTGAGCAGCTTCCTTCCGAACATTGGGACCCTCAAAGACCTCATGACTGTGCTTGGTGGAGACCTCGATTGGAGTACTGATATTGTCCATTTCCCGTCTTTGAAACTCCACGATCGAGTCTTGGATCCAACCCGAGTACGAATGGTCTTGCTTGACGTTAGAGTGAGGTGCGGCCGACCAGAGAAAGTACACCCAGTCGTCGTCAATGGTGGACTTGTCATTATCCAATACGCTATGAAAGTCATATTCGGATTGGAGAGAGAAGCTGTTCGGCCAAGAACTACCAAAGGAATCAGCTGCCATTTGTTTCGTGGAAACTTCGATTCTCTGAGGAAGGAAAGTAGAAAAACGTTGAACGAAAAGCAGTCAGATACACGGACTTTTCCCATCACCTTTAACCCACGCGGCGGCCGCTGTGTCTCTTCCCACGAGACGACATAATCTCTGCGTCTTTCCGCCTGAATATACCAACTTGACGGTGCCAAGCGCAGCTTCAGGCCAACTCGGGACAAAAACGTCCAGTTTGGGCCAATTACAAGCAGTTTCAGAAGAGATCCAAAAAGTTGGCAATGCCAACTTTTTGCTCCTTCGCTGTGGCTGCTGTGGCTGACGCTGTGGCGTAACTCGTGAGTTCGATCCAGTCTCAGCCTGTACTCAGACCGCTCGCCCAAGACAGCCAATCAAGGACTCCGCATGGCTTTAATCGTGTGGGTGCCTGAGACTAAGATCACTTTCCTGCAGAGGTGAAAGAATCTATGCTGGTCTTGTCATGTTTTGGAGAAAACATCAGGGTCTGGATGACCTCTTGTCTTCTACTGTTTTGCACAGAAATATTGAGTGCCGGCACGCATGTGGAAACATGAAATCCACGCTTTCCTCGAGGTTCTGCATGTCGGCTCTCATCCACTTGGCCTAGAAAAGGATGGCTTTGCCGGAGTCGGTGGTCTAGCGGATTTGGCAGATCGAAGACGAACCACGTACCGATGTTAAGCAAATGCTTTCATGGCCACCCAGGAAACCGACAGGAAGACTGTAGCGTTGAGCAGTGCTATTATACCGAATCGGCCTAACTCGGCCGCAGAAAAGAAAAGAGATAAGCTCTTCCTTAACCGCATCAACGATACTGGAAATGTGCTGCAAAATTAAACCTCAATCGAAGTCTTTCGATGAACTTTTATCCACTTTTGTCTTGAATGAGTGCTTGCCTACATTTTCTCTCATGGACACACTGCCTGCTGCCTACTGCTTTTCTGCTCAGGACACTCAAGTAGCTGCTTTTCAACCATCCTCACTTGCCTTTGGGAGTGTCGGGGAAGTTTTGCGGAACCTGCTCCGGTGTCAAACTACATTCAATTTGGGAGGAAGTTTTCAACTTACACCATCCACAGCATACAAGTACCACTGCGACATCTGGTTTTCGTCACCCGCAGCAGACCATGTGTGGATCTGAGAACCCTTCGCTCCATTTCCGCCAGCCATGTGCAGTCCGAGAGTCTTGTTCGTGATGGGTGCAATCCTGGGCTTGTTAGTCCCAGCCAATTCATGATAGGGGATTGAGAATTTACCAGTATCGGCCTGTGCCATTGCGCAGAGGAATGACAGTCCAGCGCGTAGCATCATTGAGAGGCGACTGAGTAGTACACGAGACTTCTTTGCCTTTCTCGCCGACGGTCAAGTATGTTCCACTGGCCCTGTTGAGGATCAGGTATTCTTCCTTGCCCGTTTTGCCTACGTTGGCGTAGACGAATTGCCATTGGGCGTTTGCGCTCTTTGAGTTGTCCCTGGAACAGATCTCGTTAGCGAGTGAGAGTTTTGCTGCTATGATGAATGTACCATGCGTAGGTCTTGCTGCCATCCTGCTTATCCCCGTTGGCAAGATCAACGAACATGTTAGGGTACTTGGCCCCAGCAATCAGGTATGTTCCAGCTCCAACGAAGTCACTCATGATTGTTTGGTTGTATGGTTGTATGTTCTTGGTATGGTAGTTGAAGGTAGATCGTGGAGGACAAAAGACGTGAGGGAAACGGACATATATACATAGTGAGGACGACAGCTCGACTTGCCCACTACATCTTGGAGACCGGGTTACTAGCTTCAGCTGCAACTGATGTGTGGGAGTACGTATGGCGGATGTGCAAGTCTGTTCCCCTGATGTGAATGCCCCACACAGAGCTGCAAGGCCATGAGACAACACATCTGTACCGAGTATAGCTATAAGTACCGGATCAATGATCGTGGACGTAGCTCTTTCAGAAACGAATCATAAAGACCAGGGAAAGGTATTCTCGATGCAATGGACTGCCTCCTGTTGTGTATGCTTTCGCGCCGCTTTGTTCTGAGTGCTCTGGGAGCCTTTGCGGCGATCCTGTGAGAAGGTGTCGCTCAGTAGCTGCACAACAATGCTTGCCTGCTGTCGCGTGCATATGCGTGGTACGCGAAATGGCTCCAAATGAATCTTATCCGTGCTGCACGAGACTTGAGCGTCTGAAATTTTCTACTCTCCAAGAACGTTTGGGCGTATAAGGCACGTTGGAAAATGCTCTGATTTGGTAGTAAGACGTTCCTAGACGCATTCGGCGAAGAAATGGTCTCAGTCATTCCAATGGCATGTCGTATTGCTCAAGCTAATAGACCGCGGAAAGGCTGGAAGCTGCCGGTGAGCGAATGATAGTCCTGGTAGAGAATTGGGGTTCTCCGCTAGCCGAAGACGGGCATTGTTAAACTGCGAGTGCCTTCATCTGCAGTGCCCGTGACATAAACTCTGCATTTGCACAGCTGCAGAAACTGGTCGGAGCTTTGACATAGATGCATCTCTGTTCACCGACTCCCGGACACGTGTTGAATGCTACATGTTGGAGTGGACTGGAGGATGACCAGGACACTGTCGAAAGAGAGAACGAAGAAAAGCGTCTAACATGAAGCAGAAGTAGCCCGACTGTACTGGTCATGATGGAAGTTGTGAGAGCTGGTATGCCTTCCTTGAGAGCATGCGGCTGATGTCGACCCCTATTGCTTGGCACGGCTACATCCGTGCACGTGCTGCCTAGCTCCATCTCCTATGGATCGCAGCTGTGCTCTTACAACTCCATGTCCACATTTTCGTTTTCACGCTCGAATTAGTTTTCCCGACTCGATGTATATCATTTTTGCCCAAATATTGCAGCGGTTTGTGTGACGGATCGCGTTCCTGCACTATTTGAAACGGATTGCAGCTACAGAATTTGGCTTGGTAGCTGAGAATGACAGAAACAACGGCCTCGTCAATACGGAAACGGAGACCACCATTCTCGACCTTCTGCTCACTGTTACCGCGAAGCCACGCCTCCAACCGGACTCCGTCCTAGTCTGGTTCCAATCTAGTGCGAAATCGGGGCTGGACTACGTTTTCGTGCGCGAGAGGCAAAGCTTCCAAAAAGATGACTTTCCGCTCTGCTACATTTTCATAGAGCGCGTCCATCAAGGATGACGCGTTCGCGACCTTCGACGACTGTGGCCGTGTAAAGTTGCATGAGCGACTACCTTACTTGACAACGCGATTACCTGCTACAAACCCTTAGGAACTATCATGGGCGCTCTGGAGTATTCAGATCTTCGACCATCATTCAATCAATGCATTCTTCTATCATCCAAGGACGACCCCACACCCCGCTGCTACTGTTCTACGTACAGTAGAAACGGCGAAACAGTAAACTACATATAACACAATAGATCCACACACTAAGTGCAACAACACGAGCGAAAATTTGCAGACTTCAATGGTCACCCGTCGATCAACTACCGACAGCAGATCTCAACCATGTTTGTTTCGCAAGTGTCGGGTTAGGCTGTCCTTGCGAGGAAATCCTTTGAATGCATACTCGCACTCACCGTGTGGACAGTAATGAGAGTTCTGCCTGTTGGAAGCGTGAGTGCCTTCGTGTCGTCGAAGGTCCTTCGAAGGTCCTTCGGATAGCGGAAACTCTTGCCACAGCTGAGGCAATGATGATTCTTGTCGACAGCACGGCTGAACAATCATGTCTTGTCAGCATGATAAACGCGGTCCAGTAGTACATCACTCACTGTCTGCCGTCGACACTGGACGACGATGGCTTGTTGCCAACGGTCTCATTCCCGGACCCTAAAGCATGTTCGACCCGGTCATGCCTAGATTGGGATCCGACGTGCGCAAGTTGAGGGACGGCAGATCGACCCCGATTCCCAGCAATCTCGTTTTGGGGACGATATGTTTCATTGATCGAAGCACTTGGACGGCCTTCGAATAGCGTTGGTGGATCATGGGCGAACAGTGCGTTGTCATGCTCGTTGAGACTTGTCTCGAAGCCATGATGTGGGAGAGCGACACGGTCGATAATCGCATCACGATGATGTTCGAATGGAGTCAGCAATTCAGCATCCTCAATCGACGCAATTGGTGTTAGGAGATCGGCCCAAGCATCATCGAATGAAAGGTCTGTGTTGATCCCTGGATCACTGAAGGAGGTGACATTTTCCCCATCGCCATGCAAGATAATCTGCCAATAGGTAGAAGAACGATATGGTGCCATGGCTATACTGCTCTGCTCGATATTGGAAAAGAGTTGTTGGACCAACATGAACACGAATGAGCATGGCGACTTAAGACCACCCGGCGGCCGCTAGCGCTCTTCTGATGTCGCATGTTGAATTTCAATGCTCTCACCTAGACATGAGCGATGCGTGACACAGTATCGCAGAGCTCGCAAGGAGACGCAAGCAGGGCAAGCAAGTCTGATTTTCCAGAGGCGAAAATCCTGCAGCCCAAGCCTCTCGCTGCTCGCTAGCTAGCCAGACCAGCAGGACGTACAATGACCCCAGCAGAGCTCGAATCGGTCAGGAGCTATTTCTCAACATGCCGATGCTGATCCCAACAGCTGATTGGATCTATGCGGCGGGAAATCGGTCGCGTAAGCCATGTCACAGTCCATGTCGCACTTCTCGGCTTCCGCTTTCTGCAGCGTGCGAACCAGTTTGCCTTGCGCTAGCGGCGGCGCTAGGCACCAGAGGACGAAGGTGGCTTGGTCGCCTTCTTTTCTCAAGGCGGCCCCTCAAGTAAGGTGTTTGCCTTATTGTTCGCATGCCCATTTTTCCTGGGGTCTATATAAGATGTCCTGGCTTGCTAGGTGGACCTCCACCTAGTTCACACTTCCTTCATGAGTTATCACGTGGCAAGTCCTTGCCTGATCACTGTACCACAACAATCTTGGGTCATATCTCTACTCTCCACTTGCCCTCATGCTTCTCACTCCATGTGATTTGAATTACACCAAAAGGAAAGATCTCAGATCAAACATCTCCGCATATGGAGCAACCTGCCGATGCGCGACCTCTTACTGCCATTGTCTAAATGCTAATATCATTGATAGATATTGATACTGCACACCTCGCAGTCGATGATTTTCAGGATAATATCTGCAAACGAATCGCAGTTACCAATCGACGGACTGGCCTCGAAACGATGTCTCTTTGAGGATCTGTGCGAGAGGTCTCAGTATGGAGCAAGTATCCTCTTTCAAGGGTAGTTGCTTGCAATCAATCGAAAATTGCATGAAGCCTCGGAAACCAATACTTTCACCACGCTCTCCTCTACGAGCACCACGATTTCTTGATGGTTTGCTCTCCCAGAGACCAGAGTCGCAAAGGTGAAAGGCATTTATGCTGGTTTTGTCACTGATGAGGCAGAACACCGTTGATTCAAGCCTTCCCGGCTTTCACGGTCTCGTGATAAAGTACTCAATGGCAGAAGGCGTCTGGAAATATGGAAATCACGCTTTCTTGGAAGTCATGGACGCCCGACGCGCGAGCATCACGATTCCCCTCTGGCGATAGTCCTACGGCTCGTAGGCAATGCCACGTCCATTAGCCTGACGCGATGCCAGCTCGTAATGATGCATGGATTCTTCGAGATCAACAGAGCTCTCGCTTGGAGTATTACTACGAATTCCTGGATTTCAGTTCTTACAGCCAGAGACGTCCCCCATGTCTCAAGACCAGATGGCCGCAGAGGTGAAAGGAATCTATGCTGGTCTAGTCATGGTTGAGGTTAAGTGCATTGACGTTGATGCAGCAGATCCGAAGTTGCAGCTTTGGCGAGCGCTACTTGCGCTCCACCATACTCACTTCTATGAGCACCACAATTTCTCCATAGCACGCTGTTGGTGGCTTCCTAAAAGGTTACTGATCTTTATACAGGTTACGAAAAATTCCCAATCAGGCACTCCTCAGACTTGCTACGAAATACTCTATGCCAGCACGTATGTGGAATCATGGAACACACGCCTTTCTCGAACTCCTGGGAAGTCATAAGACTATACGCTAGCTTTCATCTACTTTGCCTACCAGATGATGGCTTCATTAATAGAAACGGTTCCGTCACCTAGATCGAATGCTTAGGAGATCTTGCTAGTTATCGTATAGCGATTGAAGAGGAAAACGAGGCCCACGCTACCTGGAGTGGAGTTGCCGGTTGCTGGTACCTTGTGGCGTCTGACCGACATCCAGCGATGGGCAGACTCTACCATCACCTAGGGAGTCTTGAGCGTCCAAAGCTCGGAGATTGTGCGGATAGACTCAACCATCATTTCGGCATTCTAGAGCGCCCAAGTCTTCGAAAGTTCTGCTTCTACACTCTGCTTCTACACAATTGGCAGACTCCACAATCTTCTGAAGATCTACCAAGTTCCACAGATACCTCGATTGAATGTCTAGGAGATCTGACACGACGGTTGTCAACTTCGCCACACAGTGTTTTGTCGTGGAAATCATGGCGTCCACGCTTTTATCGAGGTGCTCAGACACTATCGACCAGTGTCCAGAGAATACATGCCAGCTTTCATTTAATTGGCATACTAGATGATGGCTCTATTGTTCGAGACGGTGCCAAGTCTCATAGATACTCGGATTGAATGTCTTGGAGATCTAGCCCGTTATCGTATGGCCATTGAAGATGGAAACGAACTACATGCGACTTGGGGCGGAGTTGCAGCTCTCTAGTAGGTTCTCGCTGTCACCTCACTATTGGAAGACTATACCATCATCTTGCAATACTTGCGCGGCCAATTGTCCGATGCTGTGAGCGAAGTGTTTGGTATGTGCCATTTGTTCCCCGATGCCCGACACTCTGTAGCCACATTGTGCAGGACGAACAAGTGCTTGAGCTGTTCTTAACTCGATACGAATAAGTCAATGCACATGTTCTTGGATGTAACTGGCTCCGAAACGACAGAAGATGATGACTGTTCCCTGAAAGATATCTTGTAAGTCAATTGATCTGAGGCCAAATCTACTGCTACACGGGTCGATTTGATGTTAAAAAGAAGGAGGATATCCGTCTGCCCAATGGGCCCTGATACGACGGTAAATTCTCAAGCCACATCGCAGTGGAATCATGGAATTCACAACGCTTACATCGGAACATCATAATCCTCTACCAGATGCCTTCCATGAATGGAACTCCTCTTCGACGCCATAGAGTAGTCAACATTGAGGTCTAATGGACCGTTCGCAAGCGTCGTTCCATGCTGTCCTTGAGTGGAAACCCTCTAAAAGCATAGATGCATTCAATGTACGGGCAAAAAAAGTCTTTCTCTCCGCTATGGATTCTCTCATGTCGTCGAAGGTCCTTGGGGTACCGGAACTTCATATCGCAGATGGAACAGTCGTGGTTCTTCTCGAAACTTGAGAGGTCAGCATACTTCTCGCAATGTTGTAGGATTCCACTTACTGTCTATCGTTGTTCCCGGAGCCTGATGCTTCGTTGCCAGGGATATCATATCTGTGGCCTTGTAACCCGCCTTGTTCGAAGTGCGAGTTGTTATGAGCCAGTTGGTTGTTGTCTTTTTCGTGCAGACGCCCTAGCGTGCTTCTAGTTTGACGTTCCTTATCGTCGATTGGGGTCTTACGATGAACTACGGATAGTGCTGATACGCCCTGGACGAAGGCTGTGTTGTCAGGCTCATTATTTATGAGTCTTGGGTTGAGGAATTGGTGCTGGGAGTGGTCGACGCCGTCGATCACAGGATATGGACGATGGTCGAACAGTGTCGGGGAGTCCGAAGTCATGGTTGTGTTTTGCTGCTGCGCATTGACGTTGGGTGTGAAAGCCGATGGACGACTTGTCCAGTGATAGTCTAATGGAAGGGTTGAGTCGATTGCAGCATCTTTAGAGGGGCTGTTGATCTCATCATCATCACATAAGAGCCACTCCCAGGAAGTAGGAGAACGATCCGATGGCATGATTTCGTGTGCTATTTCCTGTTGGAAAAGGGAAATTGGAGATCAAAGTAAAAACACGAGGCCATGCGATTTAAGACCTCGCGGCGGCCGCTTGGTCTACTTTCTTTTCGATGCAACGTCCTCCATGAGCTCTACCTTGAAGTTGTGGCGACGCGGAGTGAGAAGTCGACGCGGCCTGAGGCGCAAGATAATTCTGGGCGCCAGCAACGTCGGTAGTGAGTCTTTTACTCAGGTTCGCGGGGTAGCAAAATATGCTGCAAAGAACTATAGATGTCCGGAAATCCAAATTCTGCCGACTAACGATGATACAGCTACCATGCAGATAAACGAGCAGCAAAGTCTGGAGATTATAGTCTTCTCGCCAACATCAAGTCGTCGCAGAACTCTGACCAACTACGTTCAGAAACAAAATGCCACTTTTTAGCCTCTTGTCAACTAGCAAGTGATCTTAATGTGCCGTACGCAAGTGCCTGTCCAGATTGTCTTTGCGTGGGAAACCTCTCTGCGAATAGACGCATGTACTATGCGGGCAGAAGTAATCCTTCACTCCGCTATGAGTTTTCTCATGTCGTCGAACGTCCTTCGGATACTGAAAGCTCTTGCTACAGCCTGGATCCGAACAGTGATGCTTCTTGTCGACCGCAGACCTGGACAGTTCAGCATATTGGTTAGGATCTTGGATCGCAAACTTTACTCACTGTCTGAAGCGGGTGCAAGAGGATGGCATATCGTGACCAGTGGACTCTGTTTCGCTTCCTAGCGCATCTGTTCCGCCACTATCGAAGCATGAGCCGATATGAGCAAGATTGGTGTCAAGTGCCTGCTCCGCTAAGGGGTTTTGTCGATGATCCATGACTTTGCTCGTCGGAAGGCTTGTACTGTTGATTGAAGCATTACCATGATGCTCATACAGCGGTGATGAGAGTCTGCCGAGAGAAGAGCCGCTTGGGTCGCTGTTGAGGCTTGGAACGGATGAGCTGTACTGATAATCGACGGTACCAATCATTGATCCGCTGTAATGGTCATTCGTAGCATCAGGCCGGGGCATGAATGACATTGTCGGATCGAGAGTGAAAGATGCGTTGTCTTGCTCGTCATCGTTGCTTGAGAACAACAGCCTCTGGTCATTGACATGTTCGTTCGTCAGAAGGCTGGCATGGTTGACTGAAACATCTGGTAGAAGTTCGGTCAACATTGATGAGTGCCAGTACGTGTTCGTGTCGACCGGATCATCGACATTACTTGAAGCCGAGGGCGTAGAGAGATTCGCCAAAGCATCGCCAACAGGGAGATCTGTGTCGTTTGATACATGTTCGAAGAAGGATGGAGAGTCTTCCCAAGCATCATGCAAGAATCGGTCCCAGGAGGTGGATGGCACATCTGATGCCATAGCCTTATTTTCCCAGTAGCTGTTGGGTAAAGGGAACGATAGATCGAAGAACTGGTAGACACGAGCATGAGGACTTCATATAAGACCTCGCAGCGGCCGCTGAGATTCTGCAGACGCCGCAAACTCATTTGTCTGTGTCGGGCGTCGTAGTTGGCAGTCCCATCACGCAAATGACAAGCTTCAGTCACGAGAAGAAGTACATTGTCTGTGCGGCTGATCCATGGTCGTCAGCTGTAGGCCTCGCAGTAGTCTCGCCATTCGTAGTTGTCAATTACAGGCCCAGCAACATCACTGAGTGGTCTTATAGGCACACCACAGTGCCGGTCGGGCTCTGGCTATGCTAAGTTGCTCGCGTGGTGATAAAGGAAGGGCAGTGGCGATGAAGCTCAAGCTTCGGCTATGCTAAGCTGCTCGCGTGGTGGTAAAGGAAGGGCAGCGGCGATGGAGCTCGAGCTCAAAGTGGTAAGCTTCACTTCAGTGACACAAGAACTCGTGCTACTTGTCTGATTTTGGAGGGATTTAGAGCCTTATCCGCCGTCTATCAAATGACGTGGCATCGCAGTTCTCCACCAGCTCGTGGCACGAAGACAAGCAAGGTCGAACTGGTGCGTAGCGCAAATACTCGTATGGAGCGAGGTTGCCTGCCGGTCCAGACGGTGGTCAGCGTGACACCCGCATCAGTCGCATTCAAAGAAAGTGCGTTGGAAAGATGGATACGAGGTTGATGAAGAAAGGCTCGCGGATTCTTACTAGTGGTGGAAGCTTGGCAAGCTCGACACGTGATCTCTGACTCAACGATAGGCGCTCCTGAGCAGGAAGGTCAAGTCTCTATGCTGGCGACAGCATCAGGCAAGATTCAATCTGAACCTTCTGCGACAAGAGTAGAGGAGCAAAATCATGCGATTCATTCGCATCTCTCTCACAAGAGACATATATCAACTCCTACCAAATGCTTTCTCAAAACAAAAACAATGCTACCCACCAGCGCCTGCCTACTCAACATTGAGTCCCTCCCTCCTAGGTTCCTCATCCCTATACCTCTCACTCCTCATCTGCCCTCTTCCTTCATCGCGACTACTACCTTCCGAAGGACTCCTCACATCATGGTCATCATCTTCATCTTCCTCATCACTAGCCAAACCAAACTCAGCCGCATCATCATCACTTCCCTCAGCAAAAGCATCATAAAGCTCATGACCACGCTGTCTCCTTTTCTTACCAGACACGTGGCCATTGCCGTTCGCGAGAGGAGCAGACTCATCAGCATCGTCATGGTCGACCATTTCGAAATCGTAGTCCGAACGTCCCCAGCGTTGCTTCTTTCTCTTTTGGTACGTGAGCCAGCCGAATAGACAGGAAAGGAAGACGAGGATGAGGACGAGGGAGCCGTAGATCCAGGTCTGGGTCTTCTTGGAGACGCCAAATGTGGGGAAGGGGTGTGGGAGGAGGTTGGATGTGTCGGTGGCAGTGGGAGGCATAACGTCGGAGAGGTCTTCTTCTTTGTCGTCTCCAGTTTCTGGGGTAGGGATGGGTGGGATTGGTTCGAGGGTGGGTGTGGCAGTAGGCTTGACAGGACGTTCTGGGTGATCGTCTGGGTTGCCTTCTGGCATACCGGTCTCAGTCGGGACAGCTACGCTTGTAGTGTGGACAGTCGCGGTCTGTGTTGGCACCTCCGAGTCGTGGTCATCGTCGTCGTGGTTCGTCGGCATTGGCAGAAGAGATTGCTTGTCGGCGTCAATGCATTCGCCCCAAAGCTTCATCCTCCAGTCAGTGAAAGTTCCGGAGTGCTCGTTGACTTTAGTGTCCTTGACAATCACAGTCCACGTGCCGATCGGAGACTCGCCCCAATGAGCGACCGACATGAACGTCCAGTCAACGTAGCCTGCGTTGGCATTGTCATTTCGGCGTGCGGTGGACAGGTGCGACACCATGCCGAGTGGTGATCTGAGTTCCACGGATAAGTCGCCACGACGGGTGTGCTCGACGTTCATCGTTACAGTGACATGTTCGACACGTTCCAAATTTGCCTCCTTGAGCATGTCTGCAGTGACCTCGAAGCTAGAAGCCAAGCCTTGGTCGCCTTGTGGCACTTCGTGATTGACGTGCTGCCAGGGGCTGAAATACCAGGCTTGCGGCTTGACGCTCTTCCAGGTCTTGGCAGCTTCGACAAGGGCCCAAGCGTCAGCCTTGCCATAGCCGAACTGATGCGAAAAGTCCTTTTTCACAGCTGTATTCGTTTGGTAGTCGCTTTCTTGGTCTTCGAGCTTTACCGCAGTAAGAACTGTAAGCCACTGAATGTCGCGCCATGAGAGTTTATTATTGGCCTCCAACATCAGTGCGTAGATACCAGCAACGAGTGGGCCGGCTGCAGAAGTGCCACCATGATTAGTATAGCATTGGTTTTGGCCTACGTCGGTGGTGTGGATGGCATCGCCTGAGCCACTGGAGTAAGTTACGACGAGTTGCGCAGAGCATTTCTCGCTGTAGTAAGGGTGCAAGCCTTTGCGATCGATGCCACCCACGGAGACGGAGTATATGCTGTTCGTGTAGCCGTCAAAGTTGCAGTTATCATCATTGGCAGCTCCATTACCGATAGCAAAGACAAAGATGCTGCCCAGACCAGCTCGACCTTGCTGAATGCCTTTCAGCATGGCTCTACGAATCAGGATCCCAGGTGCTTCCATGGCAGTGCCGTCATCCGGAGGTCCCCATGAGCACGAATAGATATCTGTCTTCTGATTGGCATAGGTCATGGCTTCTGCTTCATCGGCGTCGCTGATAATCTTGGACAATATTCGGACACCTCCAACCTTGGCCTCATACGCGACCCCAACGCCGCAAACATCATTTCGCACAGCAGCAATTTCTCCAGCACATCTTGTGCCGTGTCTGTCGTCAGATAAGCGCGGTTTCGGATCTGGTCCCGGGTCGTTGTAATCCCAGCTGCATTCGGCGCAGTAATTATCCTTCAAATCATCGCTGTCGAGATCTAACCCATCATCGACAATGCATACGGTGCTGCCTTTTCCCTTGATGCCCGATTTCCAAACGCCTGTTACGTTGATGTCATGACCGATCTGTACATGATTGTATAAGTGCCATTGCTCGGTGAAAATGGGATCCGTGATGCTCAGATTCGTTGCGATTGCCTTGTTCTCGTCCACGGCCCACTGCACTGCATTGGCCTCTTCTCCGAAGTTTGCTCGGTATACAGGCGGCGGCGCGGGTATTGCACCTCTCTTCACGAGGGGAAAGCGCTTGTGTAGTTCCTGCTTTTGCGCAAACAGAACGTGATCAAGGATGTGGTCTTTCTCTGCGCCGGCTTCCCGCTTTCTCCGTCTCCGTTTCAGGTCTTCTCGCAGGACTTTGATATGGTCGTATTCGTGTTGTTTCTCCACGGCGCGAAACCAGTAGTGGTTGTCTAGGCCGCCGAGTGGACCATCGTAATGTAAGCCTAGGTCCTGCGCCGCTGCCTGTGCATCAACGTGTTGTGGAAATTCGAGAACGTAATAGTCGTGAGCGTCGTGGTCGCGTATTCGTCGAGGAGCGTCCGAGGTGTATGCTGTTGACACTGCAAGCAGAGAAAGGAAGGCGTGCAGCCTCATTGCGACAGGTGTCGGTAGGCAATGAGAGATGTGGTGAGAAAGTGCCGACTAGCGGCGAGTCGGACTGTGACTGCGCTCAGAAGACTGATTGAGTGCGATCATGTGTGCATGGCTGTGTTGTATCGTAGAAGGAGATTTGGCTTGGCGGGTTCAGGAGTCGAGTCGTGTGTTTCCGTTATATTCGTTAGTCAATGCAGCATCAAAGCCGTGGAACTGAACTCGTGTCTCTATAGATTCGGGAGTCGGCGCATGAATGCCGGGGTTGGAGCAAAGCCACTCCGGCGGGGCGAGCCGCTGCTTCTTTAGAGCGCCAAGACCACCGACCAACCTGTGAAGATCTGGGGTCGCTTTCGACATCCACTTCACATTCCGCATTGTACCACGAGCCGGAGACTGCCTGGCTGCCTGGAAACAAGACCACGAAAGACTAATGTCCACTTCTTAAATGCAAGGACAAGCTATTTCTACGAGTGCCTTCTGTTACTTCGAAATGAAGCGGACACATGGAGACTTACGACTCCCTTTTTGGAGTATGACGCTTGAAGGAAGGCTGTGAATGCTGAGACCCGTGCACTGTCGCCAATTTCAGTCTCTTGGGCCTTATTTTGAACAATTTCGAGGCCATGGTATTCTATCAATTAACTACCGGTAGCACCCCGCGGACCCAACTCCGTTCAGGCCATTGCGTCCCAGTACGAACGGAGAAACAGCTGCTCGATCCATTCGTCAGGCAAATAACGGATGAATTGACGTTCCTGTGGCACCTCGACCGACACAGAAAATCCTTGCTCCGTGAGCAAATACGCTGCCCGCAATATCGGGTCTGGTTGTTTGTAGATCACGAGCGCCTCCTGAGGCATACCCCAGTCTCTCCTCACCTTGTATCCGCCTACCTGGTACTTTTCAAATGCGAAGCCTAATTCGATGAAGCCGTCGTCCTCAAAGAACATCTCAACGACAGCCCCATGTCGAGCAGCTGACACCGCATGCGCCATCTCATGACAGAGCGTCATTGCCAAAGCGAACCATCGACGCAGAAGCGGAGCCAGCGACACGGTCCGCAGGTCCAGCTCGTCTACAAGCCTGCTGTTAATCGTAATGCTGCTGTACACGCCAGGACCGTCTTTACAGAGCAAGTTCCGACCCTCCGCCACGGTAACGCCTGCTTGATTTGCATTGTCGAGGTCTGTAATCCTGAAAGTGACCACCCGCGCCATCTCCAGCAAAGTACTTCGGACTGCCTCAGCTTGGTCGGGTGGTAGTGGTTGAGTGGAGTCAGCTGCAACACGGTCAAAACGTAATCGATCTTTGCCGTCTGTGTCTTGCACCGGAGTTTGCGGCCCATATAGTAACGCATGCCAGAAGTGGAGACTATGCCTGCTTGTCATAATGTTGGTGGCCAGCACCAAACTTGGCGACATACGCAGATAGTCAGTCTTAGACACATCAGCCCATCGACCTCGAGCGAAAACAGGATGGATGTACGAGTCCGAACAATCGATCAGCATTTGGACAGCGATAGGATCGGTCTTCGCCCAGACCATCGGAAATAATAGGTCCTGCAGGTGGACCGGTACCTCGAAGGCCATAATGAGGCGATGCCGTAGCGCAAGAGCAGGCGCGAGATTAACCTTTGCAGTATCATTCTCACATCGGACTTTTCACTTATAGGCATCCGTGCCAGTGAATGCATTGTTCCACGATCACTTGATCGCAACAAGGGCGATCATTAAAAAAAAATTCGCATCAAAAGAAGGACAATGAGATTGTCCGATTGCACAAAGCCACACAAAGCTCCCCGATGGCAGGCGTTCTCTGAAACCGGATCCGAAACAGCAAAAATGGGTCCGGAGCAGGTTGACGGAGTCTGTGGCCAAAGGTATCAAAGACTATCATCTGGTAGCCACTTCGACGTACGGCGTACCATTGCTCGTAACGTTCTCTATCGGCACCCGAGTTCCTTCCAAATCGCCTCGGCTGAATGACCCGTCCCTAGGCGTTTCGCGATGCTGCACAACGTTGCTCTTATCACGTCTGCCACAACAACGAGCACTGCGTCCCCTCCAATCTTCTTGGCTCTACCACCTCCAGATACACTGCGGTCCAGTACGCAGGCAACCACCAATCCTTAACTCAAGATCGTGTAATTCGACGCCAGCAGACGACAATTCTTCGCAACTGCAATCGGCGGATATGATCCTCCTTCGTTGGCGATGTAGCTGTAGTTATACGTCGGCGACAGCATCTGGATCTGTCCAACGGTTGAGCCATATTTGTCTGCAAGATCCTTATATACTCCCGAGTCGAAGAGATATGGCTCGATGTCGCAGGTGCTTGGGGTGCACATGGGGATCTTGACGAATTGTCCTGCTGCGATTGTCTCATTCGCGGAGAACTGACTCCCATCACCACCCGGACAGATGCCATCGATGCATGTGACATTGGCGGATCCAGTACCTTGCACAGCGGCGAGTGTCATGTTGAGACGACCAGCGATTTTCCACATGGTGTCGCCATTCAACGTATAATAGAGCCGTGGACCTCCTACGAGACAGTCGTTGGTGCCGGGGCCAGATATGATGCAGGTAGTACTGTCAGGGTCGCACACCTGGCCGGGGATGATGATCGTTTGGCCGACGTTGGGTACAACGGACACATCCACCACTGGAACGTGTAAAGGTCAGCCACTCTGTATCATCCAGTTGAGACTGACGAGTACTGACTGAGGTTCGCTCTGCCAATGTCACATACGCCGCGGTCGAACTTTGCGGCGATCTCTGCGACAGTCTGGTTTTCGATATCGTTGACATAATTGAAGCTTGTCGTATTCAAAGTCGATGAGTCGCAAGTCGAGAGTGTTGTCTGTGGGAAGGCGAACGCCACGCCCGCAAGGGTAAGGAATGATTGGAAGAGCATGATGTAACGAAGGTCTGAAGGACTGGTGTTTGGCGACTGCGAACACAGCGACGACGCGATATTTCAATGTACAATGCTTCACTGCCGCTAACATGATGCCATATAGGCACTGCATTAGGTGCGGAGCTAACTACACAGGATCCACTGCTGCATTGTCGGTTTGCATACTAACTACTCAACTGGAATCAACAGATGGTCGCGCTTGGACAAACAGATGTTGTGCTACTGGCGCTTCAGAGCGCGCGTGTGGTTCACGAGATTTTCCCTGCTTATGCGTTCGCGGACTCGACGTACGCAACACTGTCGATCGCTTTTAGCACTAAGGCGTTTCCTGAGCCTCATGTCGACGTGTGCGAATTTAGTTCCAAGGCCTGGCACGGTCAAGAAATTGCTCTCCATTTAAATTCGAAGATATGCTACTTTACTCTGTTGCTCCCGATTGTATTTCGCATGGACACATCGAGTATCATGTCCTCAGCATGTCCACACCAATGAGGAAATAACGGCCTTGGCGTCACAAAAGATGTTCACATACAGGTAGATTAATGCGCTTGATGCTAACTGGATGAATCTAGGACTGCCTACGTAAGAGAGAGTACATTTTGTACTACTGCTAAAACTTGCTCAGTATCACACCCAAGGTTCTGAGACCAGGACATAAATGTGGATCGCTTCACGGTTCGGCCGAGTTCAACCACAGCCAAGACTCCGTCCGGGTTCACTTTAGCTGCAAGCCGAACAATTCTTCTATGGCCAAGGTATTGCCGACAGACCTGTACTGCAACATAGGTAATTATGAAACCACGAGACTACTCCAATCAAGTTCTGGCTTACGTGCAATCGTCCGAAGCTGCGACGAACAGTAAATTTCGAACACGCGGCTTGTGGCAAAGCCCGTCGACGAAAATCGAAAGCGAAATGATAGGCTCAATGACAGCTCAACGACATTACTTATCGATGAAGATGCCGAGTGCTCGACGGGTCTTGCTGGATACTGTCGTCCCACAACCGCCGGCATGCACTCCTTACGATGCTTCTCGTGGCTTGCATTCACTAAGGCAGCACTTGCATTACCTGGACTCAATGCCACAAGACCATGTCCTTTCAGCAATACCGCAAATGCGGACACATCACAATCTGGAGCCGCAGACGCCTCGCTAGGGACGTTCCTGCACAATCGAATTAGCCCCAACTATTCCGAGCTTTACATTGCCAACCCCGACGGCTCGGATGAGAGGCTCTTGCTTGGTTCTACCTCTGCGTTCGATTTCCGAGCAAGTTGGTCACAAGATGGGAAATATGTCACCTTTACATCCGAACGAAGAGGTGATGGCCAGGCTGATATCTATCGCGTTGCAATCAACGGGTCAAACGCAACCACTGGACCGATCGAGACAGTCGTGGCATCAGACGGTGTGGATGATGCCGGCGAGCTTTCGCCCGATGGCAAGACAATGGCTTTTACGACTAGCAGGTACAACTATACCAGCGAGATAATGCTGCTGGACATCACAACCGGGCTTGAGAGGAATCTCACTTTGACCGATGGCATTTCCAGAGCCGCATGTCCTTCATGCCCCAATGGCTACTTCAAGCCAAAGTGGTCGCCGGATGGAGAGTGGATTGCATTTACATCCGATCGTAACACACCTTGGCGAGGTCATAGCGATGGTGCGGGCTGGGAGCATACACAAGAGCTGTCGATCTACGCCGTTCGACCCAACGGTTCTGATTTTCGCCTTGTCTCCTCTCGTGGCAACTATACTCAAGGCTCGCCAAGCTTCTCGCCGGACGGCAAGCGATTGGTTTTCTACGAAGGGTTGACGGAAGATACGTATAATGCTCGGTTACAGCCCGACTTGTTGTACGGCTCGGTGTTGAACACTAGTATCGTATCAGTCGACTTCCCAACTGGTGCAAATCGTACCGTACACGTCACCGGAACTGGAGTCAGGATCAGTCCGTCGTATGTCACCGAAGATGTAAGTCGTTCCGGGTAAGCGAGCCACAAGCTCCACTGACAAGTCATGTCCAGGTCATCGGTTACGTGCTGAAGCTTGCCGACAATAACGGCATATACTATCATTCCGTATCTGGCAGGAATTATACGCAATACCAGACGATCCCAGCAAACACCATGACGCCTGCTCTACGCTCTCCCACATGGTCACCCGACGGCAAATACATCATATTCGAAAAGCAGGGCCCAACCGGAGGTAGTACATCCACTTCCAAGACCCAGTATCTCCCACTCTGGAGTTTCTACAAAGGCTGGGACTATCGCTTTACCGACGTCTTTCCAATGGGTGCTCGGTCCGGATGCCCGAGGATGGCCATGTCTCAACAGATGGAAGGACCGGCAGCATCAAATTTGCTGAGCCTGAATATGGATGGTACTGATCAGATCACACTCTTCGCACCAACCACAGATGGTGGTATCAATCCCGCGATTGCTTCGGGATACAACGCACGAGCTTATCAAGGTAATTGGGGTCCAAACGACGAGAATATCACATTCGGCTACGGTGCATACTTCGTTGCTCGCGAGAGTCTTCCTGGCTTCATCTACAGCGTCAATGCTCATTCGAAGCAGAACGATACTGCGGCTGGTCTCAATCTTCTGGCTGGAAATAACATCACCAATTATGGATTCCCATCCTTCAACCATGATGGCTCGAAAGTTGTCTTTCGCACTTGGCCTGGAACAGCTGCCAACGGCACTACTGTAGGCACGACCGGCTTAGCCATCGTCGATGTCGCTACGAAAAAAGTTACCCAGCTCACAACTGCGTGGGACAACACCCCAGCTTTCTCCCCTGACGGAAGTAAAATTCTTTTCACCAGACGAACGAACCTCGCAAACATTGGAGACAATTACGACATCTTCACGATGAATGTCAATGGCACAGATCTTCAACAATTGACAACTTCCGTAGCAAGCGATGCTCACGCAGTCTGGACTCATGATGGGAGGATCGCGTATAGTACGGCCATGTACGGATTTCAGCAAGAAGCGATCTTATACGATGATTCCATGCAGCCTTATGCTATAATTATGGTTATGAATGCGGATGGTACCGAGAAGACGGCTTGGACAAATAGCTTGTGGGAGGATGCTATGCCGATGTTTGCGCCGAAGAAGACTATGGAAGCCAGTTGTCCAGTTGCGGGATTATGATTTCTTGCGCGCTGAAGCACACGAAAAGTGGTGGTTCGGGTGGCTATCCTGTGATGTCTTTCGGGAAGGTCTTCTTCATCTTGCGAAGCTTGGGAATGCCATGTTCAGTCCAAGCAAGTGTGTCGCCGAAGATGGCTTCCATGGGATGCCGCCGAAAGTATAGCAGCTACCACGAACTCTTCAAGCCCTGGACACATCGATTATGACTTCTTTAAGTCACTTACGACATAGTGCGGCTCAGCTTGTTCTCTCATTATCAGCCACCATGACAAGAGCTCCTTTTGCTCCCTCATCTTTCGAATCAAGCTTCGCCATATCCTCGTCTGCAAGGAAGAAATCGTACAAGTCCGCATTCTGCTTGATCCGCTCCGGATTATCACTCTTCGGCAAAGGAACCCAATTCTTCTGCAAGCAATAGCGAACCAAAACCTGCGGTGTCGACTTGCCGGGTTTCTTCGCTATGGCTTTCAAGTCCTCGTCATCGGCTTTCTGGTTGCGTACCAGTGGACAATATGCTTCGACAGCTATGCCGTTCTGATGGCAGTAGTCCACTACTTCACGTTGCTGGCACCAGGGATGGAGCTAGGAAGCTTTAGTAGAACTTCGATAGGACAGGGTATCGACGAGACGTACCTCAAGTTGGTTCACATGTGGTGGCCACACCTTAGCATACTCTTTCATCGCCTCCAACATTCCAATTCCAGTGTTACTCATGCCAATCGCTTTGACTTTGCCTTCGTCGTAGAGTTGCTCCATTGCCTGCCAAAGAAGCTTGACTCCATCGGCTCCGGAGCTGACGTTGTGTATCAGTAGCAAGTCCAGATACCCATTTTCGCCAGTAGTCTTCGTGACGCTCTCGAGGCATTTCTTGTAGGTTGACTTTGCGTCCGTATCTGGAGAAAGAACTTTGCTGGTGATGTAGATGTCCTGCCGAGGGATTCCGGACTTGCGTACTGCTTCGCCGACTTCGGCCTCATTTCCATAGACTTGTGCTGTATCAATGTGTCGATAGCCGGCTTGCAGTGCTGATAGACAGGACTGAACTGTCTTGTCTTGTGGACTGTCCCATACTCCGAATCCGAGAAGGGGAAGTTTGGTGCCGGATTTTAGGCTCACGGAGGATTCAATACTCAGAACAGGCGACATGGCGGTGTCGATGAGGTTTGAATTTGCGGTCGCAGCGATCTTGAAATGTTGTTGTTCATGTTGTCATCTATTACACGCTCAATGCAGGAACGGCTCCACATGGAGAGCGAATCGGAACCACATTTGACACCCACCACGGATCAAAGTATGGCCGATCCGTCGACCGCAGCAGTATTAGCACACGAGTGAAAGTGTATGAAATCAATCAGAGTCGGGATGCTTATTCTGGTTTTCTGAAGCTATATATCTCATGCTTCGGAGCCTCTACGGGATTTCGCGGAGACGAAAATCGCCAGGGGCGAAAGTGACAGTCTTACTCCATGAAACTCGCAGTGCATGCTTCTTCGTGACCGCACCAGCTATAGCAGACAGCTCTTTGCATTACTCGCATTTAGGGAGCTCCACCAGTGGACGTTCACCACTGACCGGAGACCTCCCATCCTGCCGCCTCTGGCATGTGTTCGGATGCCCTCCAAGCGTCCAGATCCACCTTGGGCGTCGACCACTGACCAGAGACCTCCCATTCTACCGCCTCTGGCAGGTGTTCGAACGCCCTCAAAGCGTCCAGATCCGCCCTAGGCATTGCTGTATCGTCATAATCGAACCAGTACTCCCGATAGGCATCTACCCAATCCTGCTCACGATGTCGACAGCCGGTACATCCAACCCCATTGCACACCCGACAAAGACCTCTAGAGTTGCGGTCAAGATCAGCGATGCGGTAATCCAAGCAGGGGCGCGGGCAGTGGCAGGAGGGTGGACTAGAGAGGAGCAGTTAGTAAAGCGAGGAAACTAACGTAAGATCTTGTACTTACGTTGCGTCGATGCCCATCAGAGCAGCTCTTCGAATGTCTTCCTTCTCGTTTTCAATGTGCTCTCGCAGTCTTTCGTAGTTGCGTTTGTAATGAAGCCACTTGGCAAGGGTGCGTGACTTGTAAAAGCCAGTGAAGACGAGTCTCGGGATTCTATGAATGTACTCGGCTGCGAAGGGCGCAAGCATATCCAGCAGAGCACGCTGACAAGGGTTTCCCTGAGGATGACCAGGAAACTTATAGTAATCTATTGGTGCTTCAAAGTACAGCCAAAGTTCCCGAAGTTGCGGGAAAGATGCCAGGACAGTCGCATCCAGTGGCACTTGCCATGGCTGTAAGCCGTTTACCGGGCGGGTCGGGGCCTTGAAGAAACGAAGCCAGTCATAGTGTGAAAAGCGAAGCTCGAGTCGACGAATGTCATTCAGGAACGAATGAGGCAGAACTTTTAAGTAGGGAAATGCGTCGCCGAAGGGTTCAAGGACGAAAGGTGGTCGGTTCAAATCGTGCATGCCCACCACTTTGATTGTGTCTTTTCGCAGGACATCAAGCGCGGTAGATCGAGTGCCTTTGCTGAGCCGTAGCACAGATAGGTTGGTTGGTGGAATTTCTTCAGGGTTACTGCTTGCCCAGGCTTTCCGGTCGTATTTATTTCTCAGCTGTGCGACGATGTTCGGTGCACCGCGGAGCATTTTCATAGCAACCAGAGGATCTGTTGACGTTGGATCAGGGTCCACGCGCGGGAACACGAACTCGCCTAGGCTATATAGCCAGATTCGACGCTGAAGCTCCTCGGGAAGATCCAGCATGCGGAAGTATTTCGACGACTCTGTCCACCAACGGCGTTGCAACAGAATCCTATCGGAAGAATGCTCTGGTAGCGATCTTGGTCGTGGCAGACTCTGTAGCCATTGAGCAAATGGCACCCATTGGTCGTTCTGTGCCAATATCATGAGAGTCCATGACTGCTCGGAAGTGACATGGGCCACCAACTTCAGACGCACGGTGATCTCTTCCACATCAGAACCCCAAAGCTCTTCATCGCCCGAAGACAGCACAAGATCGGCAGGATATGATTCATGCCTGTTGATGTAGACAGTAGGCAGCTCGTTGACTGGGCTGACAATGTACCGGTTCGCAAAATGCTGGAACGACTGCGAATAGAAGCTGCGCAGTATCTCTTTGGCTTGAATGCAGATCTCGTCGTCGGCACTGATCCAGACAAGTTCTCGACTTGATCTCTCTCGTGAGGTGCGGGTCGGCGAAGTGCCTTGGAAGGCTTTCTTCTTTCTTCGAGTCTTCAGATAAGGAATACCGAGGAATCCGCTCGGCGCACTGCCAGCTTCAGTTGCCATTGCAGTTTGTGAAGTACCGGGTGGTACGCGGTGTGTGATATGCGATTGCTGTGGTGGCGCGCAGTGCTGGATGGACGCCGAATTGGCAGACGCAAGGATGGTGTTTTGATGTTGTGTATAAGTCGAGGTTCAACGCCTTGCAGTGGTCCAAATATATGTTGAATGACAAGCCTGCGGCCCGCTTGCCGGGAGTGGTCCATGCGGCGCATGTGATGAGAAATGACATCCTTCACTCCTGTCGACATGTCGTGAACGCCACTAAGTCCGAGCAGGTCTGCCATGTGAAGGAGGTCTCTGCACTTGAGCGCTTCTTCTGATCCAAAGAGTCGTCGATCGATGTCAAGATGAAGGCATAACATCCAAGATCATGGAAATGCGCCCGTGCGTGCAGCCCGCCCTTCGAGTCCAGATCCAGGCACTCGAAAGTAGGGGGCGAACTGCTATTCAAGGGCCGCACTTGCTTCAATGTTGACATCGCCCTGGCCTCGAAGTCGACGGACCTCCACGACCAAGCCCTGAGACCAGGTTCTGCTATAGTACTCCGGTACCCTGTCCTCCCACCGATAGGCCACAAAGCCTCTTGCCCACTTTCTCGAAGGTCTGTCGTACAGATCTGCTCAGAGTTGAGGTTCTTATCTATGAAAGACAATGGCGGATGATTGTGCGGTCCAGACAAGCACGCTTTGTTTGCGCAAGACGTTTGTGCCAAGAGGCTGGCTCCTTGGAAGAGGCAGATGAGACGCCACACAAACTATTGCACAACACAGCAGCCGTCATCTCCTCCTTGAGCACCTAGAAAACACCTCAGTCTCGATTCGAAAGTGTCTTATGTCTCGAGTTCGCACTGTGTAACACTTACACCGAGAGCAAACATTCATCCAAACCACCTGTCTGTTCGGGCCCCAACGCCACGCCTTTCTATTACGACAGTATGTGTAGTTGCACTTATCTAGTCTCATCATCAGCGCTTACAGCTTGCGCGGAGAGGTTGATGCTCGGCGTACGAGCAGGACAGATCGGCGCAAAAGCGTTCCCAACCCAAGCTACTTGTCTGTTGCATCCTTCCATGCCGCAATTATCTGTCTCGGTCATTAGCGAGCGCCTCTAATCCGAGACATCGAGGTCTGAAGCGTACGATAGTTGCAATAATTACTGCCCGCACATTGACCTTTGGGGCAGTTTCGCGTCGCGCAGGGTGCCATTTCCAAGCCAGGTTGACTGATTTCAGGAGACTGGAGTAATTGTTGATACGAGTGAAGTCCAACAAACCAAGCGAAGACATGGCTCAACCTAGGTATATGTCAGAAATTCAGGGCAAGGCTGTGACATCCACCTTAAGCGCTGGGGGCCAAGCGTTGTTGGAATGGCGTTCTGTGAAACAGGGCTTGGCAGCGAGCTGTCCGCAATTGACGAATTGCAGGGTCAGCTATACATAGCGTTGGCCATACCATCATTTCGCTATTCTCTCGATCATCTACAGACCAGTCTCAGGACACTACTGGTGCGAAGCTGAAGTTGTCTGGGTATTGAGAGATGCTTCGCTCATGCATTGAGAGCTTCGGAAGAGTTGGTGGAAGTTCCCACACACGCTCTCCGGTCCTTGAGCTGAGCGTTCGATGCTTACTGTCCACAGAGGAGAGCATGCCAGTGCTGGACATAGTGTAGCACATAATTCCGTTCTTCATGCAGCGCTGATACGCTGCCGGGCGGTAATTCCTACTTCCACATCGACCATGGCTCTTGACCCGCCTATGCCCATGTCCATGCGTTGTCTGCGCTGCCCATTGATCTTCATCTTCTGCACATGTTCGACGTGGCGTGGAATCTAGTCTGCGAGGGCGTTCGAGCGAGCCGGCGATGAATGGATATAGGAGATATTTCTCGCAGTGACTGTTGGAGATGAGGGTGAGGTCGGGCGGACACTGCCAAGTCAGGCCTTGGCCTTGGCGACGCCAGAGACACTCTCCTATTCTCATAATTCTGTACCTCCCAGAGCTCTTTGCCGCAGAAGCAGTTCCGAGATTTCGGAGATGTGGTTCACACGTCGAGCAAGAAAAGTTGATGGTGATCCAGGTTGACTGCTGCGTTTCACACCCACTTCTCCCCGCATCTGCCGCTCGTTCCTGGCGGGCTGGACAGAACTTCGTCCGAGATGAGTATGAGCTCCACGACGCTTCGTAATATTCGGGTCCGTTCACAAGTCTGTATTCTCTTATCAAGACCGCCAAGGAAATCCATTGGTCGAGCTCCCTCCATTGTTGAAATTTGTAAGGTATAAGGACCGCTCAAGAGCAAGTTCACATTGCCGTCTCAATTAGCCATTGAAGCCCACGTCATCGACGAAGACTTGCCATAAAAGGGAGCAACGACCTGAAGGTGCACTTCCCAAATCCATTACACTCAAACCGTGATCAATCTTGATTCTAGATCACCCCATTCACTCACCGGATCAGATATCACCTCACAACAAAGACGACTTCCACTATCCTGGATCAAGAAGCACCATGGCACCACGTTTAGCATGGATCGGCTTAGGCAATATGGGACGAGGCATGGTGAAGAACCTCGTGGAGAAGGGAGACTTCTCGGGCCCAGTCATCGTCTACAATCGAACAGCTGCCCGAGCCGAGAAACTGGTTTCGACTCTTCCAGAAGGCAAAGCAAAAGTATCAACATCTATCGCGGACGCAGTCAAGGAAGCCGACATCATTTTTGCATGTGTATCAAACGACGCAGCAATCGAAGAAACCATCAAGTCAGCTTTGGAAGTGCCAGAAGCAAAGGGCAAGCTTTTCGTCGATTGCTCTACGGTGCATCCCGATACGACCGACAAGCTGGCCAAGACTATCACTGATGCCGGTGCTGAGTTCGTTGCGTGTCCTGTCTTTGGTGCTCCCGCAATGGCTGATAACGGGCAACTGGTGTGCGTACTGGCTGGCCCAAAAGCACTCGTGGACAAAGTCCTGCCGTATTGCAAAGGTGTCATGGGCCGTGCTGAGATCAACTACTCCGACCAACCACATGGTGCCGCAACAAGGCTGAAGATCATCGGCAATACCTTCATCTTGCAAATGGTAGAGGCCTTGTCAGAAGGACATACGATGGCAGAGAAATCTGGTCTCGGAGTCGCGAATCTGCATGCCTTCATCGAAGTCATGTTCCCAGGTCCATACACCGCATACAGCAACAGACTGAAATCTGGCGACTACTACAGTCGAGAAGAACCACTGTTCCAGGCCTCACTCGCACGAAAGGATGCAGGCCATGCTTTAAGCATGGCGAAAGCCTGTGGTGCGAAGATGAAAGCTGTTGAGCTAGCAGATGCTCATCTCAAGGCAGTCGTCGACCACGCAGGAGATAAGGGTGATATTGCAGGCATCTATGGTGCGGTAAGAGCAGAATCGGGACTCCCATTCGAGAATAAGAAGTAGAGAAGGCAATCAGGTTTAGAGTGTATGTGCCTCTTGATTCATCTACAGTCTCAGCCGATATGCAAACGCTTCTGCAACAATCTCAGAATCCAATTCTTCCTGCCAGCCTGCTCGTCCTCCAAGTCATAGAGCATTCTGTCAATTTCCTGACGTTCTTGCGCCGTGCGATGAGAAAGGGGATGTGTATTTCACAAATCAATCGCTATACTTCACGGGTTGCAGGAACTTACCCGAAGCGGCAATGTCTTACTATGAAGCGTAAGCTCAGGCTACTAGCTACTACTGAGCTCTGTTTAAGGCCAGACCTCTCGAGAACCTCTGATATGCTTCCATAATCCGAAAGAAGTCAGCCGTCTTGCCGAGACGTGAGCTGCAGAAGTATCCCGCTCTGCAGCACGCTACAAATCCTTATTGGCAAGTTGGTACTTCGGGCTTAAATATCGGTGAGTTAGGGATCTCTATCCGAATATACTAGTCATATGCTGCTATTCTCATCAGTAGCAAGCCAGACGCGATACCTGTGAACGAAAGCCCTTGCCCGATGGCGCAAAACAATGGCACAGATGGCGATAGGTCTGCTTACCCTCTCAACCGCGATCTCTTGGCCTCCGTCCGTCTAGACATGCAGCACTATCTCTGGGTCAAAAGCCTGGGATACTTGCTGCATCCCTCGATTCCCCTTAAAGAGGCATCCCGAGTTGCAGAAATCGGTTGCGGGACTGGACTTTTCTCCCTCGAAATCGCCAAGACTCTCCCACAGAACAGCAGCATCGAAGCTTCTGATCTAAGCCTCGCCCAATGCCCACCAAAAGGCTGGTGGCCTGGAAACGTCACCTTCCAGCAACTTGACATATTCGAGCCCATCCCCGAAGAATTGATCGGGAGATACGATGTCGTGTGCATCCGCCACTTCGTCTGCGTCGTCTCATCCGGAGATCCTACTTCTCTTCTCTCACAGCTCCTGAAACTGCTCAAACCAGGCGGTTACCTCCAATGGCAGGAGTCCGATCTCACGACCAGTACGATCCGACTCGCTGATCCAAAGTCTTCCACGCCCAAACTGCAAGTGTACTTCGATATGCTTCAAGGCGCGATGAACCTCGGATCACAGACAAATTGGATGCAGAACTTCCACACGCGGTTTGATAGCACGGGAGCTGGGGCGGAATTGGTTGCTCATGACCGGAAGTGGGCCCCTGAAGACGCTTTGATGCTGAAGTTGCAGGTCCATACTTTGTCGATTCAGGAGTGGTGTAATGCTTTGAGAGCGAGAGATGGTGAGAGCGAGCAGTGGGAAACGATTGATAGGGTTTCGAGTAATGCGTACGAGGAGTGTGTTGCATTAGGGAAGGGAGCTTTGATTGATCATGAAATGGTGACCTGGGTCGTTAGGAAGAAATAGGATCGAGACGCTCAAAGTGGACCGAGCGTTTGTTATCTATAGGCTTCGCGGTGTACTATAGAATTATTTCCACATATTCGGCTCTGCGACTTGACGCCCATGGATCGTATCGTCTCGTGTCCTCGAAAGGTCCGTGAAGTTGTTATTGAGGGCCCTCAATGATAAGGTGCCTCCATGGTGTTGATGTCCCGCACGATAGTGACCACGAGAAGTCGTGGCGTGGCTGCAGCATCCGCGTTGAAGTTCCTTCGTACTGCGTTTCATAAGATCCCTCATCAAGGATGCGAGAATACATGTATGAAACGAAGAAAGACATATATTCAAAGGAAAGAGATACCCTCACTCGAGCAAAGTGGAGAAGGAATCTCGGATCGGAGACGCCTTCCGATTGGTCGCTCTCGGCCGCTAGCTTGCAAGCTTATTCTTAGAATAGCTTCACTCGACTCCTTCGTTCATGATTGACTCTCTTCTTCGAACACCAACCATGCCACATGCAAACACGATCAGAGGGACACAGACTGCGCCTCCAACCAGAGTCGTATTTTGTAACTGCTCAACCAGTCATAAACAAGAGGCTTCTTCCTCCTTATGCTCGATGGCGAATTCGGCATCCTGCAGGCTCTGCCACTGCAGCTGAAAGCCACCGAAGCATCACGGCGGGAGCTGCGAATAAGAGTGTCACCGGTATCGTAGGATGCAAGAGACGTGTACAGCCTTGCCTTTCCTAAGTCGTCATGTCATTCACTTCCTGTTCCTTCTTTCGCGATCCTATGTGTGCGTATGCGGTATGTCGACACTGACAGCCTCATCCTCCCACGAGAGAGTCTCCCTCTTTCGTGAGGCGCCCATGGTGGGGGACTTGTCAGAGGAGAGAGCTGGTAAGTCGGTGAGGGAAAGGCCGTGGTCTTATCTTGCTAACAGAAACAGAACGGAGTGCAGATAGAAACCACAGATTCAACTACAAGCCTGTAATACTCAGGACGATACCTCTACTTGGTCTGTTTCTGCTGTCTCTCCTCTTCATCGGGCTGCTGCAATTTGCCGTTGTGCAGCTTCCGCATGGCGAGAACCGACTAGGTATACTTGACTCCAGGTCCCAGAAGCGAGAGCTTCATGTGTATCCCCGGCAAGATGGCAGCCAGAGTCTGGACACTCAAGCGAGCTCGACAGCTGCTCAAGACACTGCACCTGGAGCTTCGGCCACTGCCAGCGATTCCTCGTCGACCTACGAACAGGCTACATCGTCGATAGCCACTTCAAACTATCTCAACCCGGATCGGACGACCTCAGTAGTGGAGGCGACTACGCAGGAGAGCGCCTATGTGTCGCCAACAGAGACACTTCCGAGTTCAACTGCGACATCGAATTACGTCGACCCAGATCGAACCACTGCCGTGACTATTGAGACTCTGACATCAGCAGAGAGCGCGTACATATCGACGAAAGAGACGTATACAGCGGTGGCATCTGCTGCTGAAAGCGGTTACTTGGGAACAGGCGAGACGACGATATCACCACCGCCACCTCCAGCATACTCCACAGCCCCGAGCGACTATGTCAAAACCAAGGACACAGTGGTGGTGAAGCCGACTGCTGTTACCAACACTTTCGTGGTTGTATCCACTTCACAGAGCGCGGTCGTGTTACCCGTCACACCAACGCATACAGCAGAAGGTACATCCACTACCGAGCAAACTGCGTATCTCACCACCGGCGGGACCCTGATGACCGCGGCCGATCTGAGTACTGCATATGTTCCAGTCGCCGTTACAGTAACTGTAACTTCAACCTCTCAAGGACTGCAAACCACAAGACCCACATCTACATCTGGCCTGAGTGGAGCTGACGGGGACTCAGTAAGTCATGGGAAGTCAACTATTGTCGTGATCGGATGGGACAATGGTCAGATATTCCTCAGCACGTACCTTGCTGTCTTGCTAGCTGTCCTCTACCGCCTGCTCTTCAGCGTTCTTCACAATCAACTAACACTGATCGAGCCCTTCCGCCAACTATCCGAACCACAGGGAGCTCTTGCTGAGAAAGCTCTTTTCAGCTTCTACCACAATCAATCGGGCCTCCTAGGACCAATACCGGCGCTGAGAAGCGGTAGATGGGCACTCGCATGGGTAGGTACTGCATACCTCGCCGCTTGTCTGCTCCCTGCGCTAGCTTCAGAGGCCATCTGGGTGGACACAAAGTGGCAATGTCCCGACTATCTCTTCGAGGCTGGCAACAAGAACAATCCGTGTCCAGCACGTATGACCGCTTCGGTACCAGTAATTCGAGCTCTACAGGGCTTGTTGGCATTCGCAGCAGTCATCATACTCGGGCTGGCATCACTTCTGCTGCTGAGAAGGACCGGACTTCCAGCCGATCCAAGCTCAATCGCCACAGTCGCAAGCATCATGCGCCATCCAGCACTCCTCGAAGATCTCAACGAGATGCCCACTGGTGCTAGCGCATCGCACGAGAACCTGAAAGCTTCCATGAACGGCAAGCGCTATTACTTGGGAGCGTGGGATGGCCCGAATGGACGAAGCTATGGCATCCGACCCGTGACAGATGTCGACTCTGAAGCGTTCTCGGAAAGATCGCCGTCCATGTACTCGAAAGAGAGCACCGGGTATGCTCCAGTGGACTCTCGATCTTCATTCAACGAGGCAGACATTATCGCACATCGGTGGCGATGGATGGACTTTGCACTCCTCGTCTGCGTTTCTGGAGCGTTCGGAGTTGTACTCGCCTACTATCTCGACGGGAACGACGATGGCTTCAACAGATTCTTCTCTAGCAATTCTTTTGGACCAAGATTTATCTTGACTGGAGCGGGGACATTGATTGCGAATATGTGGAACGTTGTCGAGGAAAGCTCGTTAGTGATGACGCCCTTCAACCGTCTAGCCAAAGGGCCAGCATCGGCGAGGGGTACGCTTGCATTCGCACCTAGCAATACTCCTATCGTTTCAACTTGGCGCACACTACGAAACGGGTACTGGATCGCGGCTGTAGTCTCTGTTACCACACTCCTGGGCGAAGCTCTTAACATCGTCATATCCGGAGTGCCGTACGCAAACGCTCAGACCTGGCAGCAGTTCCTGATCTCTGCATATCTCTCGATCGCGATACTGAGCATCATGATCCTGGTTTGTGCAGGTGTTATCTACCATCGGAAGCACGAGCCGAGAATACCTGTTCATCCTGATACACTTGGTGCCAAGATGAGCTATCTAGCCGGAGCAAGATTTCTCGATGATTTTCAGGGCGCAGAATGGGAGAAGTCGAATGTCAGAGATGAAAGACTGAGGCTGTTGAGGAAGAAATATGGATTCAGACCGACAGTACGAAAGGACGGAAGACGAACGTGGCTTGTTGACGAAGCACACGATAATAGAGGAAGCTACCAGAGCATATGACAGGATCATGGTTATCGAGGAGGCACCAGACCGCCATTTCGCAGATACGACAGCTACCAATCATTGATATAAGATTAAGTTCTTTAAGCACTGCCTAACACGGTAATCGAATCCATGGAGGCCGCCTACCCCATCCGGAGATTTAACTTCGTGCAAGCAAGGAAATGTGGGGATCAGCCTCGCGTGGCATTCGTGTCACCTCTGTGTCACCAGACCTTACAGCCAGCTTCCAGCCAGCTCGCCTTTGGTAGTCGCCCGACGGATGGGCCGGTAACGTGCCGACGCTTATCAGCAGACCAGACTCTCTGGTCGGGTATCCCTATTCCAGTCTATGATCAGGGACTACTCGAATTCCTTATTAGGTGTGTGAGTCCATACTGAAGATCGAAAATCCAGAGTACAAGAAAGCAGCCAACATGGCGTCCGCCTTCGTCTTTCGTCGTCTGCGTACGCTGCTACAAAGCACAGTATCAAAATTTGACTGCAAAATACCACAGAAATGGCACCTTTCATGAACTATTTCGGCCTCGGGGGCACCGCAACAGCAGCAGAGACACCAAAGAAGAAGGGCACAGTACGCGCTTTACCTGCAGCATGGTACACTTCGCCAGAGATGTACGAGCTTGAACGTCGTGCCATCTTCGCTCGACGATGGCTATTCACCACTCACAAATCACGACTCCAACAGCCAGGCGATTTCCTTCGCTACAAGATTGCCGGATACGACTTCGTGCTTGTCGTTGATCGAAGCAACCAGATCAATGCATTCCACAATGCATGCAGACATCGCGCTTACAAGGTAGTCGAGGAGGAATCCGGTCGCAAGAACATTCTATCCTGCCGGTACCATGGCTGGTCTTACGGACTAAACGGCAAACTCGCAAAAGCTCCCGACTACCAACAACTCGAGGGCTTCGACAAAGACGAAAACAACCTGCTTCCGATCCACACCCACATCGACTCCAAAGGCTTTATCTGGGTGAACATGGATGCTGGCGAGAAGCCGGAAGTACCTTTCGAGGAAAGTTTCGGTGCAGTCGACGAACAAGAGCGATTCTCAAAGTTCAACTTTGACAATTACGAGCTCGACCACGTCTACGGTAAGAAATGATCAATTCCATCCCATGCCTCTAGGATACTAACACCCTACCAGAACTCCACGGTGACTACAACTGGAAAATCGCCGCCGACAACTTCAACGAATGCTACCACTGTAAAACCACACACCCAGATGTTCCCACCTTCCTCACAATCGACAGCCACGACTGCGAAGGCAAAGACGACCACATCCAGCACGACCAAGCTCCAACGCCCGAACAAGTGGCAAAAGGCTACGATGTCAATAGCACTTACTATTTCCCACATTGCTCAATGTCCGTGTCGTAAGTAATTGATCACCGTAGGAGATCCAAACCACAGTACTGATGGCAGATATAGCCCTCATTTCATGATGATCCAGAAATTCCTCCCCAACGGCCCAACCTCTTCAACCATGCACTACGAAGTCTACCGCAACAAAACCTCATCAGAGACAGACTTTAAAACCATCGCAGATACCTATGCCCGCGTCATGGGCGAAGATAAAGTGCTTTGCGAACGTGCTCAGAATAATCTCAACGCAGGCGTCTTTATCAATGGCGAACTCCATCCACGCTGGGAAAAAGGGCCGTTGTTCTTCCAGCAGAGGACGCGAGAGGTGATTACGGAGCATTTCAAGAAGGAGAAGGAGGCAGGGAAGGAGATCAATCCGGCGATGCAGAGGTTGCCGGAGGGAGAGTCGAATGAGGATTTGGAGATTTGTGCAAGTTTGGCTTGTAGTGCGAGGAAAGAGGTTTTGGCTTGGTGATCGACCGTGAGAGGATGCACGATGTATTCGTACTAGATTTCTACTGACGGATTTAGCGGGTGGCGTTTGATGAGCGTACACGCTTGATGTCTGGCGATGGGGGAGTTTTTAGCGAGTGGGTTTTGTTCGGTCTTGTTGGTACAGGTAGCAGTGTCTAGAACTCTTTTTGGTCAATGTTGTCGTCCACTGTCTCATTCCTAGGTAATGCCGTCTTTGGTCCTGGTGAGCTACGACGCCGTGGACTGGCCGTGTGAACTTAGGACAAGGTCTGTTATCACTTGAGCCTTAACGCTCAGGGTTGTGGTCTAGCCAAGGTAGGCTGCGACGTCTGGCAGGTCGCGCTGCTTTCCCATCTCCTGTCGAGCTTGAATTTCCGGTTTGGCGACCTCTGTTGCTGTTCGAAAACGTCAGCGCCAAAGTGAAAGTCGAATTCAATCCTGTTTGACTTACCACAAACGAAGCAAGTTCTGGGTGAGAGCTTGAATCGCCTCCAATTCTGCGCCCAGTCCGTCCATATCTGAGTCAAGGAGAGCGGATGATCCAACACTTGGAAGCTGCAAATCGTCCATCCTGTCGGAAATGGCCTGTAGCTTGCGTCTAGCCTTCTTTGATCCCACTAGAAGCTGTCAGTAGTTGCTGCGAGGCATCTGAGACGCACACTTACCGAATGCCTCCTCCGTACAGCACCGTGTGTATACCATGTTGACCAGCTTGCTGAACTGGTGTACTTCTGGCAGCTTGCCATCACAATGTGTAATCTTTGTTTCCGTTGGTGCAAGCTCCTGAATCGCAGCATCTGACATTTTGTCAGACAGCTGAAACGCGGAAGTGAGAGCAATTGAACAGACCTGCGTAGAATACTTCTTCAAAGTTTTGCATAATGCGCTCGTCCAGTTCCTTGCGAGGCTGCAGCGCCAGCATGGCCAGCATCAAAGGCATCTGGAAGCTGGGTATGAATTTGCAACAAATTCTCACAGCAGCTGCTATCTCTTTCACGGAGGTTTCGGGAGGCGATGCTCCATCTCTGGTGTTTGAATACCAGCGCTCCCGAGACTTGATGACATCGTTTGCGCACGAGGGATTGCCGGCCTGTATTATGGATAGGTCTGGTACGAGCTCACGCAGGCCGGCATCTACAATTTCGCCGATGCTAACAATACTGCACTTGTCTTTGAGGCTCAGGCTACCTTGAGAAAGATACTCGCCGAAATAGTAGACGCCGGAATGATCTCTGTGCTGCCTCCCGCGCAGATTGTTAAGATTGGCCAGTTTGGTATTGTAGCCTTCGAATGCCGCGACGAGATCCATGTCTCTCATGAATGTACGGTCGGGAAACTCAGTCGTGTCGATGACACAGAGCTTGATGTTGTGGAGAGGAGTGCTGTGCTTGGCGCTTCGATAGAAGGCATATCTGAGAGCGAACAGGAGTGAGCTGGTCCAGGAAACGAGATTGTCGTGATAAACGTCTGCCTTCCACTTCAGATGCCGGTATAGCGATCTTGAAGCTATCTGAATGTCGTGTTCCGCGAATATGTCCACGTCAGAATCCGGTGACTTGAGCGCAGCAGCCTCTGATTTTGCCCAATCTTCGTCGATAGTGCCATTTGAGTTCTTGTCGAAGACGCGGTACAAAATATCTGTCCTCAGTCTGTCCGCCGTATGGCAGATACTGTGGTTGCGGAGGCTTGAAGGGAAGTGATTTTGGCCCAGAGATCCGGATGCCAGCAAGCAGCCCGGTCACATCGTCGACACTCATATTTCGCCTGTGGTGACTTGATCTTCATTCCAAGTGAGAAATCGATACATGAGTGAAGTGGCAGTCGTCCAGTGTTTGTAGCTCCGTTTGCAGCAGGAACTGGTGGCAGTCTACAACCGACTGCAGGAGCATCGCGACAGAGTTACCGAAAGAGCGGGTGTCATGTATCGTGCCGTTGCGTCTTGCATGGATTATGGCTGCATGTGTCCACCACAACTGGTCATTTCTGATAAGTCTAATATCGATCTGCTTTTCCAGTCAAAATACCTGCATGAGGTGCTAATGAACTCCTGGGGCTCAAGAGCTCAGAGCGAAAGAGAAAAGGCTAGACCTGTACATCTCAAGTCAGATTGTCTGATATATGGGATATCTGGGAGATGAAATGGTCGTGACAAAAGGCGTGCAATGAACGACCTGCAGGTTCTTTGCGCGTCCTTGTGCTTTGGGTGCAGGGGTGTATGTCGCTTCGTAACTTCGTTTCAATGTGCAACGTGAGCACGGAAGCGTGCATATTCAAATGAAACAGCACGACAGAGAGGTAGCTCAATGGCACGCTGCTGATTTAGACGAGCTTCCTTCTCCAAACACAAGGTACCCGATTGTGGCGCCGACACCGACCGCAATCATTATCCAGCCATTGTAGGTCATGAACAGGAGCCTGCATGGATATCAGCCGATGATCGGTGATACTCTAAGCATCACTTACATGATGAAAAACGAGTAAAACACCTGGAACCCATACAGCAAAGCTTTGATAGTCTTGCCCTTCTTCTCCTCAGCCGCAACAGAATTCCCTGCGAAACCAAGGAGTGAGCTTCGTTCGTTGGAAGAGGATAGTCTCTCAGGAGAGTCTTTCGAGGTGTAAGTCATGTGCTCCACAAGAAGCTACACCACCCTCCGTCAATATGCTTTTGCACTTACGGTGAATGCTTTCAAGCTTCTTTGCGTGCTGTAGTTCAAAGCTTCGGGATGCCTCCCGAACAGCCTCGTATCCTGCTGTCAAGAGGATGACCGCGATGATTGTGTAGATGAGAGACCAAGTGCCTGTTACACGCCAGCCTTCGAATACGACGCAGAGGTTCTTGGTGTCCCAAGTGAAGAGCATGTTCATTGAGCACATGTTGCCCATATCGCCATGGTCCATGCCTCCGTGGTCCATCCCGCCGTGGCCCATGTCACCGTGGTCCATGTGTGAGTGATCCATGATTGCGTCTTATTAAGCTGTTGACTTTTCAGGCGAAGCGTAGTCGTGAGAGACTATCTGAGATGGATGTTGGTGGTGTTATGGGAAACATGCTCACAAGGTGGCCAGGAGGAAGGAGCTGCGGCTCGGATCTCGGATCTCGGGCCGCTGGACCCTGCAGATCTAACCCGTACGTTCAGAAATTTGGCAGTTGCTTTGGTGTCGAAAGTTTCACGAACATTTTGATCATCTTTTCATACAGCGCAAACGATTGGCAAGATGACTTCTATGATCACAGCGACAGCATGGGTCCCGCGCGGCCATGCGGCGGCGTTCCCTACCAAATACAACATGGACGACGAAGAATACGCACGAATCGCAAAACTCGCCAAGTTGGAGCTCGACGATGCGAAGGAGGACTTGGAGAAAGCAAGAGAAGCGCTGAACAAAGTCAACATGGGCGAGACAGAAGATGCCGAAGAAGGCGCCAAGGACGAGTCGGAGTCGGAGGACAGCGGCGACGACGGTGACAATGACATTGCAAAGGACGATGACTTGGCCGAGTACGACATGGATCACTACGACGATGAGCCCGATGTGCCTGCGGAAGACGCCGACGAGCCTACAGGAGGGATCTTCAGCAATATCAAATCTCTCGCATACCACGCAGATAATAGCGAGGATCCATATCTAACGCTACCAGAAGGAGAAGTCTCAGACGATGAAGAACGGGAAGAGCTTCAGATCTTACCCACAGACAATGTGGTCTTGGCAGCAAGAATAGAAGACGAAGTTGCACATCTGGAAGTGTATGTATACGAGGACGAAGCAGACAATCTATACGTGCACCACGATGTCATGCTCCCAGCCGTGCCTCTCTGCGTGGAATGGGTTGGCACGAAGGTAGGAAAGGGCGCAGATGCTGGTGAGGGCGGAAGCTTTGCGGCAGTAGGAACAATGGATCCCGAAATCGAGCTGTGGGATCTAGACGTTGTCGATTGCATGTACCCGAATGCCGTGCTTGGTCAGAACAGCCAACCACAAGCCCCAGAGCCCATCACGACCAAGAAGAAAAAGAAGAGCAAGAAAGCCAACGATGCTTACCACATTGACTCTGTTCTATCACTTGCAGCGAACAGGCAACATCGAAATCTACTCGCTTCAGCATCTGCAGACAAGACAGTCAAGCTGTGGGATCTTAACACATGCACAGCCGCACACTCCTACGCACATCACACCGACAAGGTCTGCGCCTTGGCGTGGCACCCTTCGCAAACCTCAGTCCTACTATCAGGAAGCTACGACCGCACTATCGTTGCTGCTGACATGCGAGCACCAGAAGCCAAAGTGCCTCGCTGGGGTGTAGAGAGCGACGTTGAGCAATTACGATGGGATCCGCACGACGAAAACCGCTTCTACGTTAGCACTGAGAATGGCGTCCTGCACTGCTTCGATGCGAGACAACTACCCCCAACTCCGGAGAAGAGCAAGCCCGTATGGCGACTGCAAGCGCACGAGAAAGAACTCTCCTCATTCTCCATAAACCCCGCTGTTCCAGGTTTCATCGCAACAGCATCTACAGACCGCACAGTTAAGCTCTGGAACATAACCGAATCGGGCCCCAGCATGGTCGTATCCCGCGATTTGGAAGTTGGCAAAGTCTTCTCCGCAAACTTCGCACCAGACAATGAAATCGCATTCAGACTCGCCGTGGCAGGCAGTAAAGGTGCTGTGCAAGTCTGGGACACCAGTACCAACAAGGCCGTACGAGAAGCATTTGCTACACGTGTGAAGATGCCGGAAGGTGATGTCAAGGAGCGACTTGTAGGAATTGAGCAAGACGATGAGATCGAGGATGAAGAGGCCGAAGCCGAGGAGAACGGTGGAGAGGGAGGCTGGGAGTCAATGGACGAAGATTAATCCAGATGAGTCAAGGTCGAAGACTGCATATTCGATGCTGTACAACGATGAGAGTAGGCAATGCAATCAAGTCTGAAAGAGCGCTGAAGTCAAAAAAGTGAGACAACGTCTACTGTATTAGGCAGTGATCTAACCGCCAGATGCTTGGCGCGAGCAATGTCACTACATGCTCTGCCTCGACTATTGATCTTCCTTGCGACCGCAGGTCTTGCAACCATTTGACTTCTGCAATCACAACCATTTTTGACCACCTGGAGTATCGCTCTACGGCTAGGAGGGAAAAAGAGGGTACTGCATATAAGAGAGACATGTAACAGCGATCTATACTCGAGAAAGCTTCAATGCCTTGGTAGCATTAAAACGTACGTATGCCTCTCATGGACCGCCAAAATGCAACAGCCTAAGGGCCTGTTCGGTTTCACCTGCGGCAGAACCGCAGGTTGCTTATTCTCTAGGGTGCAGCTTAAACCGAACAGGTTTTTGTGATATGCACTTCCCCCCACATGAACCGAGGATTTTCAAAATTCTAAGTATAAGTGCAGCTTAAACCGAACAATTGTAGCAATATGCGCTTCACTTTTTTCGGCGCAGCTCGGACATTCGCAAAACATATATAGAAAGTAGTAGCATCTACCTATACTTCGATTTTACTAGGTCGAAAATTTTATATCGAGATGTAGCTTCGAGGTGCAGGTCGGGTGCAGGTTCAGAATTTCGAAGTTTCGAAATGTGGATGCCAAGCTTTCCAAATCCGAGTAAAACCCGACGTAAGCGCATTTTCAAGCTGTACCTGCACCGAACCGCATCTGCAACCGAACAGGCCCTAAAAGAACATGATTGTTTACTTTCGACGACTATATAGCCAGCTTCGGTAACCTGCTTGAATAGAATCACAATTCAACACCTTCCACCATCACACACACCCAGTGTACCATTCCAATCATACTCAACATGCAGCTTTCCCTTGCGTTACTGTTATTACCAGCCGCTTTCGGCTCCATTGCCCAAGCTCTCACTTGCGGCGTGGGTGGAGTAAGTATTTCCTGCCATCCATCTTATTCACCAGACGAAATAGGTTGATCTTTCCCTAGATGTGGGCATTCGAAGGCCCCAATGGATTTAAACAGATATGCGATTGTCCATCTGGTGTAAGTTTGATACATCTTGACGGGAGAAGAAGACGAGCGCTAAGAAATAAAACCAGACGATTGCGACGGACTTCTATGATGATGTAAGTTTGATCGATCCCAGACGAAAGATGGAAGTAGTTGGACTAATCTTGATTAACAGAAAAACACTTACGTGGGAGGTATTTGTGGTGTGAAATGAAAGGAATGCGCGGCATCCGGGATTGTACACGCTGGCGAGCGATGAGACTGGGCAGAATATTTAATCAATGATCAGCTTGAGAAGATATGACTGAGCAAGGCTCTCAAGATCACATTCACTTGGACAAAATTATACGCCGTAATCTTCCTACCTAACTACTCCAATAAGTAGCCCATCGACTCACTCCCTTCACAACATCCACAAACGTCCTAGCAATAACCCTATCCGTCTGCTCGCTCGGATGCAAAGCATCATACCACAAAAAACTATCCGGACTATCCCTAGGCATACAATCTTGTCCTGTAGCATTACAAATGCTATTGACATACCCCGTCACATTTGATGGAGCAGTACCATTCAGGTATTCTGATGGGTTGTGGTAGATATCCGTGATCTATACGAAGCGTTAGCTGAGTGAGGAAGAAGAGAACGAAAGGTTTTGGGGGAAACGTACTAGTCCATGCATATCCATAACCGCAAACCTAGCCCCAGGCATCCTCTTCTTAATCACAACCTCAAACGGCGTCTGAAAATCGTATATCCGATTCACAGTAACAACCTGTTCCAACATCCGATAACTAATCTCAGTAATATTACTCGGCTTATCAGGCCAATACTGATTCCCAGGTCCAGGACCCAAGCCCCCATCCTCAGGAGTCGCATAGAGAGGCGCTAAATTGAGTGGTGCGACGTTTTGCAAAACGAAGTACCTCCCTCCAGCATCGTACAAACGCTGAAGTTGTGCATACACGCAATCGGTATAATTCACAATATTAGTCCCAGGGACTTGGGAATCTGTGATGAAGGCATAGTTTCCGAGATCGTTGGTCCCGATCCAGATGGAGTAGACGGTTTCGGAAGGAGGCACTGTCAGATAACCTCCTGCAGAATCAGCGATGTAGGCTGGGACTTCGTATTGTTCGACTGCAGGGAACGGAGCATTAATTGTGGTCCATGTACGAGGGGTGATGTCGTTGCTGCAGACGGCTCCGGAGACGGCGTAATTGTAGAGGTTGATGTTGGCGTATTGTTTGACGTATTGTGGCCAAGGACGGCCACCGTCGGCGGATTTGTTATTCTATAATGGAGGTAAGTCTGAAGTGTTGATGGTAGGGTTGTATACTGACAGGAGGGTCGACCCAACCTACGGGCGGTGCGGCGCCGTCGTGGGAGCCGAAATAACTGAGTCGACTGTCGTCGGTATAGCTATCGCCAAAAGTGACCAAAGATGTGAATTTCTTCAGATCCCATGTTTCCGAGCTGCCGGGTTGGTATGGTTGATAGCCCCAAGGTCCCCCGGGAGGTCCATGTGGATGTCCAGGTGGTGATGCAGAGATTGATACCGCGAGCAGAAGCAAATCGAAAGCAGTTAGCAACATCATGGCTGTCGATAATGAAGACTGAAAACTTCAGATGTTTGTAGCCATTTCTTAGCCCTACCTTTCTATATGCTGAAGTGGAGTTACACTTCAGCCGGGATGCCACATACAGAGGTTGAATGTCATTCCGCTTTCAAAATAAACAGGTCCGATATAGCCGTGCGCTACGATTTGACTCGGGGCCGACAGTGGCATTTCTTCACGGTTCCTGGACAGCGCAAAGTCAACTGCAACGCAAAGTTGCATGACGATGTGTTGCAGCTGACGTCCTTCCTCTTTTGACGTGGTTTGTTGATGTTTGCGGGGAAGTCGCTGCCGTGAAGCAACCAAACAGGCTGAATTGCGAGCTGCAGCACACCTTTTTCTTTTGTCCAATACATACTACTCATTGACTGTTGAAAAATAGTCCAAGCGCTCATCTCCATCCAGGAGCGCGGATTCCAAAGCTTTCGTGTCTGTCGTACATTTTCGGGCGGGAGTTGTAATGATACAGAATTCCTTTCCCGCTGGCAATACCGAAACTCCATATCCCATGTCCTCGTCACAATGTCATTAGTCGTCTAAATCATTATAATCGGCCGGGCTCGCGATATTTCATGACTCCACGGCCTTTGAACTTGACAGGCGGGTCAAAGTCATCATGGCCGCCGCCACCGAGCCTTCCGTCGTTGAAGCGATTCTCGTCCTGGTAGCGTTCTCGGTCATGCGATGGCCGGTATCGATCGTTCTCCCTTCGCTGACCACTCGAGTGCTTGTAGTTGTCGTCACGGCGAGGGCTCGGACGATAGCGGTCGCCTTCAGGATCCCTGCGCCCTTGTCTGTCGTATTGGTTGGGCAGGCTTCTTCGTCTCCGCTCGAATTGAGCGTCCTCATCACGGCGGTCCAGATGTCGGCTCGGCGAAATGCTGCGCTTGCGCTTGTGCTTCTTGACCGGGGAATGTTCTGCGTCCGACATTGGCTCCGATTCTTCTTCGATTGGATGTGAGGGAGAGCGGGAGACTGAACGCAGGCGAGGTCTGCCTCGCAGCCCTTCATCTACCACGTTGTCGCTCTGCCGTCTGCTTCTCCGTCCAGGCGGTGGTCGCTGGTCAGGTGTGGTGTCCATCTCGTCGCCTGATCCATCGCTCTTCCGCCGTCTCCCGCGCTCATCTACATGTACTTGTGCTGAGGCATCATGAATTGAATCGTGCTTCTGCTTCTTCCTTCGCTCCAATTCTCCACATCTCGCTACCAGAACCGGCTCGACAGGTCGATCGTTCTTGTCTACAGCGACTTCAGATATGCGCCGTAAAGTGTCCTCGCCCGACACAAGGCGGCCGAATATGGTGTGCTTGCCGTCCAGGTGTGGGCAGGCTTCTAGCGTAATGAAGAATTGCGAGCCATTTGTGTGCTTCCCTCTGTTCGCCGATGCCACTAGTCCTGCTGCGTCCATGCTCCGCCAATTGAGGTTCTCATCCTCAAAAGCCTCGCCATTGTATATGCTCGTGATTCCGGTGCCGTCGCCGTTTGCAATGTCGCCGGCCTGGACCATGAACTCGTCGATGACTCGGTGGAAAGGGGTCTTCTCGTAGGACAGGCCATTGTGCTCGCCGGTGCACAGCTGACGGAAACTGCTGCCGTGTTAGTGATGCACTCCCATACCTGCGGAAGGCCACGGATATGATCTTGTGTCTGTGCTGCAACGCCGACTTACTTTTCTGCCGTACGCGGGACTTGGTCTTTGAACAGCTCGATCGTCAAGCGACCAGCTGGCTGCTCTCCAATATTGACGTCCAGAAAGACTCGCGGCCGGGGACTGGAGGCCATTGCTGCTTAGAGCGTTCTGTGTCGTTCAGTTCGCAGCAGTTCGGTTCGCGGGCGGGCTGCAAGTAAGAGTTACAATGCAGCACAGCGCAGCAGTAGTAGAAGGAAGATCGCGGTTGATCACGCAGCTACTACCAAGTCTACCACACGAAAGCTCGCTAGGTCGCCTCGGTCGCAGTGCAAGATTGTGGGGTGCAGTGCGTTTGCTTTGCCTTGCACCCAAGCTCTTGCAAAAGGTCACTCTGTAACTATTTCGTGCAGAAGCTCCCGTGTCAACTTTCCCAGAACGGAGCTGTTGTCAGGGCGTCGTGGCTTCGACCGGTAGGCCAACCGAGAAGCGTCCGTCGGGCGGCGTGCTTTGTGGGGACGACTCTCAGAATAAGGATGACTACTGTCTTTGATGCAAGTGTGAGTATGGGAGAAGGAGGTTCGAGACAGGCAGCGACAATTCAGGAGACATATGGCGAAAAAGGCAGCTGATTCGGTCCCTACTGTCTTGACTCAACCGCCCAAAATTTCTTGCTGACCGGTACACACGGCTGAGCGGCAACACAGCACGAACGCGATTCTGGGTGTGACAGCGACAAGGCAACGAGTTGGCGATACCGGTGCACAGCTTTCTTGCGACACACTGGAGGCTTAAGCTTACGTTGTCGGCGGAAGCAGGAACACTCTCACGACCGGGCGGCCTCCAACTCCGAGTCGATCACATGCGCGGGAAGCTCGTGTAGCAACCATCTCAGACGGAACCCGCGCGCTATCACTGACGCGAAAGCATTGTCGTACCCGTAAGCAGGTTGGATCAGTGATACAACCACGTCGAGAAATCACGGGCTTACTTTCTATACTATTGCTGGGGCATGCAACCGCAGCAGCATTGGAGCCAACACTGACGTTCTCGTCATGACTGGACCACTCGTTCCGCACGCTGCTGGTTCCTTCAGAAATATATATATCTCAAGAACTCGACGCTGCGCCAGATGGCTCGCTGATTGACAGAATAGACCACTTCCACGGCGACCTAGACCAGTACAGACAACTCATGGCAGGCTCAGCTCCGGAACTCGATCTTGAGAATGACGAACAAATTTTGCAGTTGGCTCAGGTTTCTAGACCAATTGCAAATATACGCCGCCCGATAATCACTCTCTCGATGCAGCCATGTCGTATCCCAAGATCCGTGACGCAAAAGGCCTTGGACCTTCTGCGGTCAAGTCCGGAGCTTATATATGCGATCACTGCTGGCATTTTCAGTCAAGCTATTCCGGACACCTGACACACTCTCGCAGAACAGTATTCGGTTCCAGGATCCCTCTGGCAAGAAGAGAACATTGCAATTTGATATGATCCAACATTGGTCTGTTATGGATGCCTATATTCAAGCCGGATTCGAGACTTCGTTACCAACGTGCAGAGCTGCGTGCGGGAGAACGTCTCGTGGGACCGATCAACTCATCATACATCGTCGAAAATGCATGATCGAGCACACGGACAAGAGCAATGGCATTATTATTAACCTAAAAATTGATAAGCCTCATAGTCAGGCGTAACCATAGGTCAACTGCTAATATGCCAACGGACGGGCTCGCTGAAATCTGAGAACAAAGGTCTCCATGGGATGTCCTTCGATAAGACTCCTGAATGAGAGCGCACGCAGCTCCGGAATTCGTTACACACACATGCACATCAGCTGCGGAGATTCAACCTGCTATTTGTTGTTCGTTTCGACATCTGGTTATATCAGGTATATCATCTGCTTCGGTGCGAGTCCGAGAAGCAGGATGCATGTCACAAATTTAGGGCTTGAAGTTATCCCCTGGAGTCGTTCTTCTGCAATGTTTAGCAAAACCGCAAGTTTGGATGACATGGCTCTCTCGATGCCCTAACGACCCTGGACAATCGGCACCACATTCGCAAGCAGATCTCCTCGGGTGAGTGGTGTTACTCGAGAGTTGCGCCTAAGGAGACGTTACAATAGATTTGCTATGTCCACATTCGCTCCGTGCTTCATCTCGCTCCTCGCAGGACCCGGTACGCGACAAAGGGGTTGGAAACCCGCAACATCAAGGAAGGAAGCACGTTCTCCAATCAGACAATTCGATTTCGCATCAAGCCTTGCGAGCGCCAGATTCGGGCACCGAGAGTATACTCAATATGGAAAAAAGTGTTCAAGAAGTAGGCATGTCTTAACTTCAGAGGCAGGCAAGCTTCATTCTCCTTTATAGATCACCGAAAAGCTTGCTGAACAACGAGGCCGATTTTCAGGATCCGTACCAGGTAGCCTCGATTGATTGATCTACTTGTAGAGAGGTACCTAAGACTTATATATATCATCCTCGACCGCACCGCGCCTCCTCGTAAAACTGCCACTACTCAGAGGGCAAGTCGTCTTGCTATTACCTTAGCCTTGGAGCCAGATACCTTCAGTTTCTCACACAAACGATACACTGCGTTCTTCAACAAGAAACGACACAAGATGCAGATCACGACCATAATCTCCGTCATCTTCGCTGTTTGCGCCTCCGCAGCCGTTCAAGGCAACAAACCTCCGTTTCATCGTCTTAGTAAACGTGATCCGCAAGATCCACCGAATGGTACGTCAAAGGAAATTTCCCTAGGCGAAGCGAGCTTTTCTTGCCACATACTGATCTCTGCCTCCCTAACAGGTTGAAGCCACATCGACAAAGCAGCAAATTGTCCTCATAAGTGTTGTGTTGCTGACTCGGAAGAAACATGCGTAAGTGAAACCCAGACTCGGGCCTCTCTTGTTTACTGATGTTTTTTTTTTCACAGACTTATTGTTGTGCTTGGGATCCAAATGATCCTGCTCATATCCATAACCCAAAAACCTCGAAGGAATACAAAGATAACCAGCCTTGGGATTTGGTGCCGGCTTGTTATTATACTAATAGTTGCTAAAGGGGTGAATGAGGAAGATACGCGAAACAAGGGATTTTAGGAGGGATGGTATGGCACTATCATATGTATACTATGCATCGACTGACTGCTTGGTTATTTCAATTAGTTGCAGAATTGAGCGAATGTAGTTTTCTCTCCAAGCTTGACTTGAACCAAGTCGATGTTGCCTTGCTTCGTGCTATCGAATTCAATTTCACGTTCATTTAGCCCACAGGAAAGGTATCATCTTCCCATAGCAAATCAACGGCGAAGATTTGGTATGCTGTGTTCACACTGAAATTTTCGGCGTTCTCCTTGCAAACATTTCCTAGATTTTGAACGAGATATTGTGAGGATCTGCAGCGTTGATGCTAGAATAGTGGATCAGCTTTCGGGTGTACTTTGAGAGCCTTTCAGGAGTGAGGCTGTGTGGCTGCCATGCAGGTGTAGCCACACTTTCCCGAAATGTAGGATTTGGATTTGGATGAGTGCTTCACAAGAGTATGGCTAACATTGTCCACGGTATGGCGACCATCATAGTGCAGCATATCATTATGTCTTTCCGATGGCAAATTCGCAGGAAGTTGATGCAGGAATACAAAGTAGAAATGTTTGCGAGACGAATTATGGTCGCGTGCTCTCACCCAGCGTTCCGCAAATCGGAAGGCGTGGCAATTTGAAATAGCTTTGGGCGGCTCCAAGGATGAGCCAGTGAACCTTGTTATCCTTGTTACAACCTGCAGCTGCACCCGTGGACAAACCTGGCAGAAATACATGTCATAAGCATCATTTCTGATTCGCGTCGAATTGGTCTCACATTGCGTATCTACCACAAAGATGACGTTTCGCCATTCTCTATGGCATTTTCACCTTGCATAATTCCAACCTGCACCAAAAGCCACACAACAGGAGACTCGATGTATGCATGAGCACGCGACAGTTGCGAGTAGTGGCGGTTGCGCCTGCAACGGTCTGTGCCTGACACTTGCATCCTTCCGATCAGATGGCATTGCCAAGAACAACTGCGTAATGTTGAAGGGGAAGACGGCTGTGCACCTCTGTGAAACTCCTCACTGAAGCCTACGCTGCTGACCTCACCAATCCTCCATCTCTCTCTTTCCTGCCTGCCTTCCTGCATTACTGGCGTTGCTTGGTTTCTTTCTTGACAATCATTTGCACATGGAATTACGCGGATCCTGACTTCTGTCTGACACAGCAGACCCGACGCATGCGGACCTCATCCTCGAGAACAGGGGCACGTGAAAGCGACTCCACATATACCTGCTAGCCGACCTGGGGAGGTGGAGGTGCCTCGGGGAAACACAGCACCACGTAAAGAGATTGGAGTGGACAGATAATGGCAGGAGAAGTGGCAGGCGGAGTGCTCACACACAATCTCACCGAGGGAGTCTTTGACGACTATGCAGAATGGACTGCCAAGCCAGAGTTCAAGTTACCCAACTGGGGAGAAGCAGTCATGTTCGTGACCATTCTCTTTGGAGGCATGATCTTGACACGACGGCGAGACTACAGCATATTTGGACGCCGGAAAGGCTTTGCATACAAATCTGTCCTGGATCAATCTCCCAGAGACTCAGAGGAGACTGAGCTCTTCGATTTCGAAAGCGACAACGACGATGATCGACAATATACCTCGACCCAGGAGAAACAACTTCCCAAATCCAGATCGTGCTGTGGTCTCTGTACAATATCAACGCCAAACACATCCCGATTCAAAAACCACATCCACTCTCGCCTGTTTCAGAAGTTCCCTTTCCTAGTCGAGATGCTCTACTGGGTGCTCAACTACCTCTTCTACCGGATGACAACCATTCTCTCCAACAAGATCTTTGCCGGCAAAGGCATATGGGAAGTCGCACAAGACCATGCCATCACAATCCTCGAAGTCGAACAATTTAGCTGGCTCTCCTTCCTCTTCCCATTCCGAGAGATCGATATCCAGCAGTGGTTCATGCATGGCCATCAAGACGCCCTTACTTTCCTCGACCGATTCTATTCTCTCATCCACATTCCAGGATCCATGGCGTTTATAGTATGGTACTACTACGTGGCACCCTCACACGCCACCTTTGCCACCGTTCGAAGGGCAATGACATTGACGAACTTCATGGCTTTCATGACCTTTATTGTCTTCCCAGTCATGCCGCCTCGTCTACTACCCAAAGAATACGGGTTTCTGGATACGGTCCACATGGAAGAAGCAGCTTCCCTTTGGCAGACGGGAAAGCATGTCAACTCACTCGCCGCCATGCCATCCATGCATTTTGGGTACTCTTTCGTCATCGGATGCACGTTAATCTACCATTCTGGAGTCTTTCGAAGGCGCTTTGAGAAATACGAATCGAGAAAGAATGTCTTCTGGAAGTTGTTTTATTGCATATTGGGGATCTTATACCCGAGCATGATCCTCATCACGATCTTGGCGACCGCCAATCACTACATTCTGGATGCTCTGGTGGCGTTTGTTTATTGCTGCATAGCATTGGTTTGCAACAAGGTGTTTTTCGCACTGCTCCCTGCCGAGGATCTTTTCCTTTGGGCTATCCGAGCTGAGAAGCCTGTTCCTAGTACTGGCGAGAGATTTCATGCTAGAGGTGGGAAGATATAGATGTACTGCATTTGTCATGGCGCATGGCTAGGCATGGGTAATAATGTTGAGATTCATTCTGTATGAATCTTGAGGGTGGCACTTGTCAAGAGCTTCTGCATTCCGGTCACCGTTGCTCGCGCAGCTACCGCCTCTTCGCTCCCTTCGTTTCAAACCACATCACTCCGAGCCCGTCGATCACGTCCAGCTTCATCAGCTCTCGCCATCGCCTCTTTCGTCCTCCGATCCGAAGCTTCAGGCCCAACTGTACACAGCTGCTTGTTGCTTCAGTACCTTAAACTTCTTGATACAGACATCGATCAAGTCGCCGTAGGTCCTTTCCCCGTTCTCAACAAGATGTCTGCTCAATAGTATACTCCTAGCCCAGTAGTCAAGCGTGACGTAGATCTTCTGTCCGGGAGTCCCCATCTTTATCTTACGCCAGGAAGCTGTGTCAGGTTGACGGGACAACTTGGTAGGGAAATTGGCTGCGTCGGGGTCGCTGACATCGTCGTATTCGATCAGGATGTTGATGACATTGCCCGGTTCGATCATTTCTTTGGGGAAATGACGTTGTAAATGTTTGACGTGGAAGTTGGGCTTTGGGCCGACTGAGAATGGGAATACTGCATTTGTGCACAGCACCAGCCTCATTTTGTTTCTGTCATCGAGACACTCAAGGTGCATCTTTGCTTGGAGCTTCGGAGAACCAGAGATGGTTGCTTGGAAAGTCTGGTCGACTCTTTGTGCTTGGTAGAGTTCGACAGGGGAAAGGTTGATGAGGATATTTTCGAGTAGTTCGGGTACCGCGAACACGTGCGCGGCTGCTGTGGTGATGGTCGCCATCTGGTGAAACATTAGCCTTTGCTGGTGCTGCGATGGTATGGATTGGCCTTACAATAGACGCAGCGGCAGCCATCGATGCTTCGATTGTCTGAGACTCAAGATGAAAGGGTGTGGGTCGTGATTGTGGTCAGTGGAAGTGGAAGAAGCTGGAAAGTATTGCAAAGTCGGTTGACAAGTGAAAGTGATGTGCTTTCACATGCACCGAGTTGGACGGCATCACTTGCATCAGCCTGATAACAGACGCTCACTTCGCTGCTGCACGTGCATCGAAAGCCTTACTACGATTCTTCGAGGCGCTTACGATCTGCTTGATTGAGACGCTCGGCCATCGCTGTCTTTCTTTTGTTTTCTCGTTCCGTTGTCGTCTGTCTTAGGCGAAGAAGCAGATCATTCACTTGTCCCCGTGTCTCATGTGTCTTGGTCTAGTCTCTGAAACACTTCTCCTCCATAAGGGTATAAAGATCTCGTCCAATTTGTTTTTGTATTTCGTATTCTTCAACACAGAATCCAAGATGACACAACTCCTCGACTGGACCCGTAAGAACAAGGTTGTCAATCAACCCAAAGTAAGCAAAGTAAAGCACAAGCCAATGAAGGAGAATCGTAGATGTGGTCGTGTGCAGAAGAAGAATGAAAAGAACCAACAACCATGGGCATTCGATGAAGGGGAAGATGAAGATGGACATAAAGACGACGAATCTCGCACAGGCAAGAGAATCGAGAAGAAACGAGAACCGCGCGAAGTCCGTGAAAATCTAAATGAGGACGAGAGTGAAGAATGCGAAGCTCACCTGCAAGAGACGATCGAGGAGGAACGAGGACGCCGCGAGGTCCGTGAAGATGAGAAGGAAGATGAAGAGGGTGACGTTGATTGCGAAGCTCGCCTGCAAAATATTGTCGACTTGATGCCGTGCTCGTTTCCTCTCGACCACGACGAAGACGACGACACCGACTTGGGGGTATGTGTATTGGTACCAGACCTCTTCATTGCTAACAATCATTGTTCCAGCTCATCGACGACGACGCCGACCCCGAGTGGCTGACAGGTGGATTCCTCCTATTCCTCGGCATCCTTCTAATCTGGTTCTCCGGCTACAGCTCATCGATCAGCCTGACATCAACGATCCGTTGACTGCTCAACTCTGCCTACCTCCCAGCAGGCTTGTGGATGAAGAATCGCTACGGCAGGTACGCAGATACGTGGGAAGGTGCACCGTCAGGCATGAGTTTAGGATAGGCACTCTAGGACTCTTCCCCCTACAAAATTCTTCTTTTTCCCGTATTGTTCTTCACCGTCGCCTGCACATGGCGCTATCGTGCTTTCTCTAAGCAAGAAACAGCAGTCGTAAATTCTTCGTCACGTGCGTGGGGTTCATCGGCATGGGGCGTTCTTGGCAATCCGATGTCGGCGATGCTAGGTCCTCTGCTCGTCCTGCCGGGTACGTTCGAAAACATCAACGACATCGCTTCGGACGTTCTGCAAAGTGGACAACGCCAGGGCACTCGCTTTCCGGCAGTCTGGCGAAATTGAAGACAATTTGAGAATCAGGTGTCGAGCCACCAGCAAAATGCCTCTCAAGCCACTGACGCTCTGCCTGCGAGGCGCAGCGACATCGTGGTGGCTTCAGCCTTGCACACAGAAATGTGCATAATCTTTCCTTCTTCATGTTCCTTTGTACTTCCTCGGGTCCTTGGTCACGTATCATACTCACAGGCCAACGACCATGTCGCGATCATCAAGATCTGGCAGCAAGCGAAGGCGCAAAAAACTAAGAACCCAGCAAGCTTTATACCTACCTTTGGATCCGGAGCTACATCAGATTAGAGTCCTTAATATTTCGCCTTCACTATCGAAGGGCAGGATCGTCGGCTGGTTTGAGATCGTATCTTTGCTGGATGATTCTCATCCTGGACTAAATTACGAGGCATTATCCTGGTGCTGGGGCCAACCTAAGTGTAGAGAGAGTATATTGATCAACGGTCAGGAGACAACAATACCAGGAGCTGCGGACGACACACTCTACAATATATGTTCAATCAATGGGCACTACCGTGTATGGATGGATGCTGTGTGTATCAATCAAAGGGACACGGCCGAAAGGAGCCATCAAGTCGCCATCATGGAGAAGGTCTATTCGAAAGCCGAGCGCGCCCTCGTATGGCTTGGAAACGGAGATGAAACTACTGGCGCTGCTTTCGAATCTATTGATCCACTTGTAGCATAGTGCCACAGTGAGATCGAGGATGAGACCGACCTTTTGGACAATTCCTTCACCGAAAATGGAACCATACAGTATTCGACCGGGCCTCTGCCTTCTTGCCATTGGGAGGCAATTACTGGGCTTTACTCTTCGCCCTGGTTCTCTAGATTCTGGGTCGTACAAGAAGTAGGGCTTGCTAGATCTAGCCTTTGCTATCGAGGTCATCAGCATCGTTCTTGGTCGGAAGTCTCGCTTGCTGCCCAGTGGCTGGAGAGTCGGAGATATCAACGCCCTGAATACTGCGGCAGGGTCATAGAGGGAATTTGGCTGGCGTCACAAATGTGGCAGCTCACATCCAGAATTGACTACAACCTGGCAGAGCTTCTTGACAAGAGCACTAATTTCAATACGTTATTGGCTTCAGACAAGGTATATGCCTGTCTGGGACTTTGGAAAGCCAGTCAGTATTATGATACCTCCGAAAAGGCACAGGAATCTCTGCATGTCGATTACGACCAAGATCGAGATGCTTTGTATGCTACGGCCACGCACACTGCTATTCTAGAAGATGCTGGAGAGCATGATGAGCTTCACCTCCTGGAATTGGCATCGAGTTTGGTTCCACCTCGTTCAGAGGATGCGGAGATCCATTCTGGTTCATCCTGGATACCGCGACTGGACTGGAGTTTTGATAAGTCCCAAGGCTCAGCACGTTCCGTGGGAGGATTCGGCAAAGGCGCTGCGGATAAGATGAGTCACGAATCGGTACAGTCCACCGTCGGAATCGAGAAAGATAGTAAGCAAAATTTTGTTCTCGGTGTTTCCGGTGTTGTTGTCGACAAGGTGTCAGAGGTCTCCTCTATCATTGAAAACGGAAGTGCCTACGACGAACTCGCGAAAGAGGTGTACCAATGCCGAAAGATCGCCCTGAGGTTGGCCGACGAATACGCTTTTGCTTTGACCATGACGTGTGGAAAAGATTCCAGTAGGAATGTTGTTGCAAATTCTGACTCGTTTTGGGAGTTGTACGCCGAGTTCTTGGCGGCACATGCAGAAGTCGTCAGCGAGCAAAGTCATTCGAGCGAGCCCGATGACGGTCGCTATGACGAAGGATTCTCCATCTTGCATGCCAAAGGGCCAAATGATAGCTGGCGTTATATACAGCTCGTCAGTCAAGAGAGTGGTAATCGAAGATTCTTCGTCACTTCCACTGGATTCATTGGCATGGGTCCGCGCACTATGAAAGACAGCGATCAAGTCTGTATCTTGCTCGGCGGGATCTCCCCTTTTGTTCTCCGAGCGGATGGCGATTATTGGAAATTGATTGGCGATGCATACGTGGCTGGTATCATGGAGGTACGAGATAGCCTTAAACTTCTGTGATTTTATGATGCTGATACACGAGAACAGGGCGAGTACATTCGGCAGTTGAAAAATGATGGCTTATTTGAGACTGAATTGCGAAGGTTCAAGATTCGCTGAGCTACGGACAAGGACAAACGTTGCCGATGCCGGATCCATCGTTTCTCACACGAACGAGGATTGTTCTCAGATGCCATCACATGAGTTTCCTGTGACCCCTTGGCACGCTCGAGACCTGCACTGCAACACCATTACAAACAAGAAATATCTCAATCAGTTCATCAACGCCCACCGCTCCCTTCTCCAGTACAACAGCTTCTTCCTCGCCATCGGCAATCTTGATGTTCTTTGCTATCTTCATCACGCATACTCGTTTGATCTTAGGATTTCGATCCGCGAACGAGAGCAGGAACAACACGAGAGCCCACGCTCTCCGCGAATACTGCGGGTCGGACTCATGTTTCTCCGCGATCAAGAGCATGAATGTCTTGAGATTTGGAAGGCACCTACAAAGCCAACCTGCAGGCGTGAGGTCCTCATCGAAGAAATAGTAATGCTTGGTTGAGTCACAGATATCCACTACAAGGTTCAGATGGCGAATGTGTTTGAGGTGGTGCCAGCGGGAGTGCCAGCAGTATCCTTCAAACACCGAAGGAGAGACGCAGAAGATGATGGTGCTCTCGATGGCGTCTTCCAGGACTCGATAGAGGTCAGAAAGACAGTTTGGTAAGTGTGGGAGGAGCTGCTTCGCAACGAACGCTATGGCCTTCTGAGTGTCGAGGCTTCCCAACTCCAGCCGTGGAAAGCGCACGAGGACCAGGTTGCTGAGTATGGATAGCTTCAGCTCTTCCGGTAGGATGTTGATATGCTGGTAGAGTCGGATCAGATCTTCAGCTTTGTTGTCTTGCCGAGAATATTTGACGAGCTCCATGATGGCGGGGATGATGTCGTGTATTCTGAGAAGAGAAATACTGGAGTGCGTTCGAGAGCCTGGGACACATACTCTTGTGCAGCGCTGTGCCTGTGAATCTTTCATCAAAACCAAAGGCGGCACACAATGCAGGGCTATATTGCGAAAGAATGATGCAGCCGATAACAATGGCATTTTTCCCGGCTGCTCTCCAGTCATCGTCATCTCAAGCAACCTGTTGACCCACCCCCTTGGTCTCTTCAATCTTGGTGAAAGGAGCAGCAAAAGCATATCTCTTCACACCTGCTCCATAATCCTTACCCGGAATACGTTCTGTAAAGATTCGTCAGCAATCATTCCAAGAAGATCTGATTTGTTCAACTCACCATGATCCGGCGGAAAATTCTCCCTCCGATCCGCATAATACCTCTCCTTCAAGTCATCCCCATCCCCCCACTTATAATACGTCGCATAAATACTCGCCCTCGCCTTTGCCGTGCCATTTCTGGCACTCCTATGCGCGAGGTGCGATCCAAACATCAGCATATCCCCACTCTCCAATTCCACAGGCACCCAATCCTGCTTCGCCTCCCAAACCGGATCAATCTTCCCCCCTTCCACAAGTTTCACCTCCATCCGATGTGATCTCGGCACAACTTCCACACACCCATTCTCTCTCGTAGCAGGATCAACAGCAATATTAGCAGTCGTATGTTCAATCACACCAATATGATCATATGCAGGTGCATCGAGATGCGCACCAAACCCATTGCCACCAGGGAGTTTATAATTTATCTTGTCTTTGAAAAGAAGCATATCGTCTCTGGTAAGTTGTTTCAGGATATGCGTGATTGGTTGGCCATTGTTGAGCAGGGAGGAGAAACCGTGGTGGTAATCGACAAAGTTCTCAGTCCGCATGAGCTGACGTTCACCAGTCGAGGTGATTTCATCATAAGGCATCCATTTTCCGTGATCGCGAGGAAGAGATTGGATTTCTGAGGTCCATGTCTTGAGAATGATAGGATCGATTAGATTGTGTTGGTCGGCTTTCAGAATGAGGTAGCCTTCGCGGTCAAAGTGAGAGATTTGTTCGTCGGTGAGGATCATCGTCATGTTGATGGATTGATGCTGCCTGGTGTCTCATCACATTCATGTCTGCCTTCGCGAAACCTCATCCTCTTTATGAATACCCATGTACAAGAATGATCGACGAAGTGCTGTCGATTAACTTCCTGACAGGGTAGTTTGCTGGCAACGGACTTCTTTCCGGGGTGGCATACAGCCAATCTTGTGCGACCTCTCCGCATCGCTGTTCCAACCGACTAGGTACTCCAGTACCGCTGACCGGGTCAAGCATCCAAACAAGCTTGCACGAGTTCTTGGAGCCTGGACGGCGTTCAGGCCGAAGATCGACTTCACCTCGATCATGTAAGAGCTCGCGGATTTCGCTGCATTCTAACCTGTTGATGTAGATCGCAGGCTGCAATTCAGTACTTGACTTTGACCTCAGGCACTACCATCATGGCTTCCAATCTCAAGCCTCTTACACTCCATCACCATGGCAGTCGAAATCTTGCCATCAGTCGAAGCTCATGCTCGGGATACAGTCCGTGAACTCTTCGCCTTCATCCTGAAACAAGGAAACAGCGACTATCTTGGCGAAGCAGTCTCTCAACTCCAACATTCATTACAGACCGCAACTCTAGCGCAGCAAGCAGGAGCAGACGATGAAACAGTCCTCGGAGGTCTGCTTCACGATGTCGGCCGTTTCATCCCAGCAGCTGAAAAGGAACGCGACATGTTCTTCCCGGATGGCACCTTCGCGGGCAAAGGAAGTCACGAAGTCTTAGGCGAAGCATACCTTCGTCAGCTTGGCTTCAGCGACAAGATCTGTCAGCTTGTTGGCGTCCATGTCTGGGCAAAGAGATATCTCACTGCTGTTGACAAGGACTATTATGAGGGTCTTAGCTTGAGTAGCAAGACTACTTTGAAATACCAGGTATGGCAACATTAGCTGATGTTTCGTCCATCCCGTTTCTCATAATCGACATAGGGAGGCCCATTCTCCGAAGAGCAAGTCAAAGAAGCACAGAGAGATCCGCTCCTCGAGAACAAGTTGAATGTACGACGTTTCGACGACCTTGCTAAAGATCCAGACATGCAAACTCCGGACCTCCGCAGCTTCGAAGACAAGACAGTAGAGGCGCTAGCCCGCGCGAGGATAGAGCCATTTGAGCTCCATGGAAGAAAGTACAGACTTCCAACCAAGCCCACCGTAGTCGTGTGCGTAGACGGCTTCGACCCAGAATATCTCGATCGTGGTATAGAAGATGGCATTCTTCCAGTCCTCGCCAGACTCAAAGCCAAGGGATTCCATGCTACCGCCAAGTCCTGTATGCCATCATTCACCAATCCGAACAATGTCTCGATTATTTCCGGTGCTCCACCAGCCAAGCATGGTATCGCTGGCAACTTCTTCTTGGATCCTGAGACTGGCGAAGAGAATATGATTCTCGACGACAGCTTGCTCATCGGGTCCACGATTCTGGAACAGATGTCCAAGCGAGGTGTACGTGTTGCAGCAGTGACCGCCAAGGACAAGCTTCGAAAGATCCTGCAGCATGGCCTGAAAAATGCAATCTGCTTTTCTGCCGAAAAGTCTGCGAGCTGCACTCTCGAGGAAAACGGAATCGCCGATGTCGAGAAATGGCTAGGACAGAAACAGCCCTCTCAGTACTCTGGCGAGCTGTCCATGTTCGTTCTAGATGCAGGTATAAAGCTGCTTGAGGAGAATCGCGCCGACCTGTTCTACTTGACGCTCTCAGACTACATCCAGCACAAATACGCACCCGGGTCTGATGTATCGAATGACTTTCTCAAGTCCCTCGATTCCAGAATTGGGAGGCTGGTCGAGCTCGGTGCACGTGTGGCAATCACTGGTGATCACGGCATGAGCGACAAAAGCAAACCCCGATGGAACACCAAATGTGCTCTACCTGGAAGATGTGCTCGCGGAGAAGTGGGGACCAGGCCTTGCTCGCGTCATCTGTCCCATCACCGATCCATTTGTGAAGCACCATGGAGCGCTGGGTTCTTTCGTCAGGGTTCAACTGTCCAAGAAGGACGATCTCGATGACATGCTGCAGTTCTGCAAGACGCTCCCGAATGTCGAAGTGGCAATGGATAGTCAAGAGGCGGTGCGCAAGTTTGAGCTGCATCCCGATCGAGAGGGCGACATCGTTGTGATCCCAACTCAGCATGCAGTCATTGGCAGTCGCAGAGATGAGCACGATCTGTCCAACTTGGGTGATCATCGTCTGAGGTCACATGGTGGCATCTCAGAGCAAGACATTCCTTTGATCATGTCCGAGCCGGGCCAGGACAGCGGCGATTTTGACTCCCGTCAATGGCGTAATTTTGACGCGTTTGATCTGGTTCTTAATCATTAATGGACGACCGAATGTTACATTTGCGGCATGCTATTATAATTCAGGTCTGGCTGATACGTTTGCATCGCGTCTTGATTTGACAAGAAGTCGAATTCGCCCATGTAGAAGTTGTCAAAAGAGGCGCCATTCCAGTCTGTCGCCATGTCAAAGAGAGATTCGTCGAAGTTTGGCTGGCTCATGGTGACGTGCGCGTTAGCAGGTACAGGGCCTCGGGTGTCCTGTTGAACAGCTCTCTCTAGCAGTGTCTCAGCACCTCTCGCCACGCTCACTAGCAAATGTCGAGGATGCATTGCAGCTGTCACGTTCTTGAGAACCATGACCAGATCCGAGACCAGGGTGCGGACTTCGCTAGTATCGACACGCACCGAATTGGCGTACTTTGTGGACACTTTGAGGACAAAGACGACCGCAAAAGCAATCATGACATCGAAGTAGGTAGGCAGACCGTTGAGATGGTCTTGTATCTCTGAGTCGCTAACCACAGCTCGGAGAATTGCGGTCGCAGAGAGCACCGCAGTGTTTGCAAGCTCATCTATATCCAGTGCGACATCAGGAGCTTTGAACCCTGGTTTGCCAATGCCTCGAAATGCCATCGAGTACAGGTATAGCTTGGCGAAGTGATAATGAAGTCCGACTCCTTTCCTGGGGTAGTTGCCCACATATCGGTTGTGGTGAAAGCGCTGGGTCCAGTCCGCGCGTATACGTTCGAGACTGATGCTGAGTCTCCGAATAGGATCTATGGAGCTCGCATCGAGAGGTCGATCAACGTCGACACCGAAAGTTTGGTAGATCTCGCTACCTACCGACCAGAACTGGACTTGGGACATCAACCTGGCATCGTCTTCCACTGCATGCTCCGTCTCGAGGAATTGTAATGCCGCTCGAATGGAGTCGTCCTGACGAGTCATGGGTGGCCGTCCATACGCTATCGAAAAGTGATGGTCACACACGAAAACCAGGTAGTATACCCTTGCACGAAGATAGTGGATACGCTCTCCCTGCAAAGCCTTGAAGATGCTGCGGTGTAACTGTATCTCGGTAGAGATCCGAACAGCAGCTCCAATACACGTCCAACTAATGCCACTTAGCCAGAATGCGCCAACCAAGAGTCCTCGGATATCGTCCACGTTATTTCGGCGAGAGAATGTCTGAGCAGCGGCAATAGTGACAAACTCCTGATAGCACTTCTCGAAATCCGACGTGGCAAGATGCAGTGCGCCGACGGCACATATGGCTGCAAGCAAGAGAGGAGAATCGGCACGGACTTCGCTCAATGACTTTCGATCCCCGATAATCCTGTACAGGAAGTGATCGAGCCGATTCTGGTAGATGTCGAGGTAAGCCTGGGCTTGCTCGACGGTCACGACACCCCTCGTGATGATGTCCTGCTCGGCTCGATCCTTCTCCAGACCAGGGATTGCAATAGGTGAGACGACCGAGCCAGGAATCGCGGCAGGCCCAGAGTCTGGGTCCATGACAATCTCGAAGTTATGCGGTGTGTGCTGTGTAGTATGCTTTTCGGCACTTGGCGAGGGTCCTGGTTGGGAGCCTCTACTTGGGGTGGGTACAGATGCTCGAGAATCGTGTGCAATCGCAATGTCGTCCTCATCGTCGTCTGCCTCCTCCAGCAGCTCGGGTATGGAGAGATGATTCGCCACTTTTCCCAAAGCAGATTCAAGGACGCGAATTTTGCGCTCCATGACTTCCTTCCACGTCGCGTCGCTTTCCAGGATCATTTGCAAACTTCTGTTAACTGTGCAAGAGAGGCCGCGTTTCTTACACCTCACGCAAGGCGGCTGTCCATCGCGCATGTTACACTTGATCTTTTGCTTCCTGCAGGCGACGCATGCTGTTATTTTTCTTGTGATATCAGGCGGCTTCCTATCGCCGAACTGCTCGCGCAGAGCCATCACTGGAATTGAAGGGGATCCCGAGCCGTTCATGTTCGCCTCCCTGCGCAGCGTGAATGCTCGATAAAAGTAGCAACACAATTATGCCGCAGCTATGATCCCAGCTCGCTGCTGGGTTTCTTTGCGCTCATCGTAACATGTTCCGATATGATACGATGGGATAGAAAAGAAAGTCAAAAGTTGAAGGTGCCCAAGCGGGAGGTCCTGGCCGTGACTGACAAGGATGTTCGGAAAAGGTGGGAAAGTAAGGAGCTCCGGACCTACTAGCGGTTACAACTCAAATTTCCAACATTCTTAAAAGCCGTCTACTCGCCGTGTATTTACGCCTCTGTTTATATAATACTTAATAATATTATAAATCTTTCTATATATTATATAGTCTATTCTCTAGAGAAAGGTATATATAAATATCTTTATAAATAGCCTATAAATAAGTATATAAGTCTTTAAAAATATTACCTAATTAGCTTATCTAAAACCTAATATAACTTATAATCTATAAACAAGCTAGTAAATTAGCTATAAATAGATAGAGAGATCTACTTTTTAATATAAAAAAAGATATATATAAATAGTACTATAAATAATCTATAAGTAGGTTTACTATACTTTAATCTACTACTATTACCTCTACTATATATCTATTAAATCTATTACTAGTATATCTTAGAGTTTTAAAGATTAAAGTATAGTAGTTTAAATAGAATATAAATACTTCTATAACTAAGCTATAAATACTTCTATACTAAAAAGAAAAATTAAGTAGGTAAATAAACTAGCTAATATTATATAACTAGGCTATAAATACTTCTATAGTAAAAAGAGTAATTATCTAAGTAAATAAATTAGCAAAAAAGTCTATAAATATTATACTAGCTATAAAGGTCTATAGATAATAGATATACTAGATATTAAATCTAGAACCTCTATATTCTTAGTATATATACTATAGACATATCTACTAGATATATCTATTATACGACCTATATATTAAATAAGGTATTATACTATTAGACTATATACTCTATAATTTAATAAAAGTACTAGTAATAGGTTTATTAGTAAAGGCTTAAGGTCTAAATTATAGAAGTAGATACTAATAGTATAATAAATAGTATAATAAATATATACTAAGTAGTATAGCTAGGTTAAAGAAGATACTAAAAAAGTAGATTAAAGCTCTAAGAATCTTTAAGAGATAGCCTAAAGTTAGTAATTTTAAATAGTACTATAAATATACTATAACTAAACTTACTACTATACTTCTTCTTTTATTTTTTATTATCTAATTCTTTAAACTTAGGCTTACTAGCCTATTTATAGAAGTACTTATTTACTAGATTAGGTTACTAGTCTTTACCTACTAATAGTTTTACTATTTTTTATAAGCTATCTTTACTATATATAAGAAAATAAGCTTTTATTATATTACGTAGCTTATAATATACCTAGTTATAGACTCTTTTATTAGTCTTATTATTAAGTATAGAGCTAGGTATAAGTATACTAGCGTTAGTATTATTATTAAAGAACTACTAGATCTAGAGTAAATAGGTTTAATAGTACTACTTAAGAGTCTTTTATAATAGATATTCCTTAAGATTAAAGTCTCTATAATTACGCTATATTAGAGTTACTAGCTCCTATAGGTAAGTAATTTCTTACTACTAGAACTTAGACTTCTATAGATAGTAGTATAGTATAAAAAGAATACTACTAATAATATAAGGCTTATTTTTCTACTTCTAGATATAATAGAAGTTCTATATATAGATATAGTCTATAATCTCTTTCTATAGAATTAGTATATAGATAAATAGTATAGTAATCTAATTACTTTTTCTACTATATATTAGCTATTTATTTATATAGTTATTTATAAAATATATACTATCCTTTTATATAATCTATATCTACGCTAAGCTCTTTAAAATACTAGTACTAGCTAGTAGTATACGTAAATAACTACTTCTACTAGCTCTTAATATATTAATTTATCTTACTTATACTATAATAAAAGTATTTATTCTAGATAAGTAGCTTTTTAGCGTTTATTAGTAGTACGTTTATATAGTTGTTTAAATAAAGGTATACCTCTAAGCTAGTATATATCTATCTACGTAAAGTTAAATAAGTATCTACTATATACTAAGTCTCTTTACTATAGTTAGTCTAAATAATCCTTAGGCTATTCTATATTAGTATAGCGTTTATAGCTTATTTATAGTATTAATTATATATATATTATACTACTAGTAAAGATATTTTCTATATATTAGGCCTAAATAGATACTTAAGAGTAGCTAGATACTCTAATATAGAACTATATAATATATCTTAAAAAGATATTAATATAAGTATAGACCTAGAACCTCTAATACTCTATCTTATAGTATATATCTATAGAGTAGATATACTTTAGCCTATCTATTTATATTATCTCTAGTAGGTAATATTATTACTACTATAGTACTTTTATATCTACTATCTCTAGGTTTAAAGTAATTAATACCTTATATAGCCTATTATAGCTTATAATATTATACTTCTTTTATATATTAATATATAATATCCTTTACTTATAATAGATTATATAGCTACTATCTAATTTCTTCTATAATACTTTAAGGATATATTATCTAGCCTACTTTCTTTTATAGGCCTCTACTTTTTTATAAAGGCCTATTTTTTTTATATATTTTAGTAATTTGCTAGAGGCTAATATTATATCTATTATAGTCGAGCTTATTAGTAGTTTTTTTATCTATAAAGTATAGAAGATAGAAGATATTAATAATATATTAGTATAGAAAGAGTATATCTTCTATAGGTAGGTATATTATCTACTATAGTAGACTCTATTTAATAATATAGTAGTAGAGAGTCTTATTGCTAATAATAATACTATAGGCCTTAGTAAGCGTACTAAGAATATTAGTATATATAGTTCTAGCGTATATAAGAATCTTAATAATACTTTAGTATTCCTCTAGTAATAAATAGAGATATCTAGTCGTTTAGCCTAATATAGTAGTAAATAGGCGCTAAATAGAGTAATAGATAGAGTAGTAGATAGAGTAGTAGATAGAGTAGTAGGCGTATAATAATAAAAAAGATAAGTTAGATTAGATTATTTATAGTATAATTACTACTTTATTTAGATAGATCTTTTAATAATAAGATAGCTTCTAATTAGCTTATTATTATATTAATTACTTTTATTAGCGCTAAACGCTAGAAAGTATCTTAATCGACTTAACTTAGCTAGATTAAGCTAGCTAGAATATATTTAAAGTTAAGGCTATAGTTTAAGTAAAGCTAGCTTTCTTATATATTTATACTATTATTATATAACTAGTTCTTAATATTTTATCTTTATATTATAGAAGCTTATTTTATATATCTAGAGCTTTTATTTATACTACTTAGTATATTTATATATAGTATAGTTAATAAGTTATAGATATAAAGAAAAAGTAGCTTTCTAAAGCTATACTAATAAAGCTAAAGTAGCCTTTATATAGCTATACCTACGCTAATCTTAGTAGTATAAAGCTATTTCTATAGGCTTTAATATATCTACTTAATTATTACTATATTCTACTACTATACTAGCTATATTAATTTTAAAATATATAACTTAATACTATAATTATTTTAGTATAAAAATTAATATAATATAATTACTTAGTAGAGTATAGTAATTTAATAAAGTATTATAGAAAAACGCTAAGATACTATATTAATATAATAGGCCTCTTATAGACTTTCTACTAATATTACTTTAAACGCTAGCCTAAACGCTATATAAATAGCGTATATCTAGTAGCTAAATACCTCTATTACTAACTAAAGATAGTACTAGTAGTATCTTACTATCTACTAGAGTCTATCGAAGCGTACTTATAGTAAGCGCTAGTATAAACGCTATATAAATAGTATACGTCTAGCTACTAAATACCTCTATTACTAACTAAAAATAATAGTAGATACTATACTATCTACTATAGTCTATTAAAGCGTACTTATACTAAACGCTAGTATAAGCGCTATATAAATACTATATTACTAATTAGAGTAGCTTATATATAGATAGGAGAAATACCTAGCTATAGCTTTTTAAAATCTAGAGAAGTAGAAGACTTTCTACTATAAGTATAGGTCTAAAGTAGTAGTATCTATTTCTACTATATATCGATATTTTAATTATATAAATATCTATATAAATACGCTATAAATACGCTACTATTAATATATCTAATAGTATTTAGATAGACTTCTATCTAGTAAAGAGCTTTAAATATACTATAATATATACCTTATATATATTCTACTCTAGGTATAGCTAGAGTAACTCTAATCTTTTTTAAGAATTCTTTATATATAAGTCTTTAACTATACCTATAAATAGTACTACTATAAATAGTACTATAAGAGCTATAATAAATACTCTATTAAATAGCCTACGTAGATATACGCTATTTAATCCTATATCTAGGCTAGATTTCTCTATAAATAATAGTATAAATAATAGTATAAACGCCTACGACTTCTCTTTAATTATAAATAAAGTAGAAGCCTATTATAAAGAGCCTATATATAGTACCTATTCTATAGATAGTAGGTAGCTCTTATTATACTAGCTAATAGTATTAAACTCTATAACTTTAAATTTATTAAAAAGTAAGAAAGTAGTAATACTTACTATACTTATAATCTAATATAATACTATAGTATATATCTAATATATAAAGGTAGAGTATAGTAGGTAGCGCGAATATTAAGAGCTATATATCTATATACTAGTTATAAAAGATAGTTAGAAAGAGGTTAAGTTTATAAACTATAATAAGAGTCTTCTAGACTTTCTAATTAAATATCTACTAAATTACTTTAATCTAGAGGCTATTCTAGACTACTATAATTACTAGTTAATTACTAGATACTATAATAACTTCTTTAAGACTAGAGACTTTAGCTCTTTCTTAATTAGTCTAAAAGCTACTAATAAATATATATTAGTAAATAAGCTAGTTCTATTTAGTAAGATTATAACTAAGAGGTCGTCTCTTTAGTAGTAGTTTATAATTACTATATTCTAGATAGATAGAAAGTCTAGAACTAACAAAAGGAAGTATATATTAGCGCCTTATATAGTAATACTAGTAATAAAAAGAACGCTAGCTACTCTACTAGTAGGTAATAATAATTTCTTTATTATAAATAATAATATAAATAATACTATAAGTTCCTCTATAATTATAAAATAGAAGCTTTTAGATATACTACTAAAGTAGTAGCTAAAGAAAGCTAGCTTATAGTACTTTTAAACTATTAATCTATATAATATCTCTAAGATATTAGACTTAATAAAAGAAGGTATATTAAGCGTAAATATAGGTATAATTACTAGTATAATTACTAGTATAAATACTAGTATAAATACTAGTATAATTATACTAGGTAGTATAGTTATACTAAGTATTAAGCTAGAGAATTCTATATTATAAGTTATAACTACTCTTATAAATAAGTAATAAAAATAGTAGTTACTTAAGCTAGAGGATAATATAGAGCTAGATATATAAGTAATAGCGTTAAAAATACTTAGAAGTAGAAAGAAGACGTCTAAGGCTATAGAGAGTATAAATATATCTATAAATAAACTATAACTAAAGTAGAAGCGTAGCTCTAATAGTATATTTACTACTTCTAAGTAAGGTTACTTTTAATTAAAAATATAATTATAGAACTATTTATAGCCTACTTATTAAAGTATTTATATCCTATATTATTCTTTAAATTATCTTCTTCTTTAATTACCTCTAGATTCTAATTAACTAGTAGCTATTTAATATTAATAGATACTATACTATAGCTAGATAATTAATAGCCTTCTTTTTAAATACTTAAAAAGTAAAATATAGAGCCTTTAGTAAAGGTATTTATAAGTCGTTTATAGTACTATTTAAAGCTATATTAGTTAAGGTTTTTATAAAAGGCTTTTTACTAGTAGTTAGAAGCGCTATATAATCCTTAGAGCTTTAATCTACTTTTTAGTATACTCTCTAATCTAAATCTACTACTTAAGGTATATTTATTATACTATTTATACCTAATACTACCTATAGATAGCTACGCTATAGATAATCTTACTACTTAGTTAAAAGCTAAAAGAAGCTAAGTTTAATTATTAACTTTATAGTATAATAATATAATACTATATAGACTAAATAAGATACTATTTTATAAGCTTTATAAGATAATTAATATAAGTAATTTAAGCTACTTTATATATAAATTAGTTAGTATTTAACCTTACTATTACTACTAAAGAGAAAATCTTTTTCTTAATCTTTATAAGCTTTAGTATTAATAAGGCTCTATAGAGCTATCTATATAGTATTTATACTTTATTTATTACTTTATTTAGTCGCTTACTTACTTACTTATTCCTTTACCTATCTATTATTAGTTAATATTATTATAAAAGCTTATCTATAGTAGTTTTATTATTTACTAAATAGACGTCTAATTATTTATTAAGTATTTACTTACTTATTTAATTATCTATATACTTACTTACTTATTATTATAAAAATAAGTAGGTCTTATTTATAGTAATCTAATTATTTATTAAGTATTTACTTACTTATTTACTTACTTACCTATTATTACCTACCTATTATTACTTATCTATTATTATATTAGATACTTAATACTATTTCTTTTTAACTTATTTTAAACTTCTTTTTCTTCTTTTTTCTATTAAATAATAAGCTATATCTCTTTACTATAGCTATCTCTACTACTACTAACCTCTACTACTTTTAAACTACTAGTTAGTTTTATTTAGTTACTAAAGTTTAATAGAGCTAATAGTTTAATAACTTTAAAAATAGTAATACTAAGATAAAAAAGAACGTATTATAGTAGCTTTATAAGTATAATTACGCTAGTTATATAATAGAGACTTTTAAAGAAGTTTAAGCTACTATAGCCTATAATTTATAAGTCTATTTATAGCCTATTTATAAAGCTATTTACTAATTTTTCTAGATATAACTAGCTAGGACTCCTTAGTAATCTTTATATTATCTACCTTAGTACTAGCAAGGTATATACCTTATACTATATTAAAGGTAAGTCTAGCTATAATACTTAAGAAGATATACTACTACTATCTCTTTTACTACTACTACTTATTTTTTCTAAGTAATAAATAGCTATTTTTAAAAAAAAGGTAGCTAACCTAAAGTTAAGATTAGTAGCTTTAGAGAGTAAGGTTAGCTTTATATCTAGCAATTTAAAGAAGCTAATAAGTACTTTTAAAGCTATAAAGTAGAAAGTTAAGAGTTTTATAAGTATAGTATAGTCTTCTAGTACTATAGATACTTCTACTTAAGTTTAATAGCTACCTTAGGTGTTCGCTAGCTGTTTGTAGTGTCGTTCGATTAAATAATATATAAATTTAGTGCTTTAGTATCGAAAGTTTGAGTTGTAACCGCTGGTAGGTCCGGAGCTCCGTCGAAAGCGCAAGCGAGCAGGCGCTACACCGCGTGGCTCCACCCTGCGATACGGAGATGCTTTGTAGACAATGCTTCGACGACCATTTCACATACAGCGACATCTATATGTTCCCGCTCTATCAACATCCTCTTCACGATGATCCACTTTCATCGCATTGACGATGAGACTCTGGCTACTACTCCACATCTCGATCACGCCACGTTGCTTCGAAGTGCTACTGGAGGCTTGGTCTCGCCAGGTAAGGCACTTGCATACGCGATCGTGAAACCACAAGCAAGCGAAAGGCTTCTGACTATAGCCAAGATCGACTGACTGCTGCCTACCAATGATCGAGGACGTGAAAGTGATCTCGAGTATTCTCATTAACACCTATGGTATCTGTACTGAACAGTCGATTAACCCCTTACTACGGCAATCCTATGATCGTATTCAAGACGCCACCAACTCCATGCAGAAAATGCAAGTTATTGTACTATGTGCAAACGCTATGAACCAGCCAAGAAGGGCATTTTCTGTCGTTGTCATCCGTCATCGCATGCCTCGTCTCTCGTTCCGTCCAAGAGATAGATATTACATTCCTGATTATTCAATCCTGTTCATCTTACAATTCGGTATCTTCTGAGACATACTTTGGCGCCTTGCGAGATGCCTTGACGAGTTGACCGAGGCGCTTCTCCATAATGTCGCGGCCAGTCTTGGTGTGCCAGACATAGTGTGGAGCTTTGTTGACCACGTCCCAGGCCAGAAGCTTGCCAGTGATGTTGGTCAAATCGCGCTGCTTGTTGGCCCATTCATCGTCGGTCTTGACATGAATTCCCGACGACACGACAACGAGAGGTGTATCTGTGGCCTGAATGGTGCGAGCTGATGCGACCTCGTTCTTGGTGAACGAGGAGGCAACAAGGTTCTCCTGAAGTTTGGCTTTGATGAACTTGCCACCGGTGAAAACAGCCTTGCCGTACACGCGGTCCTCCTTGGTCTGACCACCAAAGATGGCGCCAATGATGCGACGAATACCGAGCGGGCTGATGACACCCCAACCCCAGATGACGAAGCCACGGGTTGGACTGGCGAGACGGCTCAGAAGGTCCTCGTGGAGTGGGTCGATCATCATGATGCCGGTCACCTCGCGGAAGTGCCTCGCACTGAAGATGCGCGAAACAATGCTACCGTAGCCAGCGGAGACCAAGATGTAAGGTCCCTCTTCACCAGCGACTGCAAGCGCCTCCGCCAGGTTATCCGCAGACATGCCAGCGCTGTGCGGCGAAGGGGCGTTGTCCGACCAAGCATACCCTGGGCGATCCCAGTAGCAATACCTGTCAATTGTGCCGTTCTTGTATGCATCATATGCCCAATGCTCGAAGTCATACTCGACTGGGTCTTCTCCAGACTCAATAAGTATAGTTGGATTCTTCTTCCCAGCGGCATCTTTGGTGATATTCCCGATACAGTCCAAGTGCACTTGGTACTTGTGGTCGTCAACCCAATATCTTTCGCCACTGAACGCTAGGCCTGCATCGAGGCTTCGGATCAGCAATGTCGCAGTCATCAAGATGGTGATGAGGGTGAAGACGATGAGGATTGTGGTCGCGGCAAGGACCGATAACCACTCTACGAGAGTCCTACGGGTCTCTGGCCGGCCCGTGAGGCGTTCCTCTTCCTCACGCTTGCCCCAAGCCACGATACGATCCGTGATGACGGCCCAGCCTGCCATCAAAGTCGCCCATACGACGCTGGAAATACCAGGTGGGCCTTCCTCTCCTCGTAGTCTCGGCACGGCTACAATAATTATCAGATCAATGAGCAGGAAAAGTGCCAGCACACCCTGCGTCACGCGCATTGCCAAGCTTGGCGATGCGAAGAACAGGAGCGAGTTCAGCAGAATTCCTGCTGTCAGAGTCGTGTAAGAGAAGTCGAAGAAGCCTGAGCCACGCGTGTGCAGTCCTGGCGGCGAAACGAAGATGCTGACCAGTAGCAGCACCCACCACAGGAAGGTGATGACTAGGAAAAGGACAGTCAAGTATCGCGTGAACCGAACAGTCCACAGATTGTACGGTGAGACCTGTCATAATTCAGTATCACTGCAAACATCAACCTCATGCTACCCAACTCACAGCTGGATCGTCTGGATCAAGATAGCCATCTGCGTGTGGCGGACGCCTGCTATCTCGCAGCAGCGCATCTCTCTCGGTTGGCTCTCTCATGCTGGCGTGCTCTTCAGATCTTCTCGAACTCTGAGGCCGGCTGTGTTCGCCTCCGTTTTGCTGCGGCTCTTCTTGTTGCTCGCTATCGTCGAAGTCTTTCTTCTTCGAGGATCCCCACAACGACATTGTCTATTCCTCTGCTCTTTCGACTCTCACACCACCACACTAAGAGGTAGGATAGGTTATTGGAAGGGGGAATTACTATTAGGGAGAGGGATAAGGATACTGCCTACCACCAGCCCCGCCTGAAGAGAAAGACACTGGCAGAGCTTCGCGGACGGAATAACTGGCGTGCTGGCGCGACTGGATCAAGGACGCTGCATGAGGTCACCGAGCAGGCGTGTGGCTTGTGGCACGAGCTCGGCCAGAGCGCTAACCAAACAACAATCGAACTCAAAGAACGGAACAAGGCAATGCGTTTCCGGCTTGGGAGACACGCAGTGAAAGTTGCAGCATGGTAAGATTCGAGGGTTTTGGCTGTGTTCACCACCATCACACACCTCTCTTGCTGGATGTCGTGCTCGTGACGGATATCGTCAATTGTGATGTTGTGAAGAAAGGAAGAACCCTGGGAAGCTTGAAAGTCTAGATGCAATGATCGGCAATCGGACTTGCAGCGGAGCCAAGACCGACCTTGAGCCTCAGGCTCTTCATTTTGAGCCGCAACAATGGCCATTATCAAACCTTGTTCTACCACACAATTCAATTGCATCTCGACTGCATACTGAACGCACCTAGCAGGGCTTGTGGTCACATTCACTACCATCCTTGACATGTGAAAGGCATCGCTTCCATCGTTCCTGCCCGATTTGCCACCTCCACGCCATCTCCGACTTTGCTTCTCCAATGCCGCAACACCATTTCACTCGGAAGACTGTCGTTCCCTTCTAGCTACCCATAGCTCTCGATAAGCATGTCAGACCTTTTGCGGACAAGTGTGAACAATAAGACTGTTCCGCAACGTGGCGAGCAACCACTTCAGCCTCCGGCCAGGCCCAGACCTTCCCCAGCTAGTACTTCGCCTCCAGCGATCATCGACGACAGCTCATCCGACTCTTCAGCTTCTTCCGTGGCAAGCGTGGCTACAGTAAGACCTTCTTCACGCGAGCAGGCAGCGCCACCGACGCACTGGACGCATTATTTTGACCAAGAACTTTTTCTGGAGCAGCAGACAGAAACGCAGCGAGCGACGTTTCATGTCTACTTGACCCCACCCACGGATCTCAAGAAAGGTCCTTTATTCATCTGCCATCATGGTGCAGGCGCATCAGGTCTATCGTTTGCCGTGTTTGCGCAACAGATTCGCCAGCGGCTACCTGCAGCCGGCGTTCTAGCTTTGGAAGCGCGTGGGCATGGGTCCAACGTCACCTCAATCACGACTGGTGAAGAGATAGTGGACTACTCTCTTGCCACCTTGGTGTCAGACGCAATGTCAATGATCACTCTCACCGCTGCCACTCAGAATTGGTCACCACTACCACCTTCCGTTCTGATCGGACACAGTCTAGGCGGTGCAGTGCTCACCACTGTAGCCGCAACACAGTTCAGAACATTTGGAAGCAGCCTCATCGGCTATTGCGTGATTGACGTGGTTGAGGGCTCGGCGATTGAAGCCCTGGCGCACATGCGAACGTACTTGTCTTCTCGCCCAAGCATCTTCAATAATGTTGAGGAGGCCATCACATGGCATGTGCGTTCTCGTACGATACGAGATCAACGTTCTGCTGAAGCTTCAGTGCCATCACTACTAATCCCCTCGCCAAGTGGGAACGGCAAGCTCATCTGGCGCACAGACCTTTCGGCCACGAGTCCATGGTGGGAGGAATGGTTCAAAGGCATGAGCCAGAAGTTCGTGACTGGTCGTGGTGCAAAACTGCTCATACTCGCCGGAACAGATCGACTCGATAAAGAATTGATGATTGGACAAATGCAGGGGAAATTCCAGCTTACTGTCATCCCTGAGGCAGGACATTTTGTCCAAGAAGATGTGCCCGAGAAGACTGCGAGTCTTCTTGCAGAGTTCTTCAAGAGAAACGACAGAAGTGCATTGGTTTTACCGCCCAAAGTGAGCGATCTCATAGCACAAGGCAAGAAGGTATGACATGAAATGATAATTATCATCATGAACATACTCCATGACCAAGTATAATCATAAATATCTGATCTCATTAGTGGCAATCCCGTCCCCTAACTTTTGTTCACAACACCCATCATATCTACCTCTTAACCCTAAACTGATTCTGCGCAGTCAACAAATACTGATACGCAGTATTCCTAAAATTATCCGGAATCAACACATTCTTCAAGCTCTGGAAATTCAACAACTGTGGACTTCCACTCGTCCAATTCGGCCAATTGATCTGTCTTCCAGTTCCTGATCCCAAAGTATTAGGATCCAAATCATTCACAAAACTAACATAATACGTCTGAATCGTATTCGTGATTGGGTTCGCGTCTCCATCTCCAAGAAGTCCGAAACAGAAAAGAATATCCGAACCATGGAATGTACCGAGAACAGGGGTCCCGTAAAGGTATGAAGAGAGGTAAGACCAAGTTTTGATGCCTTTTGGTTGGACTGTGTTGAGGTATACGCGTCTGGTCAAGGTGAATGTGATGTCTCCGAGGACTGCGGCGAGGCGTTTGAATTGTAGATAAATGTTGTTGAGGGCAGCTGTGTTGAATGGTGAACCGGCAGGTTGGCCCGCGAGAGGTTGATTGGGATAATTTGCTAGCAAGGCTTTGACGTTGGCGACACGGTTCGGGTTTGTCGGGAAGTAATCGGCGAGGTAGGTTGTGAGTTGGTCGTCAGTGGTGACGTTAGATTGGACGAGGGAGAAGAGTGTGCCTTCGTCTTCTTGGTCGCCGATGATGATGGGGACTTTTGTGAAGCGGCCAGCGTTGATGCTGACTTCTGGGGATTCGGAGAAGAAGGAGTTGCCTGGGTCTGGGCGTGGGAGGTATGCTAGATCGACGGACTGGTAGGAGAAGATTCCGGGCACGGAGGTGGCGGCGTTGAGGAATTGTTGGTAAGAGAGGGCTCGGAGACAGGTGAGTTTGTTGGAGGCGGAGCTGCAGCCTGCAGCTGCTACGACGGTGTCGTAAACCTTCTGGCTCTTGTACTCGGTGACAGTGGTTGCTGGGATGACGGAGCCGGAGTTCATGATTGCACCACGGAACATGGGCTTGCCTTGGTAGGTGTTGTCACCACCATTGATGACAGTGTGGTCAAAGACGCTAATGGCACCAGCAGACTCTCCCCAGATTGTGACTTTTGTTGGATCACCTGCTTTTGATCAGCTCTCTTCGATTGACTCTGTGATACTTGGTCAACTCACCTCCAAACGCAGCAATATTATCTTGCAGCCATTGAAGTCCAAGCCGCTGGTCACGAAGTCCCAGATTCGTATTGCCTTCTCCAGCGAGATCCTTTCCTCCAAGGAACCCGAAGCCGCCCAATCTGTAGTTGACAGCGACGAAGATGATAGGCTTGCCGAGAGCGACAGATTTCCGGATGATGCTGCCTCCATCATACATGCCAGTACTGCCAGCCTCGAAGCCACCGCCGTAGATCCAGTAGAGTACCGGAAGCTTAGATGACGCTGTTGCTGTAGATGGTCGCTGAACGTTGAGTCTATCAACACTTTAGCATACTGATCTTCTATTTGCCCTGCCTGTCCATTGTATGCTCACGTCAAACAATCCTCTCCAGCGTTAGTCACTTGCTGAACAAGTGGTGTGTTGACAAGGTAACCCAGGGCATCTTGAGGCACATTACCCGTGTTGACTGGAGTGAAGAATTGAGGACATGCCCTCGGGTTTGCATTCGAGTTGATGGTTCCAAATCCTTTGGAAAGTGACAGCGGTGCTCGCAATCTCAAATTTCCAACAGGAGGTTGAGCAAATGGAATCCCTTTGAAGTTGTCGACGCCATTTGAGGTACTGCCAACAATGGTGCCGTTCTTGATCGTTACCGATGGTCCAGCCTGACGTTCGTCAAGAGGAGCTGCAAAAGCTGTCGCAGCCAGAAGAGGCAGCAGTAAGAGTTTGACCATGTTGACTCTGCGGTCGCGGTGGAAATGTCCTGCGTGTTTCGTTTGAGGTCGAGGACGTGCTTGATTGAAATACAACCCGATCACTACCTCTGCGGTAGTATTCGGCGTGGAGTTGCCTCCTGTCGTTCCAGCCAAGGAAACGAAATATACGAGCTCATGCTAAGCATTCTTTAGCAACACGGTATTCCATTTCGGGCAAAGGACCTCCGAGAAATAGAGGCGTTAGTTCAGGCACTGATCGTCGAAGCCCCAATAGTTGCTCGTTCAGTCCACGAGGTGACCAATCTTGAGACCACAACACCAGGTTAGCTCTCGATCTAGACAAAATAGACATGCAGCCATCTATGGAGAATGCGGAGGCGGATGTTGATCATTGGTGAAGGTTATGTGTCTACCGGATACGGTATAATGGCCGTGAAATACCCGCATGTCGTGCTGAAGCCGTCTACGCATCGTGAGCCGAGGTTCCAACTATTCTCTATTCTGGACGAAGTCTATACTCGTCTCGTGCGTACAATTCCATATTTCGATGAAGTGGTCGCCGTGATAGGCGCCCAAGAATTGACATCGCTCGCTTTTCGACCCAACAGAGCAAGTTCGAACGCCGTCGTTGAACGTCCAACACGTTATGCCGCAGTATAACGCAACACCATCACCTAGCTCAAGTTCTCTTCGCCCATCATCAGGAGAATATGCAGGTAGCGAAGACAACATGTCATCAATAGCTCGTTTGCTGTGCCGTTTTCCAGAATCATAGAATGCCACCTCATTGCAACATCCCGTTGAATCTTGTCCTCTCATGTGTTGCACGAACCAATAGCTTTTTGGTGTGCGCAAGTACTTTTCTTCGTACCAGTCCAAAAGGGCCTTCTCTAACCGAGAACGTCCTCGGTTGTGACATGGATAGCCCGAGGATAATTAGAGAGTCATATTATGACATCCGAAAGACCATGTGTTATCCTTTGATGATCCGCCAATTGATCGACCGAGACATATTGATATCCACAAGCCAGGCATTCTCCGTGCGCACTCTCTGCTATCGATCCAAGCCCGAAAGCTGCCCAAAAGGTGTCGTCGAAACCGCTCGCAAAAGGTGCTGCGCTCATTTGCGATATTTGTTCACCGATTGAAAGATCTGAACTTTGACTTCCGCCTGGAGAAGACGCTGGAGATTCGCTGCTTTGCCGTCGGGGATGTGAAGAGGTCGATGACATACTTTCTCGCCGTCGGCGGTCCGACGATGCAGTCGCAAAGCTCGATGCGGTCTCTCTTTGCACTGGTTTCGAATCCAATGGTCGTTGCGGAATTCTGAAATCGGTCGGCTGTTGGAGAAATAGCATTTGCGGCGAGAGAGTAAGTTCTTGAGGCGACGCTGTTGATGTTTCCGCGCTAGGGATGCTGTAGTACCAGTCTGGCTCCATGCTGTTCAGGCCGCCGATACCGTTCATTCTCGCGTGGTCCCCTTCCCAGACAGCTAGCGAGACCTCGACAGAACCTTTCGTCGGATGCGGAAGCTGTTCGTGAGATGTTTGCTTGGAATCACTGGATATCAAGCAAGCAGATAGCAAAGAGTATATCAGGGTGGAGGGAGTTAGCTACAGAGTCGCGCGAAAGAAGTGGACTTCTTTGGCGTCTTATGCCAAACTGTTGGCAAGGACAGGCGAAGACGTGCCATCATCACCTCTTATCCATTGGCACGAAAGGGTCGGAAATGGCTACTGCTTCGCGACCAAGCCGGCAAAAGCAGTGCGGCCAGTGAGTGCGATCGGACGTATGGGGAAGTCCCTATGTCAGAGCCCGTGCTTGCAAACAATGATGAGAGAGAGGGTCAGCTGCGGTCGAGCAAGACCATGAACTCACTTTGCCGCTCGAAAGAGTCTGGCATCGAAAGCGGTACAGCAAGATCGCTTCAGACCTGGCGTTGCGGAGTGCGCGTGGTTCCGTTTTCGTGTAGGCATCTTCGATTTTCCCCAGTCTTGCATGCGGCTAACGACTAGGAAGAGCTTATTTTCCCTTGTAGAGTTCACCTTATATGCCAAGGATGTACCTTGAGCGGTCGAAACTCGTGAATAGGACGGCAATACGCACTCACTGCCGTTGAAATACAAGCAATAGATTCAATGCCGCCTTGCGAATATCACGCAGAGCAGCTCCGCGCATGCATATCATTTTCGTATTGCTTGACGTGTGATATCCCGGGCTCTCAATTGGTCGAAGTCTGTCTCCGCCATTGGCGCACGCTTGCCTTGTGAAGATGAGGAGAGCAGCAGTGGCTCAAAAGCCAGACTGCTCTGCCGCAGAAGAAATCCATCGACTTGGGTCACATGGGTTCATTTGAAATGACGAAATTTCGCGCAGCGTCGCGTCTCGCAGCCTGGTTTCCTTGAGAACGTCTGCATGTGCGTTTCGTGCTTCCATGGCGGTAAAGGCGGCTATCAGCGAGACCCGAGAGATGTCCGTGGAATTGGGAGCTTGTCCCATGGGGAAAACGCGTTCGGAAGATGCTCAGGCTGTTGGCGTTCCGAGAATCTTCAAATGCCAATACATCGGATCTTCAAGATTGCCATGTCGGTCGTAATTCTGGTGACCGGCGCCGTGTTGTAGCTGAGACAAGTTCAGTCCAGAAGGTGGGAGATGAAGTCAGCGAAGCAAATGTGGGAGAAGCGGCAGTGGCCGAGCAAGAGACAGGGGTGGAAATGAGGCAACAACGTCAACGAAATGAGGAAGTTGGAAATCACCATCCAAACAACGAACATCATCAGCCTTGGGTCCTCATGGAAGCAATGAATAATAGCCACGTGCAGAGACTACAGTACATGCAGTGGTCTTGTCTATGATAGGGTACGTAGACAGAGTCCGCCAGCCCAGAGCCAGGACATCCAATTTTTACCAGCATGCTTCTAGCGAATCGAGCAACAACTTCGTCTACATACGGTCCTCCTGGAAGAGACTGAGACGCGAGAGATGTTCGACTTCGATTGCGCAGTATAAGCGTCGCGTAAAGTACAAGACCTTTCGTCCGGGATATGGCAAGGGTGGGGCAAGTACAATGACGTCTAGCAATACTGCTGCCATTTTCTTACCATCGTGCATTCTCAAGGACAGAATCACAATGAATGAAATATAGAGAAGACGATACAAGAGGGATGGCTGACCGGAATCAAAAGACCAATAGCGTGCACAGCAGTACAAAGCCAGATGTAGTCATTGTATGAGGCTTGAGCACCAATCTAGTAAGTCTTGCATATGCTAACATCGCCTAGATTGGTGGTTCTCTTGGCGGACTGTTTGCAGGTGTTGCTCTGAAGACTCATGGCTACAACAGTATCTCCAGCCTTCCTTTTTCAAACCTACTTCACTGACTGATGGAATATCACAAGCTACCATCCTGGAGCGGACCCCAAGATTCCTACTCGAGAACCAAGGTGCTGGCATCGTAGCAGGTGGCGATACCATTGGGTTCTTCAAGAAATATGACCGAACAGGAATCCCAGTCGCAGTGCCAAGCTTCAAACGCTTATACCTAAACCAAAAAGGCGATGTCATCCACGAAGAAGTCAATCGCCAAAACATGACATCCTGGGACCTAAGTTACTATCTCCTACGAGCAAATTACGACCGCGTAGACTCCGCCTATCTCCAAGGCGGAAGACTACCCGAAGAAAGACCAACCGACGGCAAAATCGACTATCGATACGGCTGCACAGTCACAGACATAATAGACGAAGGCCCCATCGTCCGCGTAAGATACACAAAAGTCAACCCATCAGACTCCTCCCAAACCACCTCCGAAGAACTCACAACGAAATTCCTAATCTGCGCCGACGGTCCCAGCTCCACAATCCGGCAACTCTTCTACCCATCCATCCAACGCAAATACGCCGGCTACGTCGTAATCCGCGGCACAGTCCCAGAATCCGAAGCCTCAGAATCCGCCCTCTCAGTCTTCCGCGAACGTTTCTGCTTCTACCATTGTCCCGGGATCCAAAACCTCACCTACACAATCGCCGGCCCAAATGGTTCCACTATCCCAGGAACACGTCTCCTAAACTTCGTCTGGTATACAAATTTCGCCGAAAACTCCTCCAACCTAGAAAAACTCATGACAGACAAAAACGGACGTCGTAGACACATAACTATCCCGCCCGGCATGATATCATGGTCAGCATGGGATATGATAAAATCTCACGCCGATGAGAAATTACCTCCTCAAATGGCGGAAATGGCACACAAAACCAAAAACCCTTTCGTCCAATGTATAACCGACGTAGCTGCCCCGAAACCGCTGCATATGGGAGACAAGGTATGTTTTATTGGGGATGCTTTGGCTGGATTTCGGCCGCATACTGTTGCGTCGACAAGTCAGGCGGCGTTTGATGTAATGACTTTGGTGGATTGGTTGGATGGGAGGATTGAAAGGAAAGAATTTGTGAGGAAGGTGATGCGATATGCGAGGTTGGTGCAGAGGAGGGGAATTGAGATTGGGGATAGGAGTCAGTTTGAGAGTCTGCCGGTGGAGGAGTATATCAAGGATAGGTGAGTACTACGTTGATTGATGGAGGTTGGTGTTTCTCGGCTGATGTATCTTTTGCAGGAATATGATGTCTACGCCGCGATGGGAGTTGGAGTATCCGGAATGGACTGAGGTGGGACTTGATGAGATGTAGAGGTCATCAAAAATGCAATAACCTGCGACACTCACAACAATACACTTCGCCCTCTGACTTGCCAGGGAAGTATAGGATGCTGGGCAGGGAAGCATAGGATGCATGTGACGAACAATCTTGTGAGTACCGAACATCACAATCATCTACCGGAATGCATGCTTAGAGTAAAGGCCGAGAAATTGATAGATGGCTTTTCACAAACTTTGATACTTGACTACATCTTTTGCATAATACACAAAACCACGAGCTGCCTTCCCGGTATCCTTTTTTTGAATCATAGCATAACTCATTACCTGAGACAAACGTCCCGTCGCTATGCACAAGAATGACAATATAGCACGCGTCTCTCTATCTAGAGAGCAGCGACGGCGGCACCCAAGGCAGCGATGGCAGCGCCACCGTACCAGACGCGCTCAGCACCAGCACCGTTAGCCTGGTAAGGAGCACTTGGAGTTGGGCTGCTGGTGGCGAGGGTACCGTTGGCGGTAGGGGCAACGGTGCTGGACCAACCAGATGGGACGATGGCGGCAGCGCTGGTCGACCAAGCCGAGGAAGAAGACCAGGACGAGGACCAAGAGGACGAGACTGGGGCGGCGGAAGACTCGGAGGAGCTCCAAGAGCTGCTGCTCCAGGAAGAAGACTCGGCCCAGGAAGTAGGAGTAGCGGTAGTCTCAGCCCAGGTAGAGTCGCCGTAGCCCCAAGCGGAAGAGTGAGCGGCCCAAGCGGAGGAGGCGCTGGCTGGAGCAGCGGTTGCTGAGCCCCAGCCGGCCATGTAGGATGGGGAGTAGGTCTCAGTGCCGGTGTATTGTGGGCATCCTGGGACGTCGTACTTTGGTGGAGCGCGTCCTCCTCCGCAGTCGAGGAAGTCGCAGAGCTCACCAGTGCCTGGAACGTACCACGCGAGGGATGCGCCAGCTGGAGGGAAGAGAAGTTAGTTTAAAGATACACCGATTGAGGTGAAGGTGTTTTGGAAGCTTACCTGGGGAGGAGACGTCAGTCGATGTGCAGCCAGTCAGGTCGGTGCGGGCGAAGGCCAAGGTAGCCAAAGAGGCTGCGGTGAAGATGACGCGATACATGTTGTTGTTGGTGATCGTGGTATTACTGTTGCGTGTAGTGATTGTGATGTCGATTAGGTAGGTATCTGTGTGCTGTTTGCCTGGTCGTAGTAGCGAGTGACTGTGATATTACTGATAGTGATGGAAGCAGCAAGAGAAGAGGAAGCGAAGAAATGTAGCAGAATATGTAGGAGAGAGGGATCGTCAGGCACGGAAGACAGTCTCTTACCACAATCAAACGTACTAGATCCTTCACAACGGTCGAAGCAGCTATGTTTGGCAGTGTTCTGCGGCTGCGGCGTTGCTAAGTGAGTTAAGCTGGGCTAAGCATATTATAGGGGCCGTTGTTTACAACGCCACAAGCGTTTCGCCGACGTGACATCGCTTGGGTAGGATTTGTATTGGACGGTTGAATACGAGAAAAAGACGGCTGACTCAAAATTCCCGAACGTTGTTGTGTCACGTTGAAGGCGAAGGCGAAAAGTGGAAAGTGAAAGCAACCACGCTTCTCATCCCATCGGTCCGCCTTCCGCTCCGTGAACTCAAAGCTGCCGAGAAGTCTTGGCTTTCCCGACCACCGCCGCCGACAACACCACCTCCACTCCCCATAGATCATCAATCATTGACGACTGAAGACCCAATTGCGCCAGTTACGCCTGCCACCGCCCATCATGATAACCAAATACCTCACCTCAGTAACAACCTCCTTCTCCCCCTTCAATCCCAAATCCGGGAAAACAGCCCGCAACTTCCTCGCCATGCTACCACCCAATGCGCGCTCCACCATGGCTCTGGACATCAAACTCTTACCGAAAGCGCTGGCTACCCAACCCGTGAGTCTGGACTTGAAGTTCAGTAAGTAGAGAGGCAGACATAGAAGAGTGGACTGAGCTAATGGCTCGCAATAGAAGATGGAAAAGAGTTGAAATTGGATCTGGATAAGATGAAGATCAAGGAAATACAGGTAGAGGTGGACCGGCATTCGAGGAAGTTGAGGAGGGCGGAGGATTTGGCTGGTTGATGAGATGGTCTTTCACGTATGGATGAAATGATGAGCAAGAGGCATCGCGAAGCGAAAGCTACACGCAGGAGATAGAAAGCAGAGGGACAAGTAAGACACACCGCACGCCGAGGTTGGGTTGAAACAGCGACGGAAGATATTTGCGCTGATGGCGAAAAGGAGGCTACGAAGCGGGAAGGGGAGAAAACAGCAGCGGGCGAAGAACACAGCCAAATGTTCGAGATGGACCCGAGATATGCTTGTGCTATGTACATGCGGGATAAGAGCTAAGATACCCGATCAGACATGATCATCAATCATCATCAGAATCAACAAGTTCAACAACATGGCGATCACCATCATCGTCATCGCTACCCATTTTATCCTCTTCAGGATTCAAAAGTTCGCCAACAGCTGCACTCTCAGCAACAATCTCTCGTGCCTTACTCTCCCAATCATCGCCGCAAAGTTTCATATCTTCCTTGACAAGAAGTTCGACCAAGTGCGGTGCGAGCACCACTTGGACAAATCCTGAGATTCCACCTTGTAGGCCCGATGTTGAGACGAGCTTATCCTTGGTCGATCGGGTTCGAATGTCATCGGACAGGCAGCCGATGATGTGCTCGGTTCTATTTGCAAGGTCAGCATAGCCACCTAGAAGTTGTAAGTGTGAGGGCGCATACATCATCTTCTCTCCTTTCGGACCATAGTATCCCATCGATGCGCCGCCTTTATTCTGCTTTCGACTTGTTATAGACTCGTGTAGATTCTTCACACCTTTCTTCGACTTGGCTTTGAGTTTGCTTCGGTAGTATGAGTCCACTCTGTCATTGATCACGTCTTTGAGAAACGCATCATGAGCTTGCAACCGTTGCGGCATTATGATCCAATCAATAGTCGGATAGCCTTTTTCTTGCCATTGCGCCTCTGCAGTTTTCTTCTTGTGCCATGTGCAGAAACGTTGTTTCCATTTGTACGTAAGCGCACGCCCTTTGAGGACTTCATCTTGAAAGTCTTCCTGTAATGAAGTTGGCACGGCATCGCCACAGTATGTGCACTTGGTACTTGGAATGCCCCCGGTCAAATCGAGCTCCTCAAGTTCATCTTCCGAAATTTCAGACAAAGGCGATGTGTCTGCTTCGACTTCAGCCATCTCCGCGCCTGCCGATGTGAAGGAGGTTTTGAAAGAGGCCATAGCCTGGGATGAACCAAAAGCACCAAAGTCGAGACCCACTGGCGCCTTGAACTTCTTCTTTTGCGCCTCCTGCTCCTTCTGTTTGGCTGCTTCTTCGAGTCTCTTTGCCTTCTCGTTGCGCTCCTGCTGCTTCACAGCTTCTTTGCCATAGGCGGCTCTTTTCCTAGATTGTTGCGACGAGCTCGGCGCAAATATGTTTGACGATGCTGCGCGATCTGGTTTCTTGGTCCTGGTCTGTGAACTTGGTTTCTTCATTGTCATCCAGCCGGGCTCATTCTCACTGTCACTACCGAGCTCGTCATCACCGACCATCTTGCGTTTCTCGCCGAGCAAATTGGGCTTCTGCATCGCCTGAAACTTCGGTTTCTGTACCTCCTCCCTCTTAGGACCCATATTCAGTAGGTTCGATATATCAGCTGACTTGAACCCGGAAGTGGTGTCCTTTCCAAGTTTGTCAGGAAGAGTCAACTCTTCATCGTATGCACTGTCACTCTTCGGACTTGCACCAACATCCTCGTCTTCGTCAAGCATGATGACCTCGTCTTTCCGCGATCGTATCCTACTGTCCGTACTGTCTGGGCTCGGCAATGTCTTCTCAGCCTGTGTCTTATCCGCCTTTCTTGCCTTCTTCTGCACCGGAGTGGCCTCCAAGTCAATAGTCTCCGCCCTCGTACGTTTTGGCAGTTCCACGTTCGCAATCTTTGGACCGTATCGCGAGCGCTGTTCACTGTATGGATTGGCGTGCAATTGCCAGGGTTTCTTGTTCTCCTTCTCTATGAAGGTGTCGTCTTCGTGGTGTTCCCTCGAAGCATGAGGCTTCTTTCCGACTGTTCTAAGGAGGGGATTGGTATGTCGACTGAGGTTCGGCATGTTGGTATCTGCATGTGTAAATTCTGTGGTGTGCGACGTACAGTATGTTTAGATTGTGGCGTACAGCGAAAGGGTAATCTCACTTCAAAGAGCTAAGGGTATGGGTGAACTTTGTGACATTGGAAGTCGCGATACGCGTCAGGGTCTGTGCTTTCCCGCGTCGAGTCCGCGACTGACTGAAATCACCATGCAGGACAAGGATGACGATGAGAGAGCGATAATTACTGACAAACGAGACTTTTTTGTTGAGATGCTATCGTCCTACTCATCCATCTTCCTCACTCGTCATTCCTTCCTCCTCAACCATGATCCCCGGGTATAGTTACAGCGATTAATCTGCGCGAGCAGCTCGTAGTCCTCTATAAGACCACCCATGGCCCGATCCTTTTCTGCAGCATGAAACACATGTACATAAAGCATTTCCCAGTTCAGTCCCACTGCTGATGTAAACCATCTCTGTGGAGCTCTCCATGGATGCCCACTTCAGGTTCACAATTCCCAATAACGCCATACTGCCCAAACGCCCGAGGTAATGAAGCTTAGCGATTTCTTGCGATTGTAATGAGTATTCCGAAAAAGCTTCTCGTCATTCCTCCGTGCCTGATCGATTTCTTCCGCTGTCTTCAACGTCTGCAGCTTGTCCATCTTGGTCTGGATTAGCAGTCGAGTACTCAGAGCTCTCCGATCTGCGTCGACCATATTGCCATGGCTACTGCTGCATCTTCATCATCTCTCCGTCGTTGCTCCCCTTGCTCGAGCCTTTCACGGCTCCAGGTTTTCTAGAATAGTGAGCGTGAGCCAATTGCGGACCAAACAGTGAGGCAGAGTTTGAGAGATCCAGCACTCCTAGTACTGCGGACCGCCTGCGCCGTAGTCGAACGCGGTCGGGCCTTCAGCGGAGGGATCCATCGTGTTATCCAGGACGTTGTGGTTTGAGTCGCCGTACGTTGGTGATGTGGCGTTTGCGCCGCTTCCCCCAGCAACGGCTGGCTTCTGGTGCTCGCCTCGAGCAACCAAGTTCTTCGGTGGAAGTCAGTACGGATACGGTGATAAGATATACTAGGATGAATGTTTTGTGATTCATTGGAAGCTCACCTCACGATATCTCGCCAAGTAGATCTTGAGCGCCTCGCCGTAGTTCTCGAAGCCGAGAGAGGTCATGGCGAAGAGGATGTCCTCGCCGTTCACCGTCTTCCGCTTCTCCTGTTGGCATTTCTCTGATGCTGTTGATAATGATTAGCCGCGTGCCGCAAACACTAATAGCCGCCGTGAGATCGCGCTAGGGAGTACGTACCTTCACTAGTTATGAAGGAGATGAACTCGCTCACGCACTCTTGCATGCACTCTTTGGCCTCCTTTGCAATCTTGGCGTTTTCGGGAAGCGCCGTCTTCATGATTCTCGCGACTGGAGCAAAATTATGTATGTTAGCGTCAGAGTCATGGTTTCTGCGGTTGGGGTTGTTCCTCGAGCGACTGTTCTGTGCGTGCGGCGATGAAGATGAGTGCGGGGATGGCGACGGCATGGTTCTGTTTCGTCTGTTCGTCCAGTCGGCGGCACGCGAGACAGAGGCTGCGGATCGCTGGCTGGCGAAGGGCCCTCTGATTCGACGGACTTGCAGACCAAACGCGCGATGCAGCGATATATGTGTGGATGGGAAGCGACGCCAGTCACGACATTTCGTCGAGATTTGCAGCTGTCAAAGAGTCCCAGAGTCCCGTTACTCCTGTAGCACCAGAGAGAGGACAAGGATAGCACGGTGCGTCGTGCGATGCAAGGTGTAACACGCACGCAGCACAGGCAGTACGCAGGGAGAATTGCAATAATCAAATCGATACTCACCATTAGCAATGGGCAACCACCGGTCCTGTTCTTTGACCTCGAAGTCATAACCAACATCTTCAGGACGCAGAGCTGTCATCTCTTCGTCGTTGCCGTTGTTTTGCGGTTCGGCGGTCTGGTCATTTTCCGCCGGCGACTGAGTGTCTGCGGCTTCGGCCTCAGTCTGATCCCTTGGGGAAGCAGACATCTTTATGGAGGTGCGTAACCGTTCCGGGTCGGATGAGCTGTCAGTGATTCGCTGGCCACCACGTCAACAACACCCCTGGTGCTGCAGTACGACAGAACTAGCTCGAGTGGTGCAGGTGGAAACGAGTTGCCGGCGCCGGCACACAGAACGAGGCCAAGTATAATCTGTCGTAGTGTCCTGCAGAATTGCGGTGTGTTTGACGTGCTAGGGCCGCGGTGTGGGTGCTGGTCGCCACTGAAAAAGGTAAATAGATTTGCAGCTAGCTTCCAGAACAACCTGTCCTCTCCACAATAATTGCGCCTGCGTGATGCGTGGAGCCTGAGGATCTGTTAGGTACACAGCGGTGAGCGGGTACAGGAACTGCTGCGAGCTTGGGGTGGACGTACGATGACGGCTGATTTGCTCTGATTGATTCGATGTTTGGCGCGGGCGGATCCGGTTTGCAGGATATCGTGCTCTAGCTCTAGCAATGCAGTGGGCAGACAAGAGGCGCGTATCGGCGTACTCGCCCTACAATGGCGCAAGTGCTCGCTCGCTCGTGGAGTTGTGTGGTGGTATGCTGGATATGCGGATGGGGCGAGACGAGACGAGACCAGCTTTGGTGGCTGTCGGAGCTTGGCAGAAGTGGGCGGGCAGGCTCAACTCTGCTGGGGATTGAAGCTTGCCTGCTGCTTGCTGCGCACAGCAACGACAACACAACAACACACGGCTGTCGCGTCCGAGGCGCCACTCACTCCAGTCGCAGATGGCAGCCCGATTGACACGGCGAGTCTGTGATCCTATGGACGGATGCGCCGCCGTGAGCGATGCAATTGCGCCTCACAATGGCTATTTTCTAGCCCCAACAGCTGCACCTCGAACGCCGCCGTCGCAGTATCGATATGCCCGGCAGGCGGGCTGTAGGCGGAGCGTGAGCGTGGGACGAACGCGTCTAGCAGGCGGCGTACAGCGGTTGCTGCAGACGCACGAGTCGCTTGCACGCGGATCGGGAGTGCTTGCTTGCTTGCACAACAAGAATCTGACCTGACCAGACCAGGAAGTTCAGCAGACCGTAGCTGGCCAACGAGAAAATCGATGCAAAAAGAAGTGGTGATTGGACCTTGAGCTGCAAAAGAGCTTCCGAGGTCCCCATTGTTATGGGCGAGCTCAGCGCGGCAGGAAGGGCCCGCACGCTCTTTTCTTCTTCCGACGAATCACGGCGCCTCTACCGGCTTCTCGCTCTCTATTCGACTTGCCATGCTGGACTGGTCACTTCACTTCATCCTGTCACAGGCTTCGTCTTTGAATTTTGCGGTCCTTTCACAGGGGGGTCCATACACGCTGCGACATTTCGCCGGCATCTGTCACGGTTTCAAGGCCACGCTGATGCACTGCCGGAGCCACAAGACCTCATCCCGCATCTCACGATGTTATGCATGTGGGCCCAACACGGCGTAGTCGCGATGACGAGGCGTATATTGAAAAGTACTTCAGCTTGTACCTCGAACCGTTCACCAAGGGTCGCATCCTGCACTTAGCTTGCATATGTGCGTTGTCAATGTCGAGCGGCGCATTCATGACGAAATACGTATTTTCGGAGGTGCCGTTTATGCTTCTCCAGCATTGTGTTCTGCTTGCGATTTCTGCAGCAGCCTGACATTCGAACGTCTGACGTTGAAAGCAACCTATGATCGTGAGGCGGTGCCTGACAGGTGACAGAGTCCAATCATCTGCCTACCATCCTGTTCGGCCTCGAGTATTGGGCCTTCTCGCTCAGCTAACGCACCGGGCCAGCGCATCTTGCATAAGGGTACTCGCTTGCTCCCTAAAGCTTCTCCCACGCCTGCGGTTCACCCTTGCCTACCGAACTCATGACACCTTTGACATACGAACATGGTGTGGTGCACCGGAGGCCTAGGGGACCCAGGCAAATGTCATCTTGCAGCGACGTTTGACAGCGCATATCGAAGGCATTGATAAGACTCGGTACTGGGAGACATACGCTATCAATCAGGTGACACATTTTCAGAACCAACTTCAGCTCTAGATCATGCAGTGTCACGATGGCGTAGAAGCAGAGAGAAAGGTAAGTCTTGTAATCTCGATACACTCATTGTCTCTGCGTTGCAGCCGCTACCACACTATCCATAAACTGCTACAAGCTAATGCGAGCATTGCCAAAGACTTGGTCTCGGCTAGCACGAGCATTCTTGAAACAGAATGGAGAAGTTCGGCGGAAGAAGTGAGTTGGCGTTCCTAGAAGGCGGGCCGGAGCTACCGAAAGAGCGCTCAAACTGTCATCCATGATTGACATGTCTATCCATGCTTCGGTTCTGCAGACTGTCTTCACAAAAGCCAACCTCACCTGTCAATGCTCTTGGGCCCAGACTTGCCTCGGTGTTCCATCTTCAAGACTCCTCACTCGGAGGCATGACCGATGAAGGAATGCTTTTGTGCGACCTCAACGGCGACTGACGAAGACCGAGCCCTCTCCAGAATCTATGTGCAACTGCCGACACGTAGATGTCTCGCAAGCTGAGAAGGATGAGTAGGCTGCTCTTTCATCTCATCCCAATTCGGAACCCTGGGTTTTGGCACCGCGTAGTCCCGCTAAAATGAAGTCCGGCTGCAGAATCTACTGCTGGACGACTTGGATATTGTTCTTCTTCTGTTGAAAACCATACAGTCAGCATACCTCATCCGTCAAAACTCCCATACTCGCAATGAAACCTACCTTCCACTTCTCCATCTCCGTCTGCTTATTCTGATACTGCTTGACCAGATCATCCAAAACCTTCTTCAATCCCTCAGCATTCGTCTGCAGCGCCGGCAGCACCTCCTTCACCGTCCTTTCCACAAGCACGCCATTAATCATCCGGAAGCATTTCCGATCTCCAGGCAGTGGCGTGAGCGTCTCCAAAACCAGCCTTGCGAGCCGTTAGCAAAAAAAGTTCATTGCTGCTTTTCATTGACTTCTCATAGTGCTGAAGCATAAGTAGAGTCAGACGGGCCATGCAGGTACGCGAACATAGAAAGATGTTGGCAAGGGCCAGGCGAACTGGTGGCGGTGAAGGAGAGTTCAATTGGTCCAGTCTCGGTAAGAAATGGTATTTTCTCTAAATGGAAGCGAGGGCTGGCTGCCATTGGCGGTGAGACACCGCAAGTATGACATGATTGGAAGAAATGAGACGAGTTGAGTCGAGGGTAACTCACTTGTGTTCTTCGGCTTCTTGCTCTACGTCGCCGATTTTCTGCGCAACGGCTTGAAGCGTTTCTTTGTAACTCGAGTATTGGACTTGAAGCTCTGCGCGATGCGTAAGTATTGAAACATGAAGTGTAGATGTATGGCTGTTGATATTACCTTGCTGCTTCTTGGCCGATATCTGCTGTTGAGACATGTTTGTAGTTCGTAGGCAAGCAGATGGTTGGCGCTGCCTGAGATGTTTGATCTTGGAGCTCGCTTAGCTTTCGTCCCGAGGCTTTTGCCACTCAAGTGAGTGACATAAATCCTCGAGAATCCAAACATCATTGACCAAGGACGTTTGCCATCTTTCACGCAACTCAACCACTGACATACCATGCATCCCCATTTGCATAGAGAGGATCAAAACGGTCGATATGATCTTTGTGAACGCTATGCGCACGTCGGCTGACGCGAGAATAGGCTGCGAGGAGCTTATGACAGCCCTCGAAGAATGCCATGCCAGAGGCTTCCTCTGGAAGTCGATGGGCATGTGCAGCAACACCAAGACACAGGTCAACAACTGTCTACGAGCCGCACGACTGGAGAGAACTGCTGCAAATCGAGAAGAGGCGAAGAAGAAGCGAGTGCATATGGAGAAGCTCTGGGCTGAGATCGATGCCAACTCATGAACGATCACGAATACAGAAGGAAACGACGACAAGTACGATGATAACATCTCAACTCATGACATGGTGGCAAAAGCGGACGAGGCTGCGAGTGCTTGCACTATCCTGAGGGATTGCTCGAGGCCATGCTTGGCCGCACGCTTCACGACGTTCAGTGGGGGTTCAAGATGGGAAGCGTTGCATGCTATGCTCCCGAGGGCATGGTATGGCGACGCAATGGGCCATGTGAACACAATAAGGATGCAAGCGTGGACCTGAGATTGGAAGAAGCGAATGAATTCGCGGCTCGCACAGTGGAGACCACGCACCAGTGTACAGTATAGTATGCCTTATTCTCTGTACGATCACGGTGTTTTGATTCGGTCGGTATGCGAAACCGCTACCATTTATCTGTTGCTAGTGCTACGTTCAGAACCTTAGCATGGCTCTTCCGGTGGACTAGTTCAAAGCGATCAGAGAAGACTCGCGATATGAGAAGCCTGGCGCGCGTGAAAGACGTTATGAGCGACTTGCGACTCGAGAGTACATGGATTCGAACGACAGACCCACTTCTGTTATGCACCTTCCCGCTCCAATTTGCCAGGCAACCCCCGACGAAGCCGTTTGCCTATGCAACCTCATTCTGATTCTCAGGGTCTCATAATTTCATCACCGTCAAAGACTCCAGGCGACCATGGATCCGCACAGTGTTCTTGTCTCGGATCCAGACAAGTTCAACATCGATCTGGAAAGTCTGATGGATTCAGCGGCGGCCGCTGTAGCATCCAGATCCGTGGCATTGCCACTTCGTCAGAGCATGCCGCAGTCACCACCAAAGGATCCACGCCTGCGAAACAAGCGGGCGGCGCCCGAATCGTCCTCGACGAACACGGCTACCAAGAAGGTCAAGGTAAATCCTCATCCATAGATCATGCAAAGGCGCCGCAAGTGACACTCCAACAGCGAGTTGGCGGCGATCACAACGAAGCTGTCGATGATCCAGCACCCCCATCCTGCCAGCTCTCACGAGCAGAAGCACTTGGACTGGGGATGGACGAGGCCGAGCAGGATTCGCAGCGGGACTACAATTTCTTTGGTGCAGCAAATGCGAGTGCTCTGACACCAGCTTCGCCTCCTCCAAAGTCCCTCCGTCGCGTCGTGCGTCGTCAGTGGAATTCATCAAGCGACGATATTGCTTATGAAGACCTGCTTCAACAGCGACGCACCGAGAGACTCGTCAACGTCGATCGGTACATACCAACACTCAACGGACACGAGAGCATGCCGAAGAAGACCACCAACCCCCTCAGACAAGCCCCCTACACGAAGCCGAAGACCTTTCCATTCTCGCGGCTGCCGGACAAAGCCAAGAACATCATCTTGACCATGCTGCTCGTGAAGGACGGCCCAATCATCATCGATTTCACCTGGCTTCGGGCATTCATCACAGGCCACTCCCGGGTTCCATCAGCATCGAGGACTGTCACCAACGAACTGGGCCAGACTTACTCGGTCGCAGTACCATGGCCCGATCTGTACCGGGATGTATCGATCATGCAAATGGAGATCAAATCCTTCAAATCAGCCTTGGAGGTGCGCGGCAACAAGACGCGAGCAAAGAAGTCGCCATGTCTAGGACTAACTACTAAGGTTCTTCAAGTCTCTCGCGAAATGCACGCTCGCGCCGCTCCAATTTTCTACGGTCGAAATACCTTTCACTTCCCCTGGGCCACCAGTGCATGGATGCAGCTGGAATCCTTCCTTCTCACCATCGGAGATGTCAACGCGGCTCATTTGAGGAACCTGGGAGTTCATGTACCATTGTGGCATCGGGGTCTACAAGAAGACTACGTCGAAGGCGCAATGCTAGATCTCACGTCCCCAGCCTCAAGAATGGCAGTCCTTCGAACAACCCCTCACGATCGCTTACTCTCCGCCATCGAGACATGTGTCCACACCCTCAGAGGTGTCGGCCTCGAATCCCTCTCTTTCGATCTCGAGCATGGGATGACTACAGACCGTTGGACAGGAAGGTACAATACCGATCGCCAACTCATTGCCATGGGAGAGGCCGAGGCGCACGTGGTGAGGAAGCAGAAGGGTATTGCCTTGTTGAAGGAATTCTGCGACGAGGAGCTGGAGACCGCCCCGACCCTTAGTCTTCACCACCCGAGCCCTTACACGAAGATCCAGAAGCACGACAAGTCGGAGTTTCGATCGAGGTTCCTGAGTGTCAGGCTGGAGGCGGAAAAGTATGGTTGGAAGGTTGATGACCAGCTGAAGGGTCGGAGATGGTAATCAAACGTAACTCTACGAGATCATAGCATGCCTTGGGTTGGATCGTTCGCAGGATGTTAAAAGCTTGGACATTCATGCTTTCTGAGAGGTTGCATACACCTTCTGAATACCCGTAACTAGCACCGCCCTTGAGATTGAACGACCTCGCGGAGGCTAAGGAGGTCTCTGCGGTGTCAAAAAGCTAGGGTGAACCAATATGAAAGGATAAAAGATTCATCATGGATTTGACAAAATTCGTCCGTTAGAAATTTTTCAAGTATCAACTGACGCGTTATTTGTCGATCTTGGTACGTACCAATGAGTTGAAATGAAACCCCAATCTACCCACATCGCATTCTGAGAAATGACATAATCTCTATACACCACTTGACATCGGCCAAAGCAATCGCGCGGAAGCTGATGAGGGATGAGGAGGCATTTACATGAGCAAAAGTTTCGGACGAACGTCAAAAGAGACAAAGCGCCAAGCTTGACATGGCTGTCACAGCGATGTACCCGCTTTCACACCGATATATCAACATCAATTTTGACCAAAAAATGGAACACAGAAGGAACGCTCTCACGCTTCCGACCAGCATGGGACTCGAACCCACAACCTTCCGCTTAGGAGGCGGACGCTCTACCATTGAGCCAACCCTGTGATATGTTAGGCTCGGTGCAGGTGGAGAGGAATGCCAAGACAACTTACGGCCACGACAATTGGACATCGAAATGGTTGGTGGTCAAAGCTTCTGCTCCAATATGTAGACTCATCTTTCGCTCCTCAGCTTGGCTTGACCGCGAAACGGCCGCAAAATCCGCTATATAGCAGGAGAGCGCCGCATCATACTTACCATCTCTGCAAAACTTCCGCAACGTCTGCTGTGACCATCATCTGCCTTCAGGGTCCGTTCATGGTGCGTACGGAGAGCAATTTCAGCTTGCTCTCTTCCTCTTGTACCGATCCGGGAAAGGGGCACTTACAGGTCCAGAGTTGACGGCATATGGATACGATCGATATGCTGTTTCCCGACAGGCTCTGCGAGCATGAACGAGTTCCAATGAAGCCCAGCGCTGCCTCTGAACTATTCGACTGTCCTGACGTACAGTAGCTATCGCGCTACAAAGCGCTCTGTTCGAATACTATTCGTCGCGGCAGATGGAGATCATGTATTCGGGCTCGCAGACTGAAGATCGAATGATTTAAAGAGCATGGGAACAAACAAACACAAATGGACAAAGAGCCAGGCACGCAGATCAACGTTACGCGGATCTACTAGATGGCTTCTATCGTTGGTCGCATTACTCGCATCACGGTCGGGGAATGCTCATGACAACATGGTAGAGATACGATATGGATACACCACATTTCATTTGCCTCAATTTGGTAAGTAATCTAGCTTTGGGGATCATCGCTTACGGTCGAGGACATTGGCTTCCTGAAATGACTCTCAAAGCTCGACCACCACCTTCTTGGCACTAACACCAGCCTTATTCTTGTCCAAGCCCGCTTGGACACTCTCCAGGCCCTTTCCAATGACCAAAGCCTCTGGAACAGCCTTCAGCTTGCCCTGTTCCAATGCCGGTGTGATGTAACTCTCCCATAGCGGAGCATTCACAGGGTTGATAGCGAAGACATTACCCGTCTTGACGCTAGCCGGTGCATCCTTTGGCGGTGGTAGGGTGGCTGCAAGAGTGCCACCTCCAAGCTTCTCGGTGATTGGGACCGTAAATTTGAAAGATGCCTCCATGGAAATGGCATCGTAAACACCGATGAAGTCTGCACCAGCGGCCTTTACGGCCTTGACAACATCGTCGACGACATTTGGATCATTGTAGTCGATGGCTTCGCTCGCGCCAAGCTTCTTCACAAATTCATGGTTGTGCTTGCTTGCGACTGCTACCACTTTGACGCCAGATGCGATTGCGAGCTGGACAGCGAGAGCACCGACAGAAGAAGATGCACCCCAGACAACCAGTGTCTTTCCACTTGACTTCGGTTCCAGAGATGGATACGGTAGTCCGAAAAAGCCATCCTCCTTAGCATACAGGCCATGGCCAGCGGTGTCGATGGCAAGTGGAAGTACTGCTGCATCGGTCAAGGAGATGTTGCTGGGGACCTTGGCAGCATATGAAGATGAAATTCGTGTGTACAGTTGGAAACCTCCATCTTCGGACTTCTGCGATCCTAATGAGATGGCATGACTACAATCAATCTATGGTCAGCAATCCGAGTCGAAAAGTGAGAAGACTTCCTTTAGACTTACCCAAGGACGCGGTCACCTTTCTTGAATCTGGTTACATTCTTGCCGACTTCGTGGACCTCGCCAGCAACGTCCGTTCCTAGGATGAATGGGTACTCTTTGACGAAGATTCTATATTCTTGGATCTTCCAGTCGACTGGGTTGATCGCGATCGCATGGTTCTTGACTACGATATCGTCGTCACCTGGGACCGGGATATCTGCTGGTCCGACCTGTTTACTTTAGTGAATGTTTACTGATCGGATGTTTTGGTCGACGTACTCTCAATGGCTTGGAAGGCTCTTGATCGATCCAGGCGGCTTGATTAGACATGATTCTTTTTCCGAGGTTTGATAATCTGGCTGATTCCGTGGTGTGGTTTCTTCGTTGCTGTTGTGCTCTGTCAATTTTAGCAGGCGTCTCAGTCGTTTCTATAGGAGTTGGTTGCAAGCTGGCAAAGTTCAAAGTCGTGCTTGCTTAATAAACTGTTTCGGCGAATTGGATACCGGCTTCGCAAGCCGATTGGAACCATCGTGCTTTCTCGATTCGATGACGTTAGCAGGATCGGGTAAAGCACCTAGACAAGTCCGCTCCCGTATGCCACTTGAAACATTTCAACGATGACAAAGGCTGTCGCTTCTACCTTTGCTACACAACATGCTTAGCAATTCGGGCCCGCGAAGGATTCACTTGCGTCTTTTGCCAAGCGGCTGGGCTGAATAAGGCCAATGCTGAAAGTGGCTTTGCCTGAGGCAAATCGTCAGAAATTCAGACAAGAGGGCAAGAGACAATTTCCAAGACTCGCAGCATCAATCATGTTGACACTAGAAGATGGTGAAAACTTTGCTCACCGCAGGAATCAGTCAGAGATCGGGCTTCACAGCATAGTTCACGAAGCCGGCGTTTAGAGGCGACACGAACAGCGAAGGCTTCGCAGCGAGCTCCTCGGGACAACGAATACGGAACGCCACGAAGGAGATAATGGGAATAGCAGCTCACGAGAAGCACATTAATTCGTCTTGATTGGAGATACATCTCGCCAACTATGTCGATCTGGATGACAACCCCAACAGTCAGTATGAGCCTTCGTTCAGCCGCAGCAAAAGGTGATCTCTCGATCATCGCCTCTGGGAAAGGTCAGTTTCCTTGTTCAGGATGTTATGACAGACCACTTACGAGATACCAATACTAGTCCAATTGAAGACGAACGCTCCAAAGAAGGCGCCAATGAATATGCAAATAATGATGTACCCATTAAAGTACATCGCGAGCAACATGATGAAGTATGCAACGGCAAACTGAAGCATGTGAAGCAATGCTCGAACAAGCTGCTCGAACAAAGTTGGTCTGAAGCTCTTTTGTCTCGCTGGTAGTGTCGTCGTCTGTACAACATTATCTTTCCGGTTGGATTCGCTATCGCTGGCCGGTTGTTCTTGTGCTACGACGGTTGGCATTCTTCGACGAATGAGAAACGCATCATATTCCTTTGCTGCTCGCCGGAGACCTTCGAGCACCATGACGAGCAGGATGACGCCGATACAAGAGCCTGCGAACATGCCGCTCGAGGTGATGCGCCAGCTACTTGCAAGGAAGCAAGCATCGATAGTATACCAGTTCCATAACATCTTATTCGCGTTAGCTAATGGGTGTGTTTGGGCGCGCTTGCGCTGACCTACAGATATCTTGCAAGCATTGCTGCCCATTCCCATATCGCCCATCGACATGCTGCTGGTCGCTGCGGCAGCCGGGCCCGTTGCTGTGGCGGTCGCCATGGTCATACCAGTCATGGATGCCATGGCAGAGCTCATCGATTGATCCATTGATTGAATTCAAAGGTCGACAACTGTTTATCTGTCTTAGAGGGCGAGGATGCGAGCTTTGTATCATACTCACTCTCGGTCTTTCAGCCCATGTTCGCTCCGCCCTCGATGCAATGGCCAATTAGGTACCAGTGAAGGATATTTTTGGCAAGGTTCTTGTTAGAAGTTCGAGGCATGCGAACGATAATGCGCGATCTTGGCATGCAGCCATGCGAGCGATTGAGCAAGTTAAGCCGCTTTCCATTGGTCAAGTCAGCTTTGGAGACAGGACAAAGGAATACTTACTTGCTCAGAATCTCTCATACGATGCATCACGAGACGACATTCACATTCTTCTGTTTAACTGGCCAGGCTCGATTGCACGAAGTCCAGACATATTCGATCCATATTGGCATTATTCTTGCAGCTCTCGGCGCTGCAGCCTCAGCAATAATTTGCACAGTCTCCACGCGGATGGAGCGAAACGGACGAGTATACGATATGCTTCAGGACAGTCGACTTCGTAGGACAGAGTTGCGAAGCATTTGCTTCTTCGAGCTCGATACGTGGTTGAGGACCTTATTTGAGTCCAAAACACACCTGAGAAATCGGATACTCACTCTTGGGTCCTTTTCGACCCGCAGTCCAGTGCTCATGGCCCAGTTCATAAGGCTGCATACCTTGCATCTTGATAGTTTGGGCATGTTGATCGCCTGAGTGTGCGGGCGGATGAAAATGTTCGTCCGGCGCCTCGAGCACTGAAATCACGAGTCATATACTCACTTCAGACTGCGGCATTGTGGCTGTCTGAATTTGCTCTGCCTCTCATTGCTGGTTTGACGATTGATTCATACGGACAGACGAGTAACGGTGCTAGAGCTCTCAAGGCGCTGCAAATGCCTTGTTTTTCTGTTCTCTCAGCAGTGCCGCGGTTGGTCGCGTGATGTTCAAGCGGGAATAGAAGTCGGTCGACTCGCTTTCGAGTTGAAGGTCGTTTGCATTGTGCTATAATGGTTACTGCTTTCGAAGAAGGAGACGGCGTCGCTTTTCTTAGGAGAAAAGCCTGGCCTAGACCACGCTTGGCTACGCGTTCAACGGCGACGTCCCGCGCGTCGTATAGCCTCGTATACTCCCGCCTTTCACTTTCCTGTTATCACAACCATGTCCTCGCGACCTCGTCTTTGCCAGGCACTTCCCTGCCCTTGCAATGAGAAGGCACCAAGGCTTTCCATTTCATCTTGGACATGATCTCCAACGATGCTCCCACACCAAACAGCTCCAGCACAGATAGGCAAAGATGGATGTACTCGCCTCCGATAACGGAACCGCGGCAGAAGCGGCGAAGAGTCGCCTTTGCGGCCGACGAAGAGGGCTATCATCAGAGACGTGATTACATAGCAATTGGTGGTTCTTCGTAGGTAAGCTCCTGAGCCTTGAGAAAGTCTGCTCTGCTTGCATTGAGCCAATTCTGAAGCTGACAGACAATGAGGGTCGAACCTTTCCGCTTGAGTGCCGTCGATGCATTGAAAGCATTCGAATCGGACAGTCTCACTGTTGAGGACTATGCCAGATCTTTGCTTGATCGCATCAAGGAGCGAGACGAGATTGTCAAAGCATGGATCTACCTCGATGCAGAACAAATTCTAGAGCAAGCCAAAGCACTTGACAAGATACCAAAATCGGAGCGTGGCCCTCTGCATGGAGTGGGCGTCGCTGTCAAAGTACGATCGGTTTGGCAAATTTCGCAGAGCAGAGCACTGATTGATAGCAGGATGTCATTTACACCAAGGGCATGCCAACACAGCATAACTCTCCGATCTACAAAGACAGCCAGCCTGAGATTGATGCCGGGAGTGTGGCAATGCTTCGCAATGCCGGTGCTTTGATCTTGGGCAAAACCACTACAACAGAATTTGCCGCGAATACAGTAGGGACTAAGACGTCAAATGCACATCATCCAAACCGGACACCTGGAGGCTCGTCTTCTGGATCTGGCGCGGCGGTCGCAGACTTCCAGGCACCCGTTGCCCTCGGGACACAAACAGGAGGCTCTATGATCAGGCCGGCAAGTTTCAATGGCACCTGGGCTATCAAACCGACGTGGAACGCAGTATCGCGGGAGGGCCAGAAGATTTACAGTCTCAGTCTAGACACGCTTGGATGGTACGGCCGCTGCGTGGAAGATCTTGAGCTACTCGGGAGAGTCTTCGGTCTAGGTGATGATGAAGTACCTCGCCCCCTTTCAAATGGCGTCTCGGGACTGAAATTTGCTTTCATCAAAACCATGCTATGGAACCATGCCGGATCTGGATCTCGCAGAGCCTTTGAGTCTGGCAAGCAGATGCTTAAAGATGCCGGTGCTGAAGTCGAAGAACTAGAGTTCCCGGAAGAGTTTTCGCAACTTCCAGATTGGCATACCGTCATGCTTTTTTCTGATGGAAGGGTAGCATTCCGGCCAGAATACTATATGGCGAAGGGATCACTTGCCGCGGATCTGGTGGAGCACGTTGAGGAATACCATGGATATACTCGTAAACAGTATCTTGAGGCATGCGATGGGATCGCTGCTCTTCGGCCGAAGTGGGACGCGATCGCGGAGAAGTATGCAGCTGTTATCGCACCATCCGTTCCAGACGTTGCACCAGAGGGTCTGGATCGAACAGGAAGCGCTGTGTTCCAATGCATTTGGACAGCGTTGCACGTCCCAATTATCAACGTTCCAGGATTCAAGGGCGACGATAACATGCCAATCGGACTGAGCCTGATAGCTCCTCGATACAAAGACCAAGCACTTATGAACGTCGCGAGAGAAGTTGGAAAAGTCTGGATCAAAGACGAATAGAGTGAGCGAAAGGTATCATCAATGCAGACCATACTGCAGTCATCATCTTCCGGAAATCTTCCGAAACTTTTGATCTGTATTCGAATGCGCCGCATTCACTCCTTCGCCTTGGCTAAATAACCCTTCTGATACGGGTACTGTTGTTTGAATGCCTCTGCAATCTCTGTCCTGGTCGCCACGAATACACCTTCCTTCTTGCTGATGTAGTCAACGAAATCCTTCAAGGCTTTGAATCGACCAGGGCGACCAATGATCCGACAATGAAGACCGACAGTCATCATCTTTGGCGAGCCTTCCTCACCTTCTTCATACAAGGTATCGAAAGCATTCTTCAGATGCGTGAAGAAGCCATTTGGGTCTCGGAATCCGGAGCCAGCTGTATGGAACTTGAAGTCGTTGCAATCGTAAGAGTAGGGACTGATCAGGTTTCGCAATCAGTAAATGAATCAATCGGTGTAGCTTTCAAGAACTTACACCATCAACAATCCCTTCGAATCAGCTTTGACCTTCTCATCCGCTCTGTCAACCCAGTATGGCACCTAAACACCACTCAGTCAGTGAAACATCAAGAAATGGCATTCAGACTTACGTCATCAGCATAAGTATCAGACATCCACACGAGCTCCTCGCCGAGCTCTTCATACACCTGCGGCACCAAGGTCCTGGACTGTGGCGAGTTCCTCCCATAATACCACCCCTTGGGCGCATACCCTGATAGCTCCTTAAGCGACACCACCGCCTTCTTGACCAACTCCCTCTCGGCATCCACACTCATAGAGTGATAGTCAATCCAACGATACGCATGAGAAGCAACGTCGTGGCCCATTTCCACACATCGTGACACCACTTCTGGGACTTGCTCAACGGCCTGAGCTACAGCGTATAAGGTGAACTTCATTTGGTATTTGTTGAACATGCGGAAGAGACGCCAGAAACCGGATCGGCTGCCATACTCATATTCTGATTCGACGTTGTAGTTCCTTTCGTTGATGCGAGGTGGTCGGCCTGGGTTTTCGACGAGGTTGTTTTCGGATTGTCCGTCACCGGCCATTACGGAGCGTTCACCGCCCTGAAAAGTGAATTCAGTAAGCTGAATCTTAATTTTTCTACGAGGAGCCTCTGAACTTACCTCTTCATAGTTGATGACGAATGAGACAGCTATCTTGGCGTTGTTGGGCCATTTCAGGCCTTGGAGACCTTCCTCGCCATAGCCACGAAAGTCACGATCGTAGCTGTAAGTCGGATGCGCGACGTAGATTTCTGGCATTGTGCTGATAACTTCAATATCCAGGATGATCGTTTTTTTCGAAAGAGTATGATGGGCCAAGCTATAACAGCACGATGTGGAGAGCTTCCGACTTGGCCGCAATTGGCCTATCTTCCACGTACGGCATACAGGCCGAGTGTTATCGATCATATACCGGAGAGGCTGTCGTTGTTGTAGGGAGCGATGCTGCCATGTCAGGTCTCCATTATCGGCTCGACGCCGCATCAGCTATTGTCACACGGCCCGAACATCCCGACATATGGTTGGCAGGTCAGCTCTTACGACTGTACCAGGTCATGTCAACATCGCTTTAAGGACTGCTCGAGCCATTGTACTTCAGCGCGAAGCTCCAGTATCACACTGCTGAAGACCAGCTTCTGGACTTTTGGATCCAACAAACTAGGTTTATGGTGTTCGAATTCCCCCGAAACGCACCTTCTCACTACATCGTAGTATCTCGGGGATGCACAATGATACACTTCCTCCACCAAGCGTTGTGCGCAAAGTAGACGTGATACGTCTGATGCGTGCATATCTTCTGCACTGCCCAGCAATCTTTCGAATGGCGTCTCTAGCTCCAACTCGATGAGCAAGATTCCTAGAGCAAAGAGAGCCTCGTTACGGATAAGTGCATGGCTGGGGCCGAGTTGAGATGGCGGTTCTTTCTGAGCCCTGTTGAAGCTGGCTGCCATGCACGCATGATGACTGTATGTGCCAAATTCCGAGCTTCGATAAATGAGAATTGTCTCCTTGCTCCATTGATCATTAATCCAAGGAGTGACGTAGAATCGCAGCATACCACAGGCAATCGAAAGAGCCAGGCGTCGACGGTCCAGAAGTCGTAGTCTATGCGGTCCCTTTTTCTGGAGTATATTTTCTAACTTAAGAGCAGAGCACGAATCTCTGCTCGTGATGGGATCTTCTGGAAGATGCAGACTGTGCATAATCGAACCTCCAACGCCTAGGAGATGACCTAGATAATCTCCTTTTGAAAATCCACTTTGGCGCCAACGACAGATACTCTCGCAAAGGTTCAGGATCTGGATTTCTTCGGCCTGTCGTTGTTTTGCTATCCGATTCCGGCCTAGCTGTACACTTGAAACTTGCTCAAAACGGACCTTACGATTTTCTCTGGATAGATCTCTCCACGTTGATTTGTTTTGATCAGTCACTGTGATCTCCGCTTCCTCAACTACCCAGGGCGGAGTTCGGCCGGATCCCAGCTCATACTTGTGTTCAAGAATTACTCTCAACGAAGGGGCCTCTTCGAAATCCGGAGTAAATTTGGTCGGATAAGAAGCTACTGGACTCATGCAAAGGCAAGCTAGATGGCTCAGATTACAACCTTCTCCCAATGCGGCAGAAAGAAGGTCGAAAAGATCGCGTGCATGTGCGCGATGTGTCTCAATATCTCCCATCTTCGCTTTTGGGTCCCCGATAGGCGAGGGTACGGAGTCTTCTTCACTCGACCGCATGAGCCGCTTAGCGCAACGTTGGATCGTTTTCAATATTGACCAGATTGGCTTCAACCTGGAGCCATACTCGATGATCGAAAAAGCGTGGCGCACAGATTGCTTTTCCAGAATGAATGGACCCTGTTCAGTCAGTAAAAATCGCAATCGGGATATCAAAAGTGTCTAGTACCTTGCCATCTGATCCGATCTGTAGAGCAGATTGGATCTCTGCGACTCGCTGCCGGAGGGTTTTGGCAGCGCTCGCAAACTCGGCTGATGAAGCTCCAAGACTTTGTCGCAAGCTTTGCTCTGAGATCAAGGGTATGTCAACCTTAGACAACACTTTCAGGGTGTCATCTGAGTGATCATGATCTTGAAGCATAGGCTCTAGCCAGGCCATCAAGACACCGGTCTCTACGCCCAAGAAGTTCCGCATCTTGCGGAATTCGTTTTCGACTTTGGCTTTCTGCAACAAGTGCACTCCTTTCGCATAGTGTTCTAGGCCATTCGAAACCACAGTCATTGAGCCCAGAGCACTGGATATGGTTTTTGCAAGTGGCGGCTGCTCTGTTTTATGGGGGGCCCCGTAAATGTGATAGTGGGTCCCGTAGTTCTCATCTTGGGCAGATCAGCTAGTGGTTGTCCCATGCCTTTGTTCAGTACTCACGCGAATCCCCAATATGGTCACCATTGTGTTGCCTGGCCTGCTCCCGCGCTTTGTTTCTGCGATACGAGGCCTTGCGCCTGCGAGACGCAGCAGCTCTTGCCACGCCGCTGTGAGAGGGCACCAGGGAGTCCATGGCCGAAGCGCTGCGGCGCAGAATCTTCACTCATCGTCTTGAGTGGCACATATTGCCCAATGACCCAGAGTCACATCATCATTTATCATGGACGGCTGAGATCGAGGTCGGGTTTGCTGTCAGTTCAGCGCGGGGGGTTCCACAGGCGCCTTTCGCTTGTTCAGCCAATCCTTCCTCTCCTTTTCACAAGATGGTGTGGGACCGCAGATCATCTCATCTAACCTCGCTGCACAGCTCGAAGAGAAAGAGAAAGCCTCATCATCGAGCCATCTGGCGTGAGACTATATAACGACACAAGACCGGGCTCATGGCTATATCGTCGGCCGTGCAGGAATGCTTGAAACTCTTCCCTGCGTGTCAAGATGCACCTCGCATACGAGATAGCTTTGAGCTGCGGCTTGAAGCAGAAAACGAGTACGATCGCTTCAGGCTGTGGGTTGGCAATGTAGCTGCACACCGGCCGCCTAGCAGTCAACGTTCCCTTGTCATAGTCAGTTCGTAAAGTAGCGTTTTTCGTCAACAACGCGCTATACAACACGTAGATTTGACCAAATTAGCACTGTTTAAGGTTAGTAAGGTCTCTTTATAAAGAATGCAATATTTAGCTAATATAATAGCGTATTTAATTAAGGGGGTAGCCTACTTAATAAAGTAACTACTCTAGTATAGAAATTATAGCCTAAGGTATATAAAAGAGCTATAGTAATAAGAAATTCGACTACCTAGCTTTATATACCTACGTATTAATAATAATATATATAATACTTATTAGAGATATATAGAAATAGTAACTTTATTATCTTTATTAATTTACTATATTATATACTATTTTTAGTACTATAGTTGCTAGTATATAATCTCTAGCGTAAGCTATATTAAATATCTTCTTAAAGCTAACTCTATTAGCTATACTTCTACTATAACCTTAGCTTTCTTTTAGCTTTAATAATATTTAATATATTAGCTTTTATTATATAACTTCTATCTAGCTACTTCTATTACCTAGACTATATATCTATCTTTCTAAAAATATTAAAGATCTATAATAGAAAGTCTAGGCCTTTATAAATACTATATACTATAAGTTTAATAAGTATCTAAAAAATATAGCTCTAAAAGTAAAAATAAGAATAATAAAGAAGCGTTATCTATAGCTTATTATATATAATATATCTATAAAGAAGAAGATTAAGTAGTATTTAAGAAAGAAGATAAATTAAAAAGACTATAATAGAAGGAATTATATAAAGAATAGATTCTACTAGAACGCTAAAGAAGATAGACTATATATAATTAAGAAGAATAAGTTACTATATAAAGTTATCTAGAAATATAAGATTTTTAATATTATAATAATTAAATACTATAAGTTTAGATACTATAGCTATAGAGTAATTAAGGCTCTTCTAAGGTATAATTTTTATAGTATTATAAAGGATAATATTTCTAATATATTAAAGTAAGTAGTATATATAGCCTAGTAGCTATATTTAGATACTAACTTTTCTATAGTTACTATTAAATCTATAACCTTCTAAGAGCTATACCTCTAAAGCGTATAGTACTTATTAAATATATATACTCTAGTAATATACTAGACTATATTTAAAGCGACTTTATAGACTTCTTAGACTAGCTAGATAGCTTATATCTTTATCTTTTTTATTTAAAAGACTACTATATAAAATACTATTAAGTCTACGCTCTATAGAGTAAGATAGCTAAAAATATAGCCTATTATATTTATAACTTTATTAATTTCTATAGTATACTACGCCTATAGTAATTCGATAATAGTACTAAGTTTAAAAGAGTATATAAAGCTCTTATTAAGTCTTTTAACCTTCTAATTGCTTATAGAGCTCTATATTACTCTAAGTTGCAAAGCCTTATTAAATAGGCTAATAGTATAATTAAGAAGTATATTATAGCTATTAAAATAGAAAGAGAGCTAAAGAGGTAGATTATCGCTACCTAGAAAGCTATCTAGATCTATAATTAGACCTTCTATACTACTATTAAAATAACTCTCTTTAAGGCTTTTTTTAATTATAATCTATCTACTAAACTAGATATTTTATTAGTAGACTTAAAAGCTATATTTAATAAGGCTAGTAACTATATAGAAGTTACTAGGCTACTATCTCTAATACTCTTAATAAATAATAATATATCGATAGAAATAGAGGCTATAGCTATCGACGATAATAATATAAGCGTTATTATAATAGATATAGCTATTATAGATAGCTATAATATTATTTTTAATAATAATAATTAGCTAATTATCGAACTAGATACTTATAGCTCTTCTATAGTAATAACGACAATAAGAGAACTTTCTTAACGCTCTATATATAAGAATAAACCTTACTATATAGAAGCTAATTATCGTTATATAATATATAAGTCTAGTACTAGCGTTATCTATAAGATTAATAATAGCTAGCGTATTCTTTAGGACCTTATATTACTAAACTAATAGTCTATAAATAATAACTATAATAGAGCTTATTATATAGATAATATAGAAGCTTAAACCTTCTACGTTAGAGATATTATTAGCGTATCGATTAATAAGAAATACCTTATTAAATTTAGACTATATATTATTATTAGTTAGATTATAGAAGCTATAGAAGATAGGCCTAATTACTATAGATTAATAACTCTATAAAGTAAGCTAAAAAGCTATAAGTATATTTATTACTTTTTTCTAACTAAGGGCTATTTATTTACTATCTATAAAGACTATAAGTCTAAGGTTATTAGTATAGCTAAGGCTTCTTAACTATAGATAAGAATACCTATATTATAGATCTATAAGTATTATTATAAAGGCTCTTATAATAATAATTACTATAGATATTATAAATAAGAAAAGCCTTACTCTAAGCTTTACTATAGATATAGTAATAGCTATTATAATATAGCTAATTATAGCCTTCTAGATAATTATAAACCTAACTATATTAACAATAATATTAGTATTAAATAGTATATCTAATAGCTTTATAAGTCTAATAATATAGTCGATAATATAACGCTTTAAGTAATAGCTTTACTACTTCTATCTACTTCTACGCTAGCGTAACTAACTTCTACTTCTACTATAGCTAAAAAGATACGCTTCTCTACTAAAGTAGTAATTACTACTATATTACTCTATAGAAAGAGTAAATAGTAGAGAAAGATATCTATAAAAGTATAGGCTAGAAGAGAATAGATACTAAAGAGCGTATAGAAAAAGAGAAGAGTAAAAGTATAGAAATAAGCTAGAGAATAGAAGTACTTTATTAGAACTTAGATAGAGTCTCTACTATCTATTCTACTACTTATTTACTAGGTTTAGAGTTTCTTAGAGTACTTTATATCTTAGTTAATCTCTAGCTTCTAATAAGCTAGAGTAAGGGTTATTTTAGAAGTCTATTTAGACCTAATATAATAGTAGCTTAATTATAGCTTTAACTTATAATATTACTACTATAATAATATCTATATTATATATACGATATATAGTCTTCTTCTACTTATTAAAGGCTTTTATTTAATCTATATATTATATTGTTATAACTATTATAATACTTATAATAACGTATATAAGTAATCTTCTAAATTATAACTAGGTAGCTTAATTAAATAGTCTAGCTAATTAATTAAATTAGCTGTTTTTTGTTAAGTTAATATATAGGCGCTTCTTCATTAAATCTACATTAATACTATTATCAAATAGCGCTTATTTGGTGAAAAAGTGCACTTTACAAACAGGTGATTACACCCTGGATCACAGATTACGAAACTCCGAAAATCTCAAACAGACCGTGATCGATCTCCTCCATGAGCTGCGAATAGTGTTGCTGGAAAGTGAGGAGCCGCAAGCATGCATTCATGGCAGGTAGTATGCTGACCTTGACCAGTTATTGAGTCACCTTCTAAAGACTACGACATGACTGATGCGGAAGATGATGTCCCAGATTTCGATGTCGATAACCTTTCAGACGCCGACGAAATTTTTGGCAACGTGCGCTATTATATCGGGCTCCTTTATCGATTCTCCGTCACTCTCAGGACGCCTATTAGTCGATCTAGACTCCATCGAAAGTTGGAAAATTCTCAATCGCCATTTTATGGACATTACTTTGCCCATGTCCGAGAGAAATTTTCAACTATCGAAGACGAAGTGGCAACACGTCTTGCAAGCGCCATGGATTCGAGACGGCAAGTCTTGACATACAACCGAGACCATCATTCCAAAATGAGCGAAGGACTTGGAAACGATGACACTGGTGATCGACTTTCGTCTACCGTAGCGACGGCTCTGAATCAGTCCTGTGATGTCAACGAAGTACTCGCAGAACATGATGGCCTTGACGATGTCATGTCACAAGGGACGATGACGAGCTTCGCACTGACCAAGTCTGACACTTCTAGGCTTTGTCCGCCTCCTCTACCGGCTGATGGTCGAGATGGAGAGCCCTTTGAATGTCCAATATGCTACTCAATGGTTTCATTCAGTAGACCATCCTCATGGCGGTAAGATTCCAGCTAAGCTTTGCACCATACATGACTAAATGGTCGTGCAGCCGCCATGTGTTCGAGGACATTATGCCATATGTCTGTACCGTGTCAGACTGCGAGACACCAAATCGCAAATATTCGCACAGACGAGACTGGCAGAAGCATGAGCGTCAGCGGCATTTCGGTAGTTGGCATTGTCCCTTCGAACCCAATGCCAGCTTTGATTCGCCCCAGAGCTTTGGAGATCATCTAAGGAGAAAACACCTAACCAATCCCACCGAAGAAGCTGTGGACGACTTGATGCGAGCTTGTGTCCAAATCAGTGACCGAATCGGCATTCAAGCTTGTTCACTCTGCGGGAGGCATTGCTCTTCCGCCGTTGATTGGTATCGACATGTTGGTCATCATCAGGAACAATTGGCTCTGTTCTGTATCGACTCACATCTACTGGGAGACGAGCAAGAAGATTCCATCAACGCTTCCGACCTTTCTGACCATTACTCACCGTCGGCATTAAACGCCGTGTCTAATAGCCAACCGCATGACAATGACTTACCTGAAGACGATGGCCGGATACATTGTATCTGTGGTTTTGCAGAAGACGACGGTTGGTCAGTCGCATGTGATACGTGCAACAGGTGGCAACACCAGTCATGCTATTACCCACAATACGACGAAATCGCGCTTCCTAACCACGTCGAGCACTTTTGCGTGGAGTGTAGACCTAGACCTGTTGACCGCCGCCAGGCGCGTTCACGACAGCTCGAAAAGCGTGACAAGGTGCAGTCCCTATTGAGACGCAATGGAGACTCGTCCACCAGCCACATTATGGATGGCAGCATGACGGAGATATCTTCAACAGTGGCAACTTCACTGCCAGGCGACGAGGATCGCGAAGACCATGCTGAAGACGATTACGAGCCCATAGGTCCTAATGATCACTATCCGCAAGACTACTATCCGCCTCCTGTTCCAGCGGGCGCGCAAGCTCCAGAAGTTGAGAACAGCCAGCCATTTCGCTCGTTATGCCAAGCTCGTATGGATAGTCTTCCTCGTGGTCACCGTGTATTACCCCCATGCGATCGATGCCGACGACTTCGCATGGACTGCGTCAAAAATCTGACTTCTTGCGCTGGCTGTACTAGGAAGCACGCTCGCTGTCACTGGCGAGATGTGTCTCAAGATGAGCTCGATACGTCTCAAGATGGGCTCGGTACGTCTCAAGATGAGCTCGCTGCGTCAGATCTCCTTATGGGCTCTACCACCAACTCTGGAAATTCGCCATCATGGGTACCGAACTGGAAGAGCAGTCCAGCCCCTTCTCTCCATCCGCCAGCACTTGAGGGCAGCCAGCCGTTCCGGGCAGTGTGCCAAGCTCACATGGACAGTCTTCCTCGTAGTCACGAAGTCTTACCTCCATGCGATCGATGCCGACGACTTCGCATGGACTGCGTCAAGAATCTGACTTCTTGTGCTGGATGTACTAGGAAGGACGCTCGCTGTCATTGGCAAAATGTATCTCAAGATGAGCTCGGTGCGTTAGATCACCTTTTGGACTCTGCCTACTCTGGGAATGTACCATCATACTTTCCGAGCCATACCGATTCTGCACAGGCCAAAAATCTGGGGCGAGCTGAAGGATCGCGGCTTCCTCCTCAGAACTCATGGTACAACGAAAACGTGAGCTCTTATCGTCTTCGACAGTCAGACTTGAAGACATACTTGCAGAAGATTTTTGGGAGCCAAATTGAGGCACAAGTGGAAGTGAGCGTAGGCCATCACACAAGCTCTCTAAAGATCCGGGTTCTTGACACTGACTGTGGTAAACAGTTTTCTGATGACCAGTACGTATTCAAAGTTCCACGACGGTTGACTCAAGTAAGTATGTTGACCTACGTCAATAGAACCCGACTGACTAGTCTCAGGAGGAGCATGGAGGTATTCATGATATAAGGTGGACGGGAGACGACGACATCGATTAGAGATTGACGTACTCCATTGGTTCGATATGTCTTCAAATGTGGGCACAGTATGGCTATGTGACACAGCGGCTACAGCGTCAATTGGGGACGATTCCAAGAGAAATTACGCGATCAGGCAATTTTCCGATATCTTGAACTTGGACTTTACCGCCCTGACCACAAAACATTGAGATGGACGGGAGACTGATCTTTTGTATCACATAAAATTGACTTCAGGTCTAAGTCGTGAGCGCTCTCTCATGATTGACGACAGCACTGTTCTGAAATAACAACCGCAAGGTGCTCGAGCCGAAATCCACCGAGTCTCCGTAGCTGTAAGGGAAAACCGGTCTTCACCTTCCCATGTCAAACTCAATGAGATCTCCCCTCAAAAGAGTACCTTGTATAAACTCAAGATTGCTCCGGCTAAATTGATTTGCAGATGACAGGGGTTGGAACGATATCGACTATCGATTTTCCAGACGTCGATTGACAAAACACGAACATACAACATCATCTCCCCAATCAACCAATTTCAAAAGAAAGTCATGGCCACCCACAAACTCATCTACACCACCCCCGCCAACCTCTGGGAAGACGGTCTCCCAATAGGCAACGGCCGTCTAGGCGCCATGATCCGAGGTACCACAAACATCGAACGCCTCTGGCTTAACGAAGATTCAGTCTGGTACGGCGGCCCCCAAGAACGAATCAATCCAGCCGCACTCAAGAATCTTCCCATCGTCCGTGACCTCATCGACAAACAACAAATCCACGAAGCCGAAGCCATCATGTCCAGAACCTTCACTGCAATGCCCGAAAGTATGCGACACTACGAACCCTTAGGCGATGTCTTCATACATTTCGGTCACGGAGTCGATCCACCAGGACATTATCGCCACGATGTTGGGATTCCGCAGTTTGAGAATCAGAGGTTCTCGGGATTTGGAGGGGAGGCTGTGAGTGGGTATAGAAGGGAGTTGGATCTGAGGAATGGGGTTGTGACTGTGAGCTATGAATGTGCCGTGGAGAGGTTTCGGCGTGAGGTCTTTAGTAGTACGGAAGCGGAGGTTATCTGTATGAGAGTTGAGAGTTCGGCGACGATGAAATTTCTTTTGACTTTGAGTCGAGGGGATGATAATGATGCGCATAGGAGATTTGATCGGACTTTTGATACGTTGACGAATACTGAAGATGGGTTGTTGTTGACGGGGGTTATTGGTGGGAAGGGTGCTGTTGAGTTGGCGATCGGGGTTAAGATTCTAGGAGCGACGGAGATTGATGCGAGCGGGATTGATGTTGAAGTTACGGGGGATAGTATGTTGATCTTGGTCGCTGGTGAGACTACCTTTCGGAACCAGGACGCCACTGAAGCTGTGCAAAAAAGACTCGAGTCGGCTGGGAAATTGACATGGGATCAGCTGCTTTCTGCTCACACCGCGAGGTTCGAATCACTATATTCCCGTGTAGAATTGAACTTTACCCCCAACGGAGATCAAGAAGAAGAAATACCCACAGACCAACGCCTCGCTCTCGCACGAACCGGCAAAATCGACAACACCCTGACCTCCCTCCTCTTCCACTATGGCCGCTACCTCCTAATCTCCTCCTCCCTCTCCGGCCTTCCCTCCAATCTCCAAGGTCTCTGGAACCGCGACGCAATGCCAGTATGGGGTTCAAAATACACAATGAACATCAACCTCCAAATGAACTACTGGCCCGCCGAAGTCACAAACCTATCCGAATGCCACGAAGCGCTTTTCGAATTCATCGAACGACTCAGTCAACGCGGTACCAAAACAGCCAAAGAAATGTACAATTGTCGAGGATGGACTGCACATCATAATTCTGATATTTGGGCCGATACTGCGCCGCAAGATAGGAGTATTTGTGCTACGTATTGGAATTTGAGTGGGGCTTGGTTATGTACGCATATTTGGGAACATTATCTCTTTACTCTGGATGAGGAATTTCTTGTGAAATATTTCCCGATCATGCATGGCGCGGCGTTGTTTTTCCAGGACTTCTTGATTGAGAGGGATGGGGTTTTGGTGACTTCACCTAGTATCTCAGCGGAGAATTCGTACTATATTCCAAGTACGGGGAAAGTCGGGTCGATATGTGCAGGACCGACTTGGGACTCTCAGATTCTGAGGGAGTTGTTTGGAGCTTGTGCTAAAGCGGCGAGATTGCTCGGGGAACCGGATAAAGAGTATGAAGATGTACTTGAGAAACTACCGGAGAATCAGATTGGCAAGCATGGGCAGATTATGGAGTGGAGGGAGGATGTTGAAGAGGTTGAAATTGGGCATCGCCATGTTTCCCATCTTTGGGGTTTATATCCTGGTACTTCTATCAAGGGACAAGCTCTGCATGATGCGGCTAAGAGAACTCTGGAGCGTCGATTATCTGGTGGCGGGGGACATACCAGCTGGAGTCTTGCATGGATACAGTGCCTGTATGCTCGACTGCGGGATGAGAGTATGACACAGGCGATGGTACGAAAGATGTGCGATGCTGTTCTCACCAACCTGCTTGCAAATCATCCGCCATTCCAAATCGATGGCAACTTTGGCTTTACGGCTGCTGTGGCAGAAATGCTTCTGCAAAGCCATGACGGAGAGTTCATCGATTTGTTGCCGTGCCTACTTCCAGATTGGGAGCAGGGAGGAAGTGTGATGGGACTTCGAGCCAGTGGTGATGTTGTGGTAGACATTCACTGGCGCGAGGGCATGTTGGTGAGAGTCAAGTTATCATCAAAGCGTAAGCAAACTCGAATCGTTCGGATCGCACCCAGAAGACATCCGAGTGGGAAGGGTGAAATGATCGCCAAGATTGGTCCACAAGAAGTGTTTGAGCAATAAGACTAGGTAATGGCAAGGAAAAGCACGGTCGTATGCCTCGATAGAGCAATCAAACGCCCACTCTGCGAGCAGGAAAATAACGATTGGCTATGCAGACTTACTCTCCTGCTCCCCAGATACTCCATCAATTGGCACAATATATCCTTTGAACTTCTTCGTCGGAACGTTGTGGGAAAACAGATAATCTTGCTCTTCGTACGTGCGACCTTTAGTCTATAGGTAAGTCTTGTTAGCAAGCATGAATAGTCTCTACTCAAATGAGGAGAATATCACTTACCTCAGGCAGTCGAAAATAGCTCCAGATGAGCATAAAGATCGAGACACCAGCAAACATGAATTCCATCTTCGCACCCGCATTAATAGCTCCAGGATTGAGGAGGTATGGTCCCAAGATCGTCAGAATAAGGTACGTCGCACCATTGAACGTTGCAGTCAACGAGAGTGTCTTCGCTCTGAGCTTTGTGGACGGAGTGTCGCACGAGATGACATAGGCCAGAGGTCCGGCAGTCAAAGCATATACAAGCTGCATCGAAATAAGCATTCCAGATTGAGCCCAAGCATAACTCGCTTTTGTCTTGTAGTTGGGAGCAAAGCACATAAGTGCGACCGGCCAAAGAATTATCTGAGCGTAGCAGAGACTGAAAAGCCAACAGGTTCGTCGCCCAAACCAAGTAAGCGGGAAGGCGCAGAGAGTTGCTCCGAGAAAGTTCATAGCCATGAGACCTATGCTCATGTTGAAAGCATTCTCTGGACTCAAGCCAACTTGTTCGAAAAGATAAGCCGCGAAGCCGACAGGATTGCCGCTGAAGTTTTGTGTAATAAACAGCATGGAGCAAATCTCCAGACGGCGTCTGTTACCATTCCTGGTTGAGAAGCAGTCACGGTATGTTCCACCGGTCTCCAGTTCCTGTTCGTACATATCTGTCCGGACCATCATTGCCAGCGTACTGTGGTTTTGCTCCCACATGTCCTTACTCGTCAGCTTATCCAATGCCTTCTTCGCATCTTCCAGACGGTTCTTGCGAATGAGCCACCAAGGACTCTCAGGACACCATATCAGACCAAAGATCAGTATCGCCGGCCACACCCATTGTATAGCATATGGTGTTCGCCAAGCCCAGTCATTATCCCAGTTGACAAAGGCGCGCGTAATGCCTGTTTGTAGGAACTGGCCGATCACATATGCCAGATTTGCAGTGCCAGTCATAAAGTACCGGAGTCGCATAGGCAGTACCTCGCTGGCATAAGCCGGCGCAATGACATGATAGCCTCCCCAGATGATACCTTGCAAGTACATGGAAGCAGTCAGGACTCCTCGATTTGGCGCAAACACTTGCATGAATACAAGTCCAGACGTGATCATCAGGTACAACATCAATGTCTTTCTACGACCCAGGCGGTCCATCGGAATGGCACAAGCCCACGCGCCAACGACTTGTCCAACGATAGCACCCATGCCCATGGCAACTTGCCACTTTGCGGGAACTTGGTAGCCGTCCTTGAATTTTTCTCCGAAGCGCTTCTGAAAAGCTGGCAGAGCAAAGAAGTTGCCCGTAATCTCGATATCGTAGGCTCTCATCACGACGCATAGTGAGACGAAGAATGACCATGCTGATGCTTTCCAGTATTTCCGTAGTGCTTGTCCGAGCGGCATCTCGTGCTCCAAAAGTGCACCTTCTGCTGCCATTTGTGCGTTAACGGCATTGGGCTTGCGTAAATCGTCCGCATCGTGTTCTTCATCTTCTGCTGTTTCCACAAATTGAACATGATATTTTTCTTTCGCGGTGTCAGAGGCCAACGGCTTCTCAGGCTGGATAGTTGGCTCCATGACTGCGCTACGAAACCGTGAAGAAGATGGTGTGATCAGCTCCAGACATCGTATCATATATTATGCTTGGTCGAAATGTACATTTTTGGTCAACCTTGTCCTGTTGTGCGGAGAATCCTGGTGCTGGTCAACTCCGCCTAAAAGATGTTGTTCCGTTTTTGTACAGCACGCGGCAGATGCCCATGCATTACGCGTGTGTTGCGGCCGAATTAGCCGCTGGAGTGCAGAATTGTGTTTTGTAGGACGAACTTTGCTGCATTGAGGGCTGTCCATTTCGGCTTCACGGTCCGTATAAGCGGCGGCAACAGGGAGCAAGAGGAGGAGAAAGAAGGATGATGAGCGACGAACGAATACCGAAGTCGGAACCGTATTTGGACGATGTGCCTGTGTCTGGTCTGATACGCGGTCCAATGGCATTTGTATCGTCAGATCGTAGGAGACGCCATGCTTCTAGCACTCAAGCAATGACCGCATCCAAAAATCCATCCAAAAAGTCATCGTACCACCTCTTCTTGCCCTCTCCAACAAGAGCATCGATCATAGCCCTCGCCGCAATCTCATCGCCACCTTCTTTGCCCTTTCCACCTTCCTTATCCCTCCATATTTGCTCCGCCTGCTCCGCCGCCCGCCTAATGGCCGCTTCCTCATCCTCATCACCATACAAATCGCATCTCTCACACTCGCCACATCTACCACCATTAGGACGGAAATGCTGACAAAAGTGCGCATACCCTTCTTTGCTCGTGATCTCCGAACGACAGATATAACACATGGTATATCCGCAATTGCAGACGAGTTTATTGCATCCGCTTGATTTGACGAAAGATAGGTAGCAGCGAGGACATGTGCGTTTGACGGCAGCGGTGGCAGAAGCCTCGATCGCAGTGCGAAGAGACGTCTTCTCGGATTCGAAGCAGGAATGTGGATCGCGCCAGAGTGCAAGGCATCGGCTACAGGATATTTTCGAGCAGGAAGGATGTTGACATTTGAACTTGATGCCCCGGCGCCGCTTGTATACTCGAGATATCGATCTGTCGAAAGTCGCTGCTGCTTCTGGTATAATATGGATAGCTAGCCAGACAAGTCCGATAAGGAGCAGGAGCGGGACAGTGAATATTGGAATGGGAATAGCTAGAGTCATGACGAGTGCCATGAACAGGATCTGAATCGCTGGCGATAGCTTGTCGTAGAACTTGGTGTTAACGTGAGCCCAGATTGCCATCGGGTGCTTGAGTCGTAGCTGCGGCGACTCATTCGTTTCAGCATAACTGCAGAATGGACAGCGTTGCAGTGGCAAGCCCGATTTCATCAGGCTCTCGCTAGTGATACGCGTTTGAAAGTCGTGCCACGCATCTTCGTTGTCGGCACCTTGAGTGACTGCTCGCCGAACCAGATCTGGAGGTATGGATCCGAGGCACCCTTGGGACATGGGAGAGAAGCAACGCACCGTGGCCCTACCAAGATCCGCAGTCCGAGCCCAGCCTTGCCCGTATAACGCTTCGGTCACCGTTCGACGTATGCAGTCCAAGCAAAGCGGGTGACATCCCTTGTCGCAAGTCGCGATTTTCTCAAATGAGACTGAGCTGAAGCAGCATTCGCAATCAAACAGCGCTTCGGCCTCCTCTGCCTCAGCCTCATTTAGTTCACTAGCTTTCAAGTAGTCTGTGTGCTCTCGGTCCTGTCGTTTCCTTAAGATGATCGGTGCTACGAAGAGGTCGTAAAGCTCACGGTCGAGCTCCCCGCTTCCGGTGTGTCTCACAGAGGGCAAGCCTTCGGATTCAGGCACTTCATATTGCCAAAGTATGAATGGATGGCCTTCTGCTGCGGTTGATGGAACCCGTCTCGGCCAAAAGTTGGTAAATGACAATCTCCAAGATCGACTTGCGAGCTGCTGTAGTACAGGTCTAGCCAGAGTATAGGAGAAGTTCTGTTCCGCGAGGACACCTTTGATGGTAGAATGGCTCAGATTCCGAAATTCCTGATAGAAAACTTGCTTTACGGCTTTCTTGTAGTTATCTCCTCGGAAGAGATCTTCATCTTCAAGGATTCCATGCTCACGATCAGCTGAAGCAGACACTTTGCGCTTCTTGGTCCTGGCGCTTTCCGAAGTGGGCTGTGGAGTCCTGTATCTTCCTTGAACCCATTTCGCTTTCTTTTGCAGAAGATGTTCAGTAACAATTTGCAGCCTACTCTCTTCGCTGACGCTCAAGAGCATTTCTCGGAAGACCTCGGGCTGGACATCGGGGAAGATGTCCACCAAAGCCGCCAAACAAGCATTCAGATCTTTGAGGTCAGGCTCTTCGATACTACGCCGCGGCATGGCAGGATCGTGTAGTGGCGCAATATTCTCTCCAGCTTCGGCGGCAGCGGTTCTGAAAGGTCGGAAGAAGTCTGCCTTATTCCTCCACAGCCCGCGGCCTGCTCTTGGTAGAGGCACAAGATCCATGGTACTGGAAGGAGCTCCGCGAGCTCCACTGAATTCAAATCATATCATATCAGGTGGCTGCACATAGCCACTCTGCTGATGCTTTGTGGCGATGATGGAGGCGCCACTTTACGATGTTGATGTCGATGTGGATGTGTTGTAATTGCTTTGGCTGATGCACGTGTGAAGGGGTGATTGGAGCCTTGGAAGTCGTGGTCGCCGCCCGGTGACCGGTTTGCCGAAACAGCCGAATTCCAGAGCCTGAGACGGCAGACAGAGAAGGAAACAATGTCAAATGGTGGCAACGAATGGTTTTGAAGTAAATATGCTATGTTGGCGAGAATGAAAGCTGCATTATGTTCGACGAAGGCTGAGAACCAAGAAGTTGCTCGGTGCATCAATCTAAGACAAAGGCCGCATGACCGCATTCACGAGTACAGGGAGGGGCAAGATTCAGCTTTTTAGAGCCAGCGACTGGATTTTTGTGTTCACACCACCGGGCTGACGTGCTCGTGATGGTGTGAAGAGCTTGGCCTTTTTGGCACTGCCCTGTGATAATGATACTTCGCTAATAGCTAACGTAATGCCTCTGCCATCGAGTATAGAAGCTGGGTATCAGATATGCCTTTGTCTGCTGCACCACCTCAACAGAATGACTACGACTGGAAGAGAAGACCAGCCGCATACTCTACGTTCCCGTCACATGCATCGAGTGCCGCTATCGCCTGCTGCTTTGAAAAGCCAAGAGCGAGCAGTTGTTGGACTTTTTCGTCCGAGTGACCTTTTGCCACCGGTGCGCCTGCGGAAGCTGAAGGTGTAGCTGGGGCCTTACCACTCGACGAAGAGCCCAGAGCTTGACCTTGACCTTGGAAGGAGGGGCCATTTGCGCTCTTCGAAGACGATGCCGCAGCAGATGTGCCAGCTGGCTTGACAGTACCGGACTGTGCGCCAACTTCAGTGCCGTTCGGCCCAGCGATGGTCGGCTCGCTTTGCTGAGCTTCCTCGAACGACTTTGGAATATCAGCTTCACCTAGGAAGGTGACTTCATTGCCACCGCCGAATATGAGTTTGTTTTGGCCAAGGTCGATGATGGCCTGGAATCGCTTGAGCATATCAAGCCCGAGTAAGAGGTCAACGTCTTTGCCTTCCATGACCGTAAATGAGCACGACATGGTAGATTTGCCGATTCTTATGTCAGCGGAATGTACGCGACCGAGAATCTGCGCAGTTCCGACACCTTTGGCAATGCCCGAGTAACGCTTGTCGATCAGTCGCATGATGCCGCATGCCTCTGCACATGAGGGTGACATGATGGTGGTCTGGGCGCCGGAGTCCACGAAGGCCTTGACGGGATGCTTGTTGACCTCGACGGGGATGTAAAGCATCGTCACGCGACCAAAGACTGCGATATGAGTTAGCTGGTTGAATGTCTTGGCATCGATCTGCATCCGACTTGCCTTCTGGGCTGTGTTCGTATGCGAACTGCAGATTCTCTTGTACCGACTCTTGCCGGATCATCTCCTCGATCTTCCGCTGTGCGTCGATGTTGAACGGGTCTTCGTTCAACAGCTGTATCTGCTCCATGCGCTCACGCTCTCGGTTCTCGTCCTCCCGTCTCATCTCCAACCACACCTCGCGGAAGCGGTCGCTGTCGTTCATGGCAGCAGCCAAGTTAGGTCGCTGCTCTCTGATCTGCTGCATCGCGCCTGGGTTGCCCAATATGCTTAGTCGTGTCGTCTCGATCTCCTCTGGGCTGTTCGGCACACCACCCCGCCGCTGCTGGGCTTGCTGACCGCGTCTCTGCGAACCCATGTTGTTGTTCTGCTGGCGCGGTTGACTCATAAGCATAGCAATCAAGTCTCCATCTCTGACGCCAGCGTCTTCTAAGCTCCGGTCGTCGCCTTGTAGCGTCTGGTTGTTGAGGTAGAACTGTTGCGATGTGGAGGGGATCTGGGTCTCGGCGGTCACGAAGCCTTTGAGGTCGGCTATGGAGAGACCAGGAGGGAGATCCAGGTTGATGAGCTCCTGGTCGAGCTGGTGGTTCGGAGCGATGATTTGTATAGTAATGCGCGGCCTGCCATGGTTCACAAAGAATTAGCACCGGTGTCCTTTGCGTGTCACAGGCAATGTTTGACGGTGAGACGGTCGTTACGCTCGCGACGGGAAGCTGTGGTCAGTTGTACTCACATGTTGCCGGTTCAGTCTGGATCGCTGGGAGTCGTTGTGGTTCCTTGCTTGCGTTATGAACCCGTATGCAGCCCGCCCAAAGCAGAAGCTCTGTTGCCGTCTAACAGGCTGGCGGCGGGACAGTGACACCCGCAGCAGGCAGACGACTTGGGAGGAAACGGGGAAGCGAAAGCAGCGAAATATGGTTTGATGTTACGCTGTGTGCCGCTGCGGTCGTGTTGTGCGTGGAAATATGAGGAGGTATGTATGCGATGCGATGCGGGCGAACGCGATGGTGCTGATGCTGGTTGCTGATGCTGGTCTGGTGGTGGTGAGGTTCAACTTTGAGTGAGCCGCGGGGTGCAAGAAGTGATGCAACCAAGTGATGACTTTCTATCGCCACAACGCGCACTCGTTTCAGCGCAAGTGAAAGTGAAATGCTTTGCTTACGAGAGAAGTGAAGGCGGAACAATAGAATGTGCGAGAAGTGATGAAGAGGTAAATGTGCTAGTAATAGTACATTCGCATGGGATAGGATGGGATGAATGACAGCTGCTTCCAGCACTGAACCAGGCAGCCTCTAAGCCGTGGCGCCATGTATAAGTTATTATTATTGCCATGGCCGTTGCTCTGCTCGTTGCTTGCTGGCCTGCTTGCACGCAGAAACGCTTCACGTGGCACCGCACGCTCGTTGCTGGCGGTGTAGACGTATATCGAGCACGACTTCGTTTCAATCCGAGCAACCGGGTACCTGAGCTGATCTCGAACCGCGAATGATGCACATCTGCAGCAGCAATAACGTTCATCCGCAGAGGTGCTGCACAGCTGCAGCTTATGAGGTACCTTACCACGCCTCGGCCAAACCCGCAAGCCCCTCCATCACGTGCGCCAGCCAAGCGGCTTCTGAAGGCGTCTGGACTCGCGGTCCACAATGGAATCCTGGCCTCACTCACCTCATTGGTTGCGGCTGCCATCAAGAAAGAGTCACGCTGGTCACGATGGTTTTGTAGAAGACTGCGACTGCCTCAATTGCCATTCGGGGCCGTCTGCAACCATCACTCGCAGGGCATCGACATATGTACATTCCACCGCACTACTGTCCTTTCTTGCAGCATACAGCCACGCTTGAAACCGCCAAACGTCACTGTGCTTCTGCACACTGGGATCGCCAGTCACCAATAGGACTTTGGTGTCACAACGCCGTGAAAGCCGCATAAATACAGCCACCATTCTCGATCAGGCCAGGCATTCCTGAGCACTTGCCCTCACGCAATGCCGCGCGACTTGAGCAGTCTGGTCAACGAGGATACGCTCAACGGCATGCTGGGACTTTCGAGGTCTGACGATTTGGAAGAACAAGACCCCGAGCGAGCAGGTCCCATGGACGCACACGACGATGATGACAGCTTCATCACTGAGCTTTCGCAGCGCAACGAGAAGCGAGACGAGCTCCATCCATATGTTCAAACGCTGTCATTATCCGATATCGAAAGCTGTGTCCGGCTGGAGGAAGCGACGTTTCCGCCCCAGGAACGCTGTACGAGAGAAAAGGTCAGTCCGTCGTCGCAGACAGCGCCACCTTGATCGATTGGGAGGCATTGTGTCCCGGTGACAGCTGGTGATACGCTTTTGCGGTATGCGTTGTCTTCTACTTCCGTAGCGTCCTGCTCCTGTCATTTGACAGGCTGACTCTCATATGGGAATACGGACACGTGATCGTCTTCGATGTTCACGATGTTCGCCACCCATGAGTCGAAGTGAAGCCTGTCGGTTGAGCTGTCAGCTTCTGCACGACGCATCCAAGCCCAACGTTGTAAAAGCAAGGTGCGGCGCTGCCACTCCACCCTTCCACCTGTTTCTGTGCAGACTGTGCAACGCTCCTCGTTTCAGATACATCCATGCACATACCCAAAGCATCTGATGCTGACTCCACCTCTCCAGTTCCAGTACCGTTTGACACTTTGTGGCAATCTCAGTTTGGGCATTTTCACATCCCAGGAAGGAGAATCGAACACAACAACAGCCGCGACAGCCCAACCCGTATACAGTGGCGCTCCGGAGCGCAAAGCAGTCCTGATGGGTCACATTGTTTCCACTTTGACAACCAGCCCAACCGTCACTGACAACGACATGGCGATACCGACCCCTGGCAACCCCGACCCAAAATTGGGCCACAAAGAGGAGGGCAGGACCATCTGCATCCACAGCCTAGCTGTCTTGCCGGAATACCAAAATCGGAGTCTAGGCAAGACATTAATGAAGGCGTATCTGCAGCGCATCGAAAGCCATGGTGTTGCTGACCGGGCCGCGCTGATTGCTCATGAGCACCTGATCCCTTATTATGAGAAACTTGGATTTGAGAACAAGGGGCCCAGCAAGGCGCAGTTTGGTGGTGGAGGGTGGTTTGACATGGTCAAGGAACTGCATCCTGAAAATGCGTTGACGCCTTGAAATTCCGAGACGAGCAGGATGTCGGTACCAGAAGGCTGAAGCAGTAGCGTGAACAGAGAAGGTGAAGTAAGGCGACGACTGCCAAGCATGAGAGCAAGCATCAGCTGGTGAAACCAGCCATTGATACATCCATCATGCAATCATGCGCTTGTGCAATAGCTTGTGGAAGACTTCGTACTTTCACACCTTGACCATGTAACGAGACTGTATTTTTCCAAAGACTGAAGAAAGCTCACTGGCATTATATCATACCATTCCATAATGTTCTCAATCACCAAGAGCACTATCTTTCCTCCAGCATTGCCACAGTCCGGTCTATGATTCTGTTATCTGGCATTTGACTCTCTGCCACAAGCTTGCATAGTTCACGTCTTGCTTGTGTCTACGATATAGACCATGTCGGTTGAGGTGATGTTCCTTCCTCGGCGGATGCTCATGGGATTCGGTAGGAGATGACCCGGTAGACCAGAACCAGAAAGCCGCGGCTGCCCGCGAGCTGCTGCAATCTCCTTCTCGCTCCGAGACGCTGCGAACAGTCTTCTCACGTTGCTTCATCGCAATCCGTTCTACTGGCGTGGTAGCATCAGCCTGATCGCGTGGAGCAGCCCTCAATGCAACCACGCCCTGGTCACGAGCTTGAATTGCCTTTCAACACACATTACTTTTGACAAGGGGATCCAGACCACGCTCTCAGGTCTCGAGGCGTGAACAGGCGGCTTTCAAGCGGAAAACTTCTGGTTTCGCGCCACCCGAACCACGCTCCTCGACCGCCACCGCCCCCACTGCATCAGCCTTGCCGTCGTCTTTGCAGAGACATGATTGACGAGTCGGCCAGACTGTCGGCAAGTCCAGTCGAGGGACCGCGGGACAGTCAAAATGGCGGCGGGAAGTGGAGGGGTCGCGAATTGCCATGTGGAGAGACTTTCACACTCGAGCACCATGTGAAGTTCCTCCAATCAGCACCAGCGCATACATGTCGTGAACAGCACGTCTGCTTGCTGCTTCTCTGCCGTCGGGAGTCTTTGCCCACGTCGGAGCGCGCCAGATGTGACGATTCCCGACTGCATTCGTTGTTGATTGTGCATGTCCAGCCCGCAACCCGCCTCTAGATACGGCTTCCACATGCATGCCATTGCTCCCGTCGACAGCGCCAGTGGGAATTGAACATTAGTTTCGCCCGGATCGTTCGTTGAGCAACCTGCTACCCGCCTGGAGGACACGTACTACTACCCATACATATACCACCGTGGCTGGTTCGCCAGCTGTCCTAAGTAAGAGGTCCACCCGTTACCTGAATTTCAGCATTAGTAGCTCGTTAGTAACCGCCTGCCTCTTCACCTCCCGCTTCACCTCCACTATGCACCAGGTTCATCAGTCCTCGAACGACCTCCCTAACGCCTTCATGTCAGCTCCCAGACGCGCCGACTCGCCTCTCGGTACGCACGCTGCGTGCTGTGACACGCCCAGCATGCCGGACAACATACTCGACGACATCTCCCATCGCCGATATAATGCACTTCGAGGCTCCTGGGTTCTAGTATCACCACACCGGACAAAGCGCCCATGGCAAGGGCAGCAAGAGGAACCCAGTAAAAACGTCCTACCACAATACGACCCTGCTGTATGTACGAGCATGTGAGCCTTGGCGGATTGGCAGTGGGGCTGATGGATTTACAGTGTTATTTGTGTCCTCGTAACAAGCGTGCCCAAGGCGATTCCAACCCCGACTACGAAAAGACCTACGTTTTCGTGAACGACTACTCAGCAGTCAAGGAAGAGCAAGCTGAATACCACCCACCCAAAGAGAATGGCAGTAAGTTGGACACCGAGAAGCACTGAGTTGGGCATGGCTAACAAGGCCAACAGCACTCGCTTCGAGATTATTACGAGCCGAAAGCACGAAGGGCAAATGCTACGTGATTACATTCTCGCCTGCACACAACCTCACTCTAGCCGATATGCCGCCTCAAGATATTATGCCGGTAATTGAGACCTGGACCAAAATTTATATATCACATCTCGACCCTCGATCTCCGCTTGCCAAATCAGCACACACGAATGGACTACCAAATGGCACATCAACAGAAGTTCCACGAGATCAATACCGATACATGCAGATTTTTGAGAACAAGGGTGCTGCTATGGGCTGCTCAAATCCTCACCCACACGGCCAGGTATGGACGACGACTTCATTACCAGAAGAGCCAAGCCTCGAACTCCAGAATTTGAAGAAGTACCGAGAAGAGCAGAACGGTGCGCATTTGCTCGTGGACTACGCAAAATTGGAGAGTGAAAGTGGGGAGCGAACTGTTTTTGAGAACGAGAGCTTTTGGGCAGGATGTCCTTGGTGGGCGACTTGGCCTTTTGAGATTATGGTGATTGCGAAACGCCACAAGAGAGCACTTGTCGACTTCACACAGACCGAGAAAGAAGACCTGGCAGAAACCATCGCTGAAATCACGAGGAGATACGACAACCTCTTTGAGACGAATTTTCCCTACAGTAAGTGAGGGTCCACCATTTGTGCCAGGATCACGACTAACTTCATTACAGGCATGGGTCTTCATCAAGCACCATTAACCGGCACCGACGAGGAAATCGAGTCTTCACATTTCCATATGCACTTTTATCCACCTTTACTACGAAGCGCCACTGTACGGAAGTTCTTGGTTGGTTATGAAATGATGGCTGAGCCGCAGCGAGACATTACGCCTGAGCAAGCTGCGAAACGGCTCAGAGGGTGTGGTGGAGAATTGTACAGGAAGAAGCTGTCATGACAATGCCACGCCCGGATATAGAGGGAGAGATTGCTTTAGATTTGGCTTCATCATGAATACATGGAGCCTTAGACAGGCTTAAAGGGACTGGCAACGTCGCTTCGAAGCACAAGATGATCTGTAGTCAAAATTACCATATGGTGAAGATCGATTAGAAGTCGTTCGCGACTGCCAATGTTCTGTGAGACTTGTGGTCTGTGCCATGCTTGCGAGCTCTTTTCGGGAAGTTGCGTTCTGCAAGGGTGAGGCAGGTCCATATTAAACCCACTCTGCTTTAGACTTCGCTTTGCAAACTCCTGACACGTTCTCAACTCCCTCAAGGCAGTCAGTAATTCGGAGCGCTCGTTGTGCCGGCTTGATAATGACAATGAGAGTGCGTCGAAAATGCCATCTGGACAACAGCAAGCGCGAAGTGCCCGCCACATGAAGAAGATTGACCGCGGCTGGACACTCATGAACTCATGCTCTGGATACTGGAATAACTACTGGGTATAATCGCAAAATCAAACATTCACAAATCCTTCGCCAAACGCGCCACTGGAGGTACATACTGCTTTCGAGCATAAAGCAAGTAATAGATCGTGGCAACAACCGCAACTCCACCATACACAGCTGAAGCCCAATTCATCGTTGCCAGTGTCGGATGGTTAAACAAGGGGAAGAACGCCATGACAAATGCAACCATGATATATCCTAGACCGAAGACGTTGCAGAACCAGCCAAGTGGGACACCAAGACTCCAGCGACGCGGGAGGAGTTCTTCGCCTCGAATGCGCTTGATCAGAATGCAGCCCATGGATGTCATGTAAGACGTCAGGAGAGCAACCACACCGATCGAGAGGATTGCGTTGAATGTTACAATGCTGCCGAGGTTGATCAAAGACAGTAATATTGTGCAGACGAAGCAGATCATGACAGCGTTGAACGGGATATCCCAGCCTGGGCGGACGTAGCTGACAAACTTGGCGAATGGCAGCCCATTGTCACGAGCGAATGCGAACATCTGGCGCGATGCGGTTGCGACGTTGCTGATGGCGGAGCAGAGGGTGAGGATTGTGATGATGCAGGTCATCACAGTCGCGCCGGCGTGCGATTGAGTGGCGTTGTAGAAGGTGCCGATGAACGCGAAGTTGTACGCGGGTGTCAATGCGGCATCGATGGGGCCGATGCAGTAGGCGAATGTGATGGCCATGATGAGACCAGTGACGCCGTTCAGGATGAGAGTCGAGACCATGGCCCACGGGATGGTGCGCGAGGCGTCCTTGACCTCCTCTGCCATGTGAACGCACGAATCTGGACCAATGAGGGCGTATATGGGACCGGTGAAAGCTACGAGGCCAGCGACACCCATAGAGGGCCAGTCGGCAATTTGTGTCCATTCTGTCCAGACAGCAGCGCTACTATTCCTTGGAGCGAAGACCCACAGAGGGATCAGAATCGCGAAGAATCCGAATACCAGGAGAATTAAGATCAAGCCTTCGAGGAGTGGCAGCTTGCGGGCGAGCAAGCTGTTAAATACGACTGTGACCGAAGCAGTGGCGATGGTCAAGAGGACTCCATGCCATGGTTTCGGGATATAAGTTGCATCGTTGAGCGCAATCAAGCCTTGAACCTGGGTGGCGACTGTGAAGCACTGGCCTGCGATACCTGCCTGCCAACCCAAGACACAGAACCAGCCAACAAGATAACTGAGGAGCTTCTGGAACGACGGAGGCGCGAATTCGGAGACCCAATGGTACTAGAGTCTGCAGTCAGTCGCTGTCAGGAGTACGGTCAAAGGTCCGCCAGATCACTCACCTGCCCTCCGCTGGTGGGTGCCATGGACGCCATTTCCGCCATTGAGAGGATCGCACATCCAAAGCCAAACAATGTGACGATGTATATCCAGATTATCGCAGGAAGACCGCCGTTTGGAAGAATGTAGCTGACGGAGCTCAATACTGATGCCCAGGTCATCATCAGCACCGCCGCGAAACCAAAGATCGGAATGAAGCTGAAATTTCGCTGTTCCACAGGTCAGTCTCTCGTTCATTGCGCAACACCATGGAAGACTGCATACTTTCAGCTCTTGCGTCTTTCCCATACGAGCCATGTCTCGTCGGTCCGTCGCAGTTCCCGCCTTCTCTTGCGGCAAATCTGTCTGCTCGAAGGCCTCGTCCGTCACCTGAGACGAGGCCATCTTGCCTTCACTATCGTATGGATTCCTGGCCGACATGCTCGCCACGCTCTATCGTCGATCGCAATCCAGAGAAGAAGATGTGTATGGTGTCACAGCCAGAGACAGAAAGAAGATCCACGAAGGGGTAGGGAAAGCAGCACAGGCACGCTTCTCCCACGTGGCGACCAAGATCCCAGAGATATAACGAAGAATTGCGTTTCTGCTGGGTCCCAGGAAAATCAGGAAAGCAGAGAGTTTGTAAGGAGAGTGTCGATCGAGTCGTTCACCTTCCGCGCTTGGGTAAGGCCGATGGTACTCTCGGTCCAAACAAAGAGCTTCAACTCAACGTGGGGTCCTTCACGCTATACTACTAGCACGGTGCCGGTAACCTTGCTCTGCAGGGGAACGCACCACATCCGTGGTCGCCGCTACGCCTCGACTTGTCGTCAACTCTAGGAAACCTCGCCAATTGCGCGAGATTGTGTTTTGCGATCCTGTCAACGGTTGCTGACTCTACCTCCGGGAAAATACTGCATACTAATTACAGCATCAATTACAGTTCAGATTGGCGAGACTACTGCGAGGTGCCAGGAGAGACAGGGCTGTGGAATCACAGTTGTCGGACGTACCACTACCACGAGAAGTGAAAGACCGGTTACTCTCGGATGCTAAGGTGGGACGCTGACTGCTGTCGTGCCTCATGCCGACGTGTGCTATGCACGCGAAAACATCGTGCTGCAGTTCAGATGGGGAGAGAGCTGTCAAATGGTGCCCGCGCCAGTGGTCGGGTGCGGCACCGGACCCGCTTTGAAGCTTAAGGAACTTTAATTCTGCGTCTTTTTGAAAAGCTTACACGAGTTGTGGAGGAAGAGGCGTTCGGCGAATGGCAACCCTGGCTCGTCGATCACGCCCTCATTCAATCTCCATCCTTAGCTCGCGCGAGCGTGTTTGTGTTTAACATGTGCTATCACGGAAAGCGCACGAGATGGCACAGCATCGCTTGGAGTGCAGCATCGTGTTGTACGACAATGGACGAATTCTGGCTGGCGAAAATCCGGTTTAGTCCACCCCCGAACCGAATTCGTTCACTGGGAACGAAGCAGGATTTAGACTTCGTTAGATCTTCGCTCTCACCAGCACTTGGCACGCAGGATCGCAATTGGACCGGGATAGTACAGCTGCTCCGTGTCCCGGAATCTGATGTGACTTCTCGGCCGTCCAGGCAAGTGGAGCTCGGTGCGTCGGCGTAGGAATCATGGGAACGCATCTGGCCTGGCCACGCATGCAACTGAGTCGCAGTACAAACATGGTATTAGGAAAGGTTCCTGAACGCCTGCAGAGGGGTCGTACGAACATAACAAGTCAAGGCGTGCTGCGTTATCAGTGGTGGACAGCCGGAGATCTGCAGACTCATGGTAGGAAACGCCGTCGGGCTTCAGGGCAAACGACTTGGCTAAACTCTGCACCGTGCTAGTTTAACGGGTGCCGTTCCTGGTACATGCACGCCATTTACCTGGACAGTGACAGCTCCATCTCTTCTTACGCCTCCTCTGCTGTTAATCCATGATCTTGGCTCGTTTCCCGGCAACTGAGACCCTTCGCTACCTCTGACCTCCTCGAATCTATACCGCCAGCTGCGCGAGCATACCGTAACCCGCCATGTCGGGTGCGCCAGAAGTCCCGACGCTGCCAGATTTGAACTCTGGTCCACGAAACTTCATCACGTCTGACCAGGATCATGGAGGAATTGCGCTCACGATATGTACGCTCATGGCGACCTGGGTCGTCCTTTGCTTCATGGTCCGAATGTACATGCGAGCGACAGTCAGCGGACCTTTCGGCCTCGATGATATTGTTTGTAGTGTCGCCACGGTACGACCCCGGAGCATCCTCGCGATCAGACATTCACTAACGCGGCAAATGGTGGACAGATATTTGGCGTGATACAGATGATCGTGGCATCTGCGGCAGTATCGTTTGGCTTCGGCAAAGCATTGGAACTCTTGACCGAAGACCAAATATCTAAGGCCTCGAAGGTGAGATGGAAGCACTTGGTAGGAGGGTCCTGGACTTGAGAAGGCTAACGACGATTTACAGGCTGTCTACGCTGCTCAATTACTCTACATTGTCACCAATGCGCTGACGAAAGCTACTGTTGCTTTACTGCTTGCGCGCATCGTCTTCATCAAAAGTCGAGTATACGCTTGCTATGGAGTCCTTGGTCTTTCCGCCATTTGGGGATTCGCATCTTTCCTAGCGGAGGCTATTCGATGCGGCAATGAAGCGCCTTGGAAAATTGTGGGCAGCCAGTGTGCTAACCAATATGTCGCGTGGCAAACGATCACAGCCTTCAACATCATAATCGAGATTCTACTATTCGCCATGCCGATATGGCTAGTTTGGGGCCTCCAAACCGACGTCTGGCGGAAATTCACCGTGGTCGCTGTCTTCTCGCTCAGATTACCGGTCATCGTCGCTGCTGGTGTCCGAGTACATTTCCTCCAGCAGACCATCGGATCCTCGGAGCCACTTCTGCGCGGCGTCATACCATTCATTTGCCTCAACATCGAAATGCACTACGGTCTCATGGCAGCCACAATGCCAACTCTGAAACCTTTCGTCGGAGCCTTCAATACTGGATGGGGAACCTACGATACGCAAGGCGTCTCTGGATACGGCCAAAACAGTTCCGCGCACTCGTACGCTATGCACTCTCTCGGGAACAAGAGTAATAAGAGTAATCGAAGCGGCCGGAAAGGCTCGGTTCCAATGATTGGAACTAACAACAGTGATCGCGATCCGCATCATTTGCCTAAGAACATCACATATATCAAGTCGGGAAACAAGAACGATCCTTCAAGACTCTCAGCTGGAAGTGATGATAGCAAGCAGATGATTATACGGCAGGATCGTACGACGGAAGTGCATGTGGAGGATGAGTCGAATCGCGGGAATTCGAGTTATGGGGAGGATAGTATTGACCTGGTGAAGAGGGGGCCTTATTCGCAGCCACAAGTTTGAGACTTGTCTGGCTTTTCGATGAGGATATTACTCACTGTACAGTTGCGATGAACGAGACTTTTTTGCTTTGGGAGTCGGACCATCAGCGTGGCGCAGAAAGGAGGAAAGCTTTTATCGCATGGCGCAAAACTTTTGATTGTTTGTTTGCTATATGGGATGGATTATAGAGATGGATTGTTCCATGAGTCGAGCGATTTGCTTAATGGACTGGACGGGCAACGCGAGAAGCGCGAAGGAGAGAAAGAGATACCCCCAAATGAATCGGATCTATTTGTTACTCAGTTCCTCGAAGCCACGGTCTGCGACTACGATGACATGGCGAAGTTCACCTTCCTCTGGTTCCTGTCCCTTATCGCTACAGAGCCGTGGTACGCGATCCCCTATCACCAAACCACTATATCGGGATCCTTCACGTGCCGAACGAGCCGCGTTTCATCAAATTGCATTAAGTAGGGGATGGTGGCGTTCACTTTGGTAAGCTTTTATCTCTTTCAGCTCCTGCTCCTCCGTATACCGTTTTCGATGTAGGAAGAAGCTGGATACGAGCTTTGCGAACAAGGAGAAAAAGAAGGAGGACCGATGATAATTCTTGAGGAGGACGACCCTTGAAGTGCACACGTGACTCTCGGGAGTTCTTGCCTCAGCTGCCGGCTATGACTTTATCCAACCCGCATTCACAACTCTGGGCTGCATTCGATCTGGACTGCATGCTACACACCATTACGATACTGTCTTCTACCGCTGAGGACTACATGTTGTGAGTGTAGAACGATCAGCCGATATGGGGTCCCCTTCAGTTCCACCACCGTTTCTGCAACGATGGCTTCTAATCGTAACGTCTACATCGCTGCTGCCGTATCCTGTCTGACCGCAGCACTCTTCGGATACTCTGTTGGCTTCATCGGCGGCGAAATCGTACTACCTTCTTTCCTTGAGCACTTCCATCTGGACCATCTCTCAGAAACAGGACTCGCTTCAGCAAGATCTTGGGCTGTTTCGACATGGATCTTTGGAGCTTTGGTTGGTGTGCCGTCGGCGATGCCGGTCTGCTCTAGGCTTGGGAGAAGGCTATGTTTGCAGTTTGCCGCGATTCTATATGTTGCAGGCGCACTGGCGCAGGTCTTCAGCCATGGCAGTCTGTTGATCTTCGACCTTGGAAGGCTGGTCAATGGCATGGGTGTAGGTGCTGGGACTCTGGTGTCGCCAATCTACATCTCGGAAATATCGCCTGCGAGTGAACGAGGTATGATCATGTCTGGCTACCAGGTCTTTGTTCAGGCTGGAGCACTGATCGGGTTCTGGATCGCGTTTTTGGCACAAGCTGTATTGTCGGACGAGTCCGCTCTTCAGTGGCAGATACCTGTTTCTATCCAGCTGTTCGTTGGGACCTTGCTACTTCTGGCTACGTTGATTATACCCGAATCCCCGCGATACCTAGCCAGTCTAGGACATCATGAAGCTATGGCGGATGCACTGTCGTGGCTTCGACGCCTGCCGCCTTCTGCGCCTGAACTTATTTCGGAACGACTCCAGATCGAAGCAGCCGCTGAGCTCAGCGAAAGTTTGAAGAACCAATCTTTCATTCGCGAGCTAAGAAAGAAAGACGTCCGCAAAAGACTCTATCTCGGCACCGGCCTGATGATGGCGCAGAACATGGTCGGCCTGAATGCGCTCAATTACTATGCACCAGTCATCTTCATGTCAGCTGGCTTTACATCCGTTTCAGCATCACTGTTCCTAACGGGGATTTTTGGCCTTGTGAAGCTCCTTTCTTCACTAGCTTTCATGTTCAAATTCGTCAACGTCAAAGGCAATCGCTTCTGGCTGATATCTGGGTCCGCAGCCTGCGGTGTATCGATGTTGATTCTGGCTTACTGTGTTCGCTCTACAGCCCAGACCTCAGGTCATTCGATCACCGCTATTGGGATCACCTCCGTGCTCATGGTCTACTTCTTCTCCTTTGCGTTTGGTGTTTCGCTTGGCCCAATCAGTTGGAACGTGTGTGCTGAGATCTTTCCACTGCATATCAACTCGACTTGCTGTGCTATCACTACTTGCACTCAGTGGGCTTTCCAGATCGTGATTGCAGCCATCACTCCGCCTTTGTTGGCATCTACTGGCTGGGCTACTTATGTCATGTATGGCGGGTTTTGTCTTTTGAGTTTAGCCTGGATCGTGGTTGCGGTTCCAGAGACGAGAGGTTTGGGTGTCGGAAGTCCAATGGACAAGCTGTTCGGTGCTGAGAAGATCGAAGATGATGATGAGGCTGTACTCGAGGTATCGGAGACAACGGCATTGCTTGTTCATGATCGACGACGGAGGAGTTCTGTTGCGGCATACAATTGATACTGGCTGGGCGACAGGAGAAGCGTGCGGACAAGATCTCGATGAATGATTAAATCCGATTGATCATAGCTATGATCGAAAAGCATGGGGCCTGTCCTCTTTCCGGGTGCCCATAGCCCCTAAGCGGGTGATCGTGGAGGCCTTCGTCGACATTGCGATACCAAGGAAAGGCCAAACAGCGTGGACGAGCGTGTGGATCAACGGACCCCGAACAAAAGAAAACAAGGGCTTTGTTGAGTTGTGCGCATGTCCTACCCGTGAATCTGCCAACCAAAACAAGTGAATGTCGAAGTGAAGCATGACACTAGCGCTAGCGCCGTTCATCTTACGCCTAGATGCAGGACGTCCTGTTTCCTGCTCCCCTCTTCCAACTCTACACACGAAACAACTCGAGTCGATAAGTCAGATACACCAGCTTTGCAGCCTCACAAACTCATTTTGATCACCAACACCGAGCGCTTGAGCCGCGATGGCCTCCGCTTCCTCCGGACCAGAGAAGATGTGCTTCCCACTGTTGGATTTGGCGGCCGAGTTGCGCAACCGAATCTATGAAGAAGCCTTGTATCATGACCGCGCTTTGGGACACTTGGCCAACGTCGCCTTGCTTCGCGTCAACAAGCAGATCAATGACGAGGCAAAAGGTCTCATCTACGACCGCAGCGCGTTCACCATCACTGTGTCAGTACCAACGCCACCACCATCAGTCGCAGGCCAAGGTCTCGCCTCAGCGACCGAGTCCCTTGCGCCGCGTAGCAGACTCGAGCTATCGGGTGACCTGAACCACACCTTCGTCACGGACTTGGGACAACGCCATCCAGGGCCTGAAAAGATCTACGATATGCTCAGTTCGTCGAAGGAGATTCTCAAGTTCAGGTGTCTTAAGCTGGTGATCAAACCAGGATGCGTACTTGCTACCACATGCTTCATGTATGCTCTCGCTGGTCTCCTCAATACGCCTGGACGCAGCACGAAAAAGCTCGCCATCAAGGTCAACTACGACGACCATCACACCAACCAACAAAACAATCGCCCACACTTCTGGTGGAGTCTCGCCAAGATGCCTTTGGACCTCCCGATCCATGTTCATGGAAAGCTGAGCATGTCCGAGAGGTGGGACCTTAACTACCACATTCTCAAGGACAACAAACCCCATCCTGAGAGAGCGCCATCTGCAGCATTCAACAGCATCGTCGCATGGCAGCGGATCAAGTCATGGGCTAGTTGGGCATACGTACAACTCGCTCTTCGCCCTCGGGATCGCTCTAGTGATCAGTCTCTGCCCGCAATGGACGACGCATATCTACGGAAGCAGATAAGCCATCTGCTCAACTTCTTCGAGCGTGGCGAGATGTGGTACGGAGAGACCTCATTTGACTGTGTCTCTGACGCCCGCATCATGGTAGTGACACAAGTCATCGACGAATGGATTGATGCGAACGCACGGGGTATCAAGCAGGAGGGCCGACTGAGCGAGCGATTCTCAAAGGTAGCTGTTCACTGTTTTGCCGCGCACGGAGCTTGGCGCGACACTGCGGTCAAGGCAGCTGAGAAGAGACGGCTGGAGCTAGCTCAAGAATGACTAGAGAGACAGAACCAGAATGGCGATCTGCTATGAAGCAAGTAGGGCATCAGCAAGGGCAGAGACTGAACGAGTGCATGCAAGGAAATTGCTCGAAAGGGCAAAGAGGCCGGTCAGCAAGGACTAGATTAGCAGTGCCAATGCGCTGCAGCAGTTTCTATTGGTATGAATGAGAGGCTCAAGCTGACACAGTCAAAGTCCGACCGGAGAGATGGCTGCAAAAATGTGCATGATCACTAGATTAGCAACATCAAAAGAGTACCATCTATATCGCAGGCTGAAATCCCTCAGCCTCAACCTTCCATTCTTTAGGAAACCGTGGGCCAGGAGCATACTGCCAACCACCTGCCATCATCGCCACGGCCCATAGTAGACTCCCAGCACCAGGATTATATGGTGTCGGCACATGTGTGCCTCCCATTTGATACCCAGCGTCATCGAATTGGAACTCAGGATGTAGCAGGAATTCGATAGCCTTCTCCACGTCATCCAATCTTGCAGCGTTCATGGCCAGCAGGGGAAAGTCCCAGCCCCAACTAAAAGTGAAATTCCAAGTGTTATACACTTTCTCCACTGTAGCTTTCATGATGTCCATATCGAGGCCAGTAGTTGCTGGTAGCCAGCCGTAAAGTGCAAGCATACTCTGATGGTCTTCTGTCCAATTCGAATTGTGCCACATGTCGGGAATACCTTCATAGATCACATACAGCCCATCTACTTGCGGTAAAGGAGCGAGATGGGTCATTACATGTCGCCATCTCGCTGGAGCTTGCTTTCCTTGCCTCGCCTGCCACTTTATGGCAATAGCAAGACCGAAACGCCAGTACGCTAACTCAAATGCGGTATTGATTGTGGAATTAGGATCCGTGTTCTCGGACATTGGCAGTATTGGAGGACCGAGATCATAGACTCCCGTACTCTCGTTCCAGAATGCAAATTCTGTCATGAAGTCTGCCGTTTCGGTCAGGATATTGTCCCATTTAGCCAACGTTGCGTCGTGTGGGAACGAGCGCCATTCGTACTCGGCGAAGTGCATTGGATGAGGTTGTTGCCAGATGACCATAGCATTGATGTCCCCAGGAGCGCTCCGACCTGAGGGATCACACATCTTAGGCCATCTGGCACCTTTGGTGTATCCCTGTTTTCTGGCCCTCTCGATGCTCGTTGACATGAATCGCTCGTATACGTTGGGTATTGAACGATGCATGAGTTCCCATCTATCCCATCTAGCCCAATGACCTAGATTCCAGAGGAACATCTCAGTATGGAACTTGCCGTACCACCCATTGTTGACCAAGCCTGACTCCTGTGGCGGGTCAGAGCCTGCACCGTTGACTGCAAGGATGTAGAGTGACTGAATGATGCGACGCTGGAGTTCTATTGCTGTTACATTATCTGAATTGATTGACAAGAACGCGCCTTTCTCCCAGAAATCGTGCCAGTATTTGTTCGATGAAGAATGAATACCATCTACACTAGTGTCCAGGGAGGTTGAGGAACGAGCTTTCAGCTCTTCAAGGTTTGGGTGCCATGACACCGTGAAGGATAACTTCTTGCTCCCTTGAGGCTTGAGTATGTACTTGTGATCATGAGGGTCTGCTCTCCAGAAAATTGCGAATCGATCCCATTGGATAGTTGTGTGATATGTAGTCGCATCCATTTTGTGTTCCACACGAGCTTGCTGAAGGCTTTGCTGGACTATCTGGGTGGTATGATTCGCCGTAGCATTCCAAATGCCGACGAAAGGCGCATCGAACTTGTTCTTACCAGATGCGTAGGGGTAATCGAGGTAGATCCCCAGCGAACCATCTTCAATGAGGGCAGATTCAATGTTGACTGCTATAGTAGAAGACTCAGGATCTGCGACTGTGCTGACATGAACATCAGACTCCTGCCAGTTGAATGACGATTCAATAGACCCATTGTACAAATGCAGGATCTGCTTCTTGTCACCGATGTCGGATTCATTGACGTTCTGACCTCCAAACCACAGGCTCACTCGTCCAACATTGACTCGGTGAGGGTTCGCTATCATCCATTGGCTGATGTCTGCCTCCGCTGGGTTAGGCTGTTCGTAGTTCACCAGCCTACCGTGAGTCCATAAGTTCATACCAGTGTAGTCAGATGGTTCGGTTTGATTTGGCGTAGTAGGCAAGGAGGAATTGTGCCAGCACCAGGAAGTCAACGTGTTGAATGGAAGAAATGTTTGCAGGCCAGTGACGTCCGCTCCGAATGCGAAGTCTCCATTGCCCACCTGGACTGGCGTATCTTGATTCGAAGCCGTACGGAGCACATTGAATCTTTCGACAACGGCCTTGCGATCTATCTTGGCAGCCACGTTGCTTGCTGCAAGCAGGAGCGATGTAAGCATTGTTTGAAGCATTTCCGGTCCATGTTACGCCACAAGCGTGGCCTTCCCCGACTTTTCCGTCGAAAAAGTCTTGCCATCTCTGCTGTCGATATTAAACTCCTCGCAACGTTGTGTCGAGAAGAGGAGAAGGAAGACAGCAACCGGGACATTAGCCGGGTCAAGTTGAGCCGGGATCGGCAAGTGATCCTTGCTTGCGGCACACCAACCACCGAGAATCTGCCTGTTCTTTTGACAAGACCACTCCATCCATCACCTTTGGAGAAGACACTCATCATCTGCCATCTCACCCCGCTTGATTGTCCGAATGGCGAATTTGGTGCTGCAGATCCACTTACATTGCCCTAATGGACGTAGGCACCCCCAAACATAGGGCTATTAGTCCATGAGATGGACTATAAGGAACGAGTGCAGTATGGTTCTGGATTCGCCAGTACTATGACTGACAGCTGGCTTCCAAATGGGCAACTTCCACGCTCTCTTCGTGCCGCTGATTCTACTTGCTCATCGTCATGTACGGGCATTGTCTATAGGGTCTTCAAAACCCCTAGCAAATGACTTGGGCGATCGAGACACTCACTATCATATTTCTTCAACAGTTCTGGTTGGCAAACAGAACACCTCGGTTGCGCCTGCTCTCATCTCTGAAGATGGCACACTTGAAGGTGGTCGAGGTACAGTTACAACGACAGCAATCAACGAAAGAATCACAAAGCTTCAAATCAACACGACACTTAACTTTGTCGGCGCTCGCTTCGAGGTTGATAGTTCCGAAAAGTTCTATGGAGTGTGGGAATATCCATTTGCCAAAGGTCTGGACAACTCTGGAGTCGCATTCGACCTCAAAGGCCTCGGCGTAACAGAGGGCGTAAACTGGGCAAATGCTAGGGCACCATTCTTCTTTGCTAAACCTGGATGGGCCGCGTATATTGACACCTTGCAGATGGGCTCCTTCAACTTTAGCTCTCCTGGAGTGGCCGAATTCGTCTTTAACAGTAGTAGCTTGACCTATTACCTCATCAGATCAAACCATGAGAAACACGGCAGTCTCAAGGGCATACTAAAGGATTATGCAAGTCTGAGCAACACGATCGGAATGCCTCCCGACTCTTCTTTTGGTCCAACGTTTTGGAGCGACAATTTCGAGCAGGACTTCCACGAAGGAGTTCATAACGCACAGGAAAACATCTACGATGTCGTCAATCATCTTTATGACAATGAAATACATGCGACTGCCATGTTTGCAGATAGACCATATGGCACGGTAAGCTGACGCTGAGGGCCTGTTCATCGTACAAGCTGACCATCCATCTCTGCTTTCACAGGGCAACTATAGTAAGTGCTTCGGCTTTCGAAACTTGATTCATGCTTCTGATGCAGCACTGTCTAGGCTTTGGTAATTTCGATTTCGATCCCGTGTATTATCCTAATCCACGAGAATTTCTTGCCAATATGTCCTCCTGGGGCTATGATTTCCAGGTCTGGGTCGCGAATCGGGCCTTCTACCACACTGAGCTTTTCAACATCAGTGCTGAAAATAATTGGCTATTTCCTGGTATCAGTCCATTGTTTTTCCGAGGACCAGCGCTTAATTTGAGCATTCCGGAAGCATACAAGTACTTTGAAGACAGTCTCGAATACTTTCCCAGCGTCGGGATCAAAGGCTATAAGATCGATCGAGGCGAGGAAGAAGAAATGCCAGGTATGGACGGGGAAATTTGACGCCTTTTGCGATACTGACCAGATGCAGTGTACGAACAGAATATACAAATGACTCTATTCGAGCAGCTGTGCTACGATACAATGGCCCAGAAATGGGGCGAGAGTGGTTTCTACAATTTTGCACGCAGTGTCGTCGACCGCTCGCGTTCCACCACAGCAGTCTGGAACGGAGACAGCTGGGCGAACTTCACGGGACTATCATACTCCGTGGCCAGCGGTATCCGAGCTGGTCTCATTGGCTTCTCCCAGTGGGGGAGCGACACCGGTGGATACATCCGCCTGCCAGCCGATCCAAGTGAAGAGGTATGGGCAAGATGGATGTGGTTCAGCGCCTTCTCTCCGGTCTATGAGATTATGATCGGTACCAACCACACTCCTTGGTACCCTCCGTATAGTAATGATCTCGTCCGGATCTTGAAGAAGACGACTGATGTCCACCATGAGCTCATGCCTACGATCAAGTCGTGAGTCTGATCAATACCGATTGTTTATGACCAGATTGTCTGACTTTCTATGCAATAGATACACCTATCAGGCACACAAGACCGGGATCCCAGTAATGCGAGCTGCTTTCCTGGAAGCACAGAATGACGAGCAGGCCTTCGATATAAGTGATGCGTACTTTTTCGGCCCAGACCTATACATTGCTCCGATTGTCGAAGCCGGTGGATCCAGAAGCGTGTACTTTCCGAACACTGGGAGAAAGTATTTGGAGTACTTTAATCGAACTCAAATCCACGAAGGTGGCACCACGATCGATGTGTCTATGGACACACACAACGTACCGGCGTACGTTCTTGAAGGCGCGATTATTGTGAAAGGCGACATTTATCAAGGCAACAACAAATGGACCAAAGCTTGGAAGCCTTCGCTTACGATTGAGGTCTACCCTTCGACACAAGTGAAGACATGTCAGTTCCAATATTACACTGGCAATAAAACTGAGGTTTCAATCTCTATGGAGATGGACTCAATAACAAAAGAGCTGACAGTGGAATATGGCGCACTGGAGATCGATGGAATTATTGTGGCGATCACCAAACATGGTGACGTCTCACTGTCTTTATCTCCAAAGGGCGGCAAGGCGAACTTTCACAATGTGGAAACCATATTCGCTCATGATTGATCGGTTGCTGTTCCAACAGCAGGCCAGACACGAGACCTGTCTGCACCGAAGACCGGCAGCTCATGCTTACGAGACATGGTATGAGACATAATAATGGCACGTGGTTCTGACTTTTGAGACCTCGCAGTCTGTACTTAGTTCTCACATGAGACGCAGCAAGATGTCTTGCCAAGAATGTCTTGAGTGGCTTCACTCGTCGCCAATTCATTGAGCAGCCTCTCCATATAAATGGCGATTCTGCTTGAAAGATTGATTTGTTCCTCATCATCTACATTCAATCTTTTTCTTTGCTCGCTTCTAGTCGCTGGACGACTTTCCTATTTTCGATCACTTCCATACTTGCCGCAAGACAATTTCGACTTCACCTCTTGTTACATTTGATTTCTCGACGATCACCATTATATCGCTGGACGATAGCTCTGCTCGATTCGCAACTTCAACGCCGACACTACACAAACACAGAAATGGCTTCTTCTGCTCCTACTGCCCAACTCTTTCTCTATTCTCGCTCTTTCGCGACTGGGGCAGTGCAACAGCTAATACCCGCATCGCCCATATCAGTTCGCATCCCTCACGAGCACGAGTTCTACGACTGGATGGCTTCAAGAATTGCGGAAATACCCTTGAGTAGAGCACTCCGGTTCCAGGAAGTATTCAATTTGGGGTGGGAACCCATCCCGCATGTCGATGACCTTGTTCCCTTCGCCGTGCTCATTGGTCTTTATCCTTTCGAGATTAATGGAGAAGTCCTTCGTAGGCTGGACTGGGCCATAAATTATCGCAGGGACTTATCACGGGACTATGTCTCAAACAGAGAGTTGTACAAGCAGTACACACATCGTACCCAAGAACTTGCGTTGGCGTATAACATCTTGATGTTGGTCAATGGCGTTAGGGCACATTGGGCTGATGACGAGCTCAGACAAAAGGTCAAACCCCTACGCTTGGAGATTCAAAAACTGAGAAGGCAGAATCGTGCCTCGAAGCGCCGAACAGCAGAGCTAGTCGATAACTTGAAGGAACAGTTCGATATGCGTCTTCACGAATTCAGATCCATGCTCAGGTCGACCAAAGAGCTCTGCAGCCGAGTCAGTGCCGAGTTCAAGACATTGGGCATGAAGACGAGCGAGAATTTTGACGGTCATGTGGAAGACGACTTAAAGGCACTGAACACGGACGCTGACAGGCTCAAAACATGGAGCAATATCTTCGAATCGAGACTAGGGTTTCAACTTCTCTTGGAGTCGCGAAGGAACAGATTGCTCTGAAGCAGTGGGCCTAGTGCAATCGGCCTTGGAACAGCGAGCCAGAAATGAGTTGTCTGCATGGAGGTCAATGTCCACTCAGTTGGTGAGAGAGTCGTGGGACTCCGGGAAAGAGTGCGTATCGACAATGGGAAGGAATGGCAGGTCGAATCAATGCGACGCGGGCAGTCACTCATTTTGTTAATCGGGTAGTCATTCACTTTGTTACACGAGAAGTCGTTCGTTTAGTTGAGCTTGGGCCAAATTCATCATTCAGGAAAATGTTGCCATCTAGCTGATCCGACTTTTCACGGCCCCAAACAGTGACACATGGAAAATACATCCCTCCCGCAGTTTCGATGTCTCAAGTGACTCCTCGGTCAGCTCCCGCCTCCTTGTCTTATGCTCTTCACCTGGCAACGACCGCTGGATTGGTGCGACCCAGCTGGTAGGAAACAGCTTCTCGGCGGCTTCAGACCAAGGCTGAGCCTCAGGTGCATTTGACGGCGAGAGCTTGTACACCTTGCCATCGACATTTTCGAGATCAGCATTTCGCATTAGTGACTGGAAAAGACCCTATCCTATGAGGTCACTTTCAGGCCAGAACATCCCAAGATGCATACGTTGTAGCCACTGTTTGATCAAAGGTCCGGATCCTGCCAGTACAAGTCTCGACCACATTGATACTGTTCGAATAGCGAATTTGGCGTCTTCGATTTATCTGAAGGGGGCTTCCAGATCGAATCCTCCAGAGGCACTCCTTCTGAAGTCAATGCTGCGTCGACAACAAGGTCGGCGAGCTCCTGAGGAAGCCGTTTATTGACAGCCAGTAGGACATTGCTCCGAATTTCCCGATGTGCAGCCTTATGTAAAGCCTCAAGATAACGCAATTCAGTCTGGTGCCAGCACAAACCGTCCTTGTCGAGCTTGGTATAGTGAGGTGATGACACGGAGTCTGAGTCGCGTTTTTCTGTACAAGGCAACGTCATTTGGTAAGATTGCCATATTCGCCTCCGGGCAGCTGCACAATCCAACCATTGTGCTTGGTGCGCCCGAATTTTCGACAGCATCGACTCTCGCAATTCTTCGGTCAGTCCATACCGTGCGCTGGTGACATATTTTCGTGCGTATTCGGAACTGAGTTCGAAGATCATACACGACTCAAAGTGAAAAACATGATAGCCGACTCTGTCGTCCGTAGAATCGCTCAGGGCTTTGCGCAGCACTGGAAGTCGTTCGTAGGGGCGAGGCTGGCTTCCACGGCCTTTAAAGATTTCGAGTAAGTGTTCCGCAAAATCTCCAGCGTCTTCTATTCGGAAGGTGTCGAACAGCTCTTCCAGCTGGTCAACTTCTAAATCTGAGATGTTGTAAGTACGGCCCTAGGAAGCAAGAGCGACGACGCAATTTACCAAGAATATTTGCATTTCGATACCAATCCGTGCCGACAAGCGCAGGCCATTGCATACATTTCGCGATACGCTTCATTCCCGATATCTCGCGGTCTATGGTTTTCGTCGTGTCATGAAATAATGTTAAGATGCGTGCCCTTGCCTCTGCAATCCTCGTTTGTGCTTCTTGGACATGCTTGTAATGAACACGGCTAGGTGGTATGAATGCCCCAATGTTATTATATCGTTGTATGAATTGGTCGAGTGGCTTGATGGATAATTGGACAGGACCCGTGACAAGCGCGATCGGAGGGAGCTCTGTACGTGTTGGATCTTGATCGACAAAGCCTGAAGATGTAGGAGTTCTGCTCGTCCGGGCTGACTTGCGACTGCTATCTTCGTCGAGTGCGGCCTTTCGTTTTGATGAATACATTGTGACAGCGTTCGATGCCTTAGTAACATCGCTTAGGAAGACGTGTCGACGCGACGGCGCGAGGGGTGGCGTTGCTCCTGCAATATCTCACAGCCTCAGGCGAGTCACTAGCCCATCTGAGCAGTAGCCTGAGATCTGAGACAACACGTCGACTCCCGAGTGAACCACTTCCTCCTTCCATGCACCTCGCTTCTACTTAATCACAAGTTTTAGATCTGCTGCTGTCCTGGATCAACATTGCGAGGACATATTGATACCATGAAAACAGATGTTCTTCGCATCGAGGTGTGCAATCATACTGATCGCCATCCAAACATTCCTTGCAACCAACTCTGCGAGGTTCTCCGCCCACTTGGGTGACCATGCCGGCACTTCTTCGTAACCCTCGTCGTGATTGACATTCTACCCAGCACGTCCTGACCAGAGCAGTAATACCGAACTACATTTACGTCATCTCAATGTCCTGCACAGGCATCTGGAAGGAGTTCACGTGGCATTGACTTGCGAACCATGACTGTACACCCTGCTCAGAACCAAACATACTTCAGCATCCAAGGTTAAACAGCGCCTCGATATTCAACCTTAAGCTCCTGAGGAGTGCTGTTGGTCGCGAGCAGTTCGCCGCGCGCTTCGACGCCAGCATGCACGCAGAAGCGTTCGTCGCTCATCGTGGGTAGCATCGCGAGAAAGGACTGCCACCTCTCTTTAGGCTTCCTGTCTCGCGCATACCGCCTGGTTGGCAGCTCTTTCGTGACGTGCTTTCCAAGATTAAGCTTGGTGGTCTGATTCTAGAAAATTGATGGGTCTGCTCTTTCTCGAACGTTGTTTGGACCACTTCTTCACTTAACAATCTGAACACGATACGCGGTACGCTACCCCCGCCGCAATGGACGAGATCTCACCCGGAATATTGCTGGTCCGCAGTCTCTTCGGAGATCCCAAGCCTGCTGATGGGCCCTATACACGTGCTCGGGTGCCGCCCGCCGCGAAGATAACATCGGTAAGAATGGCACCTAGCGTGAACGCAATGACCAACAGCTGACAATGGCCTTAGATGTGTCTAAATCTCATCACGCTACCGATATTAGGAGCATGTTTGACCAGGCGCCTGGAGCGAGTCCAGAAGTGGCAGCGAATGCCCGTTTCTGCTTTACTTCTCCTGGCTATCTACTTCGATTCCTTCCTTTTCATCTTCACGACGGCTCTCGTGAAGCACATCGGCATCAATAGGTCCGAGGGATTATGCGATGGAGCTATACTCCTGTGCCTGGTGTGCTACATGAGCACGAAAGTCCTCATCTACACCTTCCTGGTTGAGAAGGCAGTATGTTGCAAGACTTGCATCGAGTTCCAGCTGCTAAATTTGAGTAGTGGGTCGTCCGAGGATGTCTGAAGCGCCGACTGGAGTCTAAGCTATACTTGTTCAATTGCTTTGGCATGCTCTTGCCATATGCTGTCGCTGTCGTCTTGAACTTCATCTGGTGCGTAGAAGCCATTAAAACGTGGGGCTACACCCCGGAACCTCCCTGGGACTAACAAAGACACAGGAGAATATCGTTCATTGATACGAAAGGCAAATGCATAATCGGCATGGAAAAGCGCGCTATGATGCCACTCATCATCTTCGAAGTCGTGGTGAATGCGTATCTGAACATCTTGTTCATAATTCCACTACGGAGTGAGTTCGGCGTTCACCAGCGATCACCGGAGCAAGTGAGACTGACTCATGGTTTTACCTTAGAAATGTACAGCTATCGCCATGGTACAGGAAGAATGAGGAACCTGGCACTCCGGACGTTCATTGGCAGCTGTGCAACACTGACGTCCAGCGTGGTCAACCTCACAGTCCTAATGGTAGTTGGTGGAGAACCTGGATGGCTTTGCCTAATGCTTTGCAACGCGGACAGTATGTTAAAACGATCCAAGACATATGTCGCGCTTCTCTGACTAACGACTTACTCCAGTCCTCTTCTGCGTCCTAGTCCTCCACTGGGCCACCAGCTTTGACAGCGGTGGTATACATACACCTAACAACTCAGCTTGCTCCTGCTCTCGCACTTCCCGGATCTACAGCGCGCCAATCGCGACAACACAGTACCCAGAACCAGTCCTACAAAAGCGACGAAATCCCTTCCGGATGTTCAGTTGCGAAGAGGACTTTCCAGAAGGATGTTGGAAAGCACATCCTTGGGATGTGAGCAAGAAGCAAGATCCACCGGAGCAAGATAGATCAGAAGTGCAAAGCAAATCGGAAGCCGCAGATCCGAAAGACTCGGCTACTGAGATGAGTGATGATAGTCGATTGGAGGAGGCAGAAATCCAAGTAGCACCTCGAAGACCGCCGTAAATCAAGGCGATGCAATGTCCTTGGCAATATATTGTATATATTGCTTCTGAGAAGTTTTGCCAAGAACCAAGACGCCAAACATGACCTCCAGCCAAGGCTTGCTTGCTCACGTGAAACAGATCGACCTGCCTTGCATCCAGTCATGATGTTGGAAGAAATCTGCTCTGATAGCCTTTCGCACGACTTTCCCATGCCTGTTATCAACGAGTCTGCGAGTAGGAAAGCGAAAGCGGTCATGTCATTGTTACATTTCATTAGATCTAGTAGTATGTACAATCGGTCATTCCTAGCTCGTGCCTTCGATTCTCGTGCTCTTCCAATTCTCGATGATGGGGTTCTCTACCACCTCCTGCTCTCGTTTTCAGAGGTCTCTAAAGCATATAAGCCAGAGCAGCAATACCAGCAGCTCCGATAAGCCAAAAATTGATTCCAGCTGCAGTGTTGGCATTGTTACCAAGAGCTCCAGTAGCATATCCTTTCGCATCGTTGTCGGCATTGACTCGCATGCATAACGGCTCGTGGACGTTTCCAGAGTCGATGATTACCATCTACAGCTTTCCTTCCTGTTGGGTGACTAATGTCTGGTTATCGCTGTCGAAAGTCGCAGAGGTAATATGAGCGAATCCGTCACCGCTGTTCAATGGGAAAGTGCCATTCGCGGCCTGACTGGCCGTTGAGTTGCGCAGGAGGTCTGGGAAAGGTAACGTTAGCATACGCATGTGACCAGCTCAAAAAGTCTGCTCACTGTAAGTGGAAGCTTGGTATTCGCCCTCGAATGACCATTCGCATTGATGTATCGAGGACAAGTCAAGGTTGCCACCACGACATCCGTTCGCGTCAGGGTCAGCGTTGGCAAAAGCGTCATTAATAGCGTCTAAGCAACGACCTCTGAGCGGTCCCGAGCAGCTCCCATCGCTGGCGTTGTCCTCTGTATCGGTGTCGTAGGCATTGGTAGTGCCGGACGGGAACAAACTCGCAACAACAGTCACGCAAAAGTTGTCCGGGTCGAGTTGGCCAATGTGCTGCGAAACGGCAGAAGCCAAAGTGCCATCGCCCCAAGAGAAAGAGAACACTGTGTTCAGCTGAACTGCATTAGGCGTGTCCGAGTCCTGGACGGTACCCTCCTCAATTCTTGTTTCCCAGCTCCACGTCGGCGCTGGATCGCTTGACTCAGTTGGATACCAGAGATCAAATTGAACCGTCTTGCTCGCTTGCGCGCTGGCACTTGAGAATATCTGTGAGGCGCCAGATGGGTACGGTCCAGGTCCAGTCTCAAGAGTCGCATTCTGAGCAGTAGCGACACTGGCAATAGCCGCAAAAGCTGCGATGACTTTTCGAGAGGATGGCATCTTGGAAATGAGCTGTGAGCTGGAAATTTTGCGAGCAGAGCTGACTGACGCCACATCTCAATGGCGAGCACGCGACTTATCAACAATCGGATCATACGGAGCTGGCTTGCATCTCTTTCGTCACAGTCGATGCAGGTGAAGCTTACATATCACGGTCTTCCCGGCGTCATCCGCCAAGACTCGCGTGCCATTGGTTCTTGAGGCCGACCAAATGCCATCGGGCCTATGGTAGTTTAGCTGTGCAGTCCATGAAATGCCTCAGCACATTATCTTTGCGGCACAAGTTGGTCAAAGAAAGACCTCGCTGAATGTGGCAAGTCGTGTTGTGCAAAGACCTGGGCGCCAGCGAAGCGATGAACGAGCTTCCGTGGTTAGGATTGGCTCCTTGGCAAAAAGGCGCTGCAATGGTATAGCCCGTAGCATAACTCTTGTCGGTGCCTTGGATCCGCGGAGGATATGGTTCTCTCCTGGACCATAGAAAAGACTATTGAGTCGCTCACAGATGCTTCTGTGCGCCACATGCTGGGTCTGACTTGCATTGAGCTCTTCACGGACGACTGCAGACTTGAGCCAGGTCCCAGGATATTCTATCGCCAATGTAGTTTGACCTCAGCAAAGGAGAAGCTCGGCATCTCGGCCAGAATGATGCTCTCTTTACTTTACGCTGTACGCTGAATCGCCAGGCCGTGAGCCATTTTCGCTCGTCCAGAGCTGTTGTCCGTGGTATGCACCGACTCATTCGGCATGCTGACACGATCCTTCTCCGCGAGATCCGGCGGCGTAAAGATGGAATTATTCAAGAGAGTTTCTGTGCCATCACTTTGAAGTCTGCTCATCTGAATGCTTCCAAGATGTCTGGACCACAGAAACGATGATGATACCAAACTTTTGGGTCAGAAGAAAAGATGTCGATGTCGAAGGAAGTGACGTTGCCTCTGGCATCCGCCAAGAACGACTTCGTCCGAAGTTCGACCGCAGTTTCCCGGCTATCAATGGCTTTCAACAGGCAGGCACGCCCTACACATCAACAACAACACTCGCGTACATTTCGCGTGACACCGCAGATTCTGTTGCATTGTGGGAGCTATCAAACCCATCAGCCGCGGTCTGAACGTGGTGACTAATCCGATGAGAGCCCGGATAAGAATCTGCGTGCCCGCCTACGAGCGGCTGCATCTGGAGAAGAAGGCCCACTTGGCGACTCATATGTCGGCGTAGTGTTTTTCTACAATTCGAGTAGAGACGGTCTCAGAACGCTTCTCTCGCTGCAAAGCACAAAGCAGACAATATTTGAAGGCAGTCCACAAGATGGCTGAAATTGGCAGTGTCACGATGGACGGTGATGTGCAATGGTCAGTTCAGGAGCTCCGAGCTCTCCCATCTGGATACGAAAAGCATCATATTGTCTTTCTCGAGGCAGTGCACTTGCCACTCGCAGAGCTTCCGTTTGAGTACACCATGGACAAATACCAGAAAACCAGCCCGGATGAGATCAAGGAAAGGATTAAGCCTGCAACCATCGTCATTTCCAACGTGCTCGACGTGAAACCTTCAGACATGGATTCTGCACCACATCTACAACTGCTCGCCATTCTTGCCACCGGAATGGGCTGGTTAGATAAGGGATATTGTGCAAGACGGGGCATTAGCGTGATCAACGCACCGGCTGCCAATATCGACGCTGTCTCTGAACACTTCCTGGCTCTCTACTTTGCGAGTCGTAAGCGAGTTGCAGTAATCGATCATAATGTGAAGACTAGCGACGAGTGGCTCAGAACCAACAGCCTCACCAAGAAGATCTGGCCTGCCGGACCACCGCTGGGCTGCAAACAAGAAACTCTCGGTATTATTGGTTATGGTGCATTGGGCAAGAAGATCGAAAGTTTGTGCCAAGGTCTTGGGTTCAAGGAGATTCTTGTCGCAGAGCGGAGAGGTGCCAGCATCATCAGAGAAGGTCGAAATACTTTTGAGGACGTCCTGGGACGCAGCACGACTTTGGTGCTGGTCTGTCCTCGCGATGCTGACACAATCAACCTGATTGACGAAGCTGAGTTCGAAAGGATGCGGCCAGATGCGCTCGTAGTGAATTTGGCCCGAGGCGGCATTGTCAACGAACATGCTCTTGCAAAAGCTCTCCGAGAGGGCCGCATTTTTGGCGCAGCGACCGATGTCTTCGACACAGAGCCTGCGGCGCCCGGCGCGACACCTCTTCTTCCAGATCTCAGCAAATGTGAACAGGAAGTTCCGAATCTGCTCGTTACCAGCCATGTCGCATGGTTCTCAGGAAGCACGATTCAAACATTGCAATCCATCAACAGGGAAGGTATGACGGCTTTCGTTGAAGGCAGAATGTACGACCCTAAAGTGAGAGCGTGCGTTGTCGTCCACGATGGCAAGATCTGGAAGTAAAGAGCACGGGGGAGCTCTGAACGTTTTTTTGCGTCGAATTGCCCATACACACAATCAACTTCAGCTGGAGGAAACCGCAGACTCGCCAAGTCGCACAGGTCAGATGACTCCAATGATGAGTCATCTACTGCTTTGCTCATTGCTCAATGCTCAAGTACATCATACAGCAATAGATTTCACAAACATACAGCCTAGGAAAGAGAAAGGCCTCCAAGCATACATTGCTTCACACAATGGCGACAATCCCTCAGACAACACCGGAAGAACTAGCAGTCCAGCTTCAGTCTTTGGTAGCGAGGTCTGATGGAGACAAACGGCCTGTGGTCGTCATGACATGCGGCATAGCAGGTATAACCAGCTAACAACGTAGACTTGCAATGCAAATTGACATTACGAGCAGGCTCTGGCAAGACCTCGCTCGCCAAAGCACTTCTCCAGAAGAATCCTCGCATGCATCGCCTTTCCATCGACGAGATCGTAGCCTCCCGGCATGGCATCCACAACGTCGACTACACGCCAGATAAGTACGAAGAGTATCAAGACGAAGCGGACGCAATGCTGCGAGAGTCTCTTCAGAGCTTGCTCAGTGAAGGCAAGGCAGACATCATCCTTGATCGCTCTTTCTACGCAAAGGAAGACCGAGAAGAGTTCAAAGAGATCGTACATCGAAACGGCGGCAGGTGGGTCTTGATTCACTTGAAAGTACCCAGCGAAGTGCTTTGGAACAGGATTCGACAAAGAAGAGAGAATGGCATCAACGCGAATTCAGCCCTGGAAATATCGACAGAATTGTTTGACATGTATGTCAAAGGCTTCGAACACCCGAAAGACGAAGGCGAAATTGTCATTGAATACACAGTCTAGTAAAGCATTACGCATACAATCTTCGGTCAAGTACAATTCCACTTTTGAATCTTCATTCAGTCCCAGAACGCATAGACACGACACTCGACGCTCTCCCTACATTCCTCATTTTCAGTCCCCGGAATCACAGGACTCACATGCACACAAGCCTCGGCAATATTTTCATTTCCCTCCGCCGCCGAATCCGTGAATTTGATGATGAGCACCTCATCAGGCCTCTGCTCCGGGACCCAATACCAGCGATGCTTCTCCGGATGCAGTGGCGGCGCGGCAGTATACGCCTCGATGATATAGTCTCCAGACGCATTAATCTCACTCGGGATGCGGTTCTCGGTCTTTTGCAAATCTGTGGATTTATCGATACTGCGCCAGTCAAGAACCGCGATCGGATCACGTTTCACTGTTTTGAGAGGCCGCCATACGCTGTAGCTTGCGTAGCGAGGAACTTTGACATTCTGATGGCCAGCTGCTTTGAGGTCTTCTGCCTCGATGACTTTCTTGGCCATGGCTGTGATGTCTCGTCTGGCATGTCGAATCGTGCGACGATAGCCTTCCAAAGTCATGTCGACGTGTGCTTGGCGAGCGGGTTCGCTGCCTTCGTTGGAACGACCGTTCACTATCGATGATAAGTCACAGTCTGGCTAAGTTTGTATGACAGATGGACGTACCTAACAACCGATCTTTCGGCAACTTCGCAATTTCCTGGTCAAGCCGCCCACCTCTTGGAGCGACATAAGACAGATCAGCCTGGTCCTTGGCCAACTTCCTTCGAAATGCAATGTTGTGGACAAGTCCACGTTTTGCTCCGGTCAACTTCAGGACCAGATCGATGCATTCCGGAGCGTATATATCCTCTGCTTTTGTGCCTTCGAAGAATTCGTCCCCAGAGAGGGCTGAAGTATGGTCGATGTATGCGAAGCCTTGAACGTCGAGACCCTCATTCCCTTTAGCAACCTCTTTCGAAGTACGGAAGTCATGCAGAGGCAGTGTCTCTTCTTTGATCCGCTTAGGAGCTGGAGGTGCGTATATACCGCGGTCCTCTGCTGACATGGACATATCTGCTTCGACATAGCGAAATATGCCATGAGGTTGGTCTATGGAACCCATGGTGATGTGATATGAGGTTGATCCTAAGCTAGATATGTTAGGGCACTGTCGCAAAGCTCCTTTGAAAACACAAAATGATGACTGAGAAGACTTAAAGAGCGATGGTCGACGTCAGCCTTAGCCCTGTACGACCATACGATCACCAGGGTGCCATGTCCTGGTCCCAGAAGTATGGTAAAGGCGGGGAGAGCTCTGCAAGACAGGGTATCGTTGGCCCGGTGAATTCTCGTCTGGAAGGAGATACGATAGCGATGGGAGCTTATCGTTCGCAGAAGCACTTCACTTCAACCAAAAACTATGTCGGCCCTGGGGAGCCACAGTTCGGAATACATTGTCCTCTCACCCGTGCTCGCTATGGATGTTGGCCGAGAGCAGTCGTCCAAACGAGTGGCCATTGCATGCACGAATTGCCGCCAGAAGCGTATGCGGGTACGCAGGTCTCGTCCCCACTGCATCATGGAGCAGGCATTGACAGCCTCGGTCACGATAGTGTGATGGTCAAGAGCCATCATGCGCGCCATGTGCTCGGAAGGCATTAGCATGCGAATACCAGCACGGTGACAACAGACGGAGGTGAGCAGTCCGGTCCCCACCTAGCAGCAGTAGCAGTATATGGGTTTAGGCTGAGCACAGAAAAAGGCCGCCGAGCAAGCGCCTCGTCGAGTCACTCCAAGCACGAATCTTAGTCCTGGAAGCGCAGGTTGCTACCCAGCAAGCAGTTTTACAGACCCGGGACCTTCAGAGTAGCAGGGGCGTTAAGTCTGACAGCTCAGAGGATCAACTCCGTCCTGATGATCAAAACGACGAGGAAGAGGGACATCTAGCAAGTGATGGTGGCTCAAGCACTTGGGACTGCCTGCTGGACCAAGTAACCGATCGGCTCGGCAGCTTCAAAGTCGGTTCAGATGGACAAGTGCGCTTCTTCAGCAGTCAGAGTAATTTCAACCTGGTGCAAGAAGAAAGCGGGCTAATAGATACGAGCCGTTCCATGCTGGCATTGACACCCGGCATCACGCTCCCTTCCGAGCTGCAGGAACACCTAGTTGATCTTTACTTTCGATGGCATAACCCTTCCATTTATATTGTCGAAAAGCAGGCCTTCATGCAGGACTTTCTTAGCGGCGACCGCACCCGATATTGTACACCACTCCTTCTGTTGTCCATGTTTGCTTTGGCTGCACGCTTCTCCGATCGTCCTGAGTTACGTACTATTTCCGAGGATCCTGATACGGCAGGTGATACATTTGCAGATCAGGCAAAGATGTTAGTGCCACGAGAGCTCGAGGCCGCAAGTGTTGCCACGGTGCAAGCTACTGCGCTTCTTTCCATTCGATGGATGGCAGAGAACAAGGAGCCTGCCGGCTGGCTTTACATCGGTGAGTGAACACGAAACACTCCTAAATCTAACGAGTCAGATCAGTTTGGAGTTGACCAGGTCATATTACAGGAATGGCGACTCGGATGGCTTTCAATTTGGGCTTGAACTTGGACAGCACCAGCTTGTTCAAATCTGGAATGATCACTGAGGAGGAATTGACAGTGCGAAAGGTGACGTGGTGGGGATGCTATATACTAGACAAGTGAGTACTTGCGTACTCTTGCCGGATAATTCAGGTCTGACTTGAGACAGGCTATTTTGTCTTGGCATTGGGCGTATCGCAACTACGGCAGACATGCACATCACCTGTCCGAAGCCGGATCTGACCATGGCCGCAGAGTTCGAACCTTGGAGAGTCACTGACGATTGTGATGATCACAGGCTGGCTCCACATTCTAGGATCGTTTCACTACAACACTACAATTCGGACATGTTGAACATTGCCACCAAGACCCTTGACATCATGTGTGCCTCCCCGTCCTAGCCTGTTGTATACGTGGGCGAAACTTGGCTGACGGACAAGTAGATATGCTCCAAACCATGGCCGCTCAAAGACTGCGTTGGAGGCTCTTGTCTCCGAAGCTGATGTTGCTTTGGAGAACATGCGTGCCTCACTCCCCACATACCTACGAATACCAAATTGTGGCAAGAACTTGACGCCGCCTCATGTTTATCAGTTCCAGTAAGCATCAGCAATTTACAGGAGACAAACTTACAGATATTGATCATCTCCGTAGTATTCAATACCATGTCGCTCAGATCTTGCTCCATCGGCCATGGGTTGGTACACGAAATTGGAAACGGAGTGACGACAAAGACGACGAACACTGGAAGTTCTGTCGCAAATCTGCCTCGGAGATCGTCAGCATTCTACGATCCTACGAACGACAATACTCTCTGGTCAGTCAAAAAGCATTTCGGTGATGATTTCAATAACTCTGGCTCAGTCTGGCTGACAAGTTCACAGCGAATAATCACAGTAGGCACAGTGATCCACACATTCACGGCCTCTGTGGTTCACTTAATGGACAGTCTTTCCGATGACGCAGAAATCAAACGTCACGGCATTCAACAGCTGAACTACTGCTTAGCAGCTTTAAAAGAGATGGCTATGCCATGGTCGTGGAGTCATCGTGTCTACAATGGCTTACAAACACTCGCAAAGGCTTGGCTCGCAGACACAGCCAACGACCAGGACCGAAGTGGAGTATGCCGCAACCAGGCACTACAAAAGGATGAAAACCTAGTAGTTTCTGAAGAGCCCTTCCTTACGAACAGGAATCATTTCAACGACTTCACCTGGCTGGATCCTAGCTTTGAAATCCAAAACCCTAATGATGAGACCTTGGCAGGCTTATGGCAACCTCAAATGCTACCCGATCTCGACAATTGGCTCACGACTCTTTGAACATCAGAGACAGCAATGGCGGCAATTTCTGGCCTAATGTTGACTTTGCAGCGGGGAATGTGTGGCTAATCAAGTTGGCCATTATCCGTGCCTTCATCTAACCGTACAACCTTCAACCAAGAATAGTCGACTTGACATTCTTCTCCCCAAATAATTCCGTCACACCATCAGAAGGCGAAGTATTCTGCTTATCAATACCTTCAACCTCATCCCCGAACAAAGCCTGAACTTCCTCAAGCGACAACTTTCTCGTCTATACTCATCAAATCAGCAACTATCATCACCGTACACCATCTCACGACATATTCTCGACTCACCTCAGGAAACCACAACAAAATTACAACAGCAATAACCGCAGTCAGTATAGTAAAAACCAAATAATACTTCCAACCAATATTCGCAAAAGCCGTCGGAGCCGCACTCGTAAAAATAATCGTAGCGAAAAAGAGCCCAGATACCGATATCCCCATCCCCTTAGCCCTGACCGGCGTAGGGAAAATCTCACTAACGTAGACATACGTCGTAGCATCAACAGAAAGCGTAAAGACCGTGACATGCAAGTACAAGAAGAAAACGGCCCCGATAGCTGCACTTCGAGATCCAGAATTTTGGAATATGGAAACAGTAATGCATTCGCCGATCAACGCGATGACGCAGGAAGTGAGGCCGAAGACTACATGCAGGAAGCTTGGTTAGATTGAAGTGAATGGGGATGGAATGGACTTACGAAGCATATGCACGCGACCGAAACGATCGACTACAAGAGCATTGATCAAATTGCCGAAAGGAGCGATTGTGATCCATCCGCACGACATCAGGAGTTGTTGGAGGGTGTCGAAGCCGAGGGATTTGTAGAGGAGGGGGCCGTAGTCTGTTCAAGAGTCAGTGTCTGGATATAGGACGAAGATGAGGATTGTTATGCTAACTGTTAATGACGATAGTAGCTGTTGCCTGTGCACCAAAGGTAGTCAAAAATCCAATAGCACAACGTTTCCGCATGGTAGGTTTCTTGAACATGTCCATATAGCTGATTTCGTTACTTAGCTCGTTTTCTGTTTGTCGACATAAAAGGTCGAATTCAGCTTTGATGGCAATTTCGTCGTTGACGATGTCGTCTGAAGTTTCGGCGCGGACGGCTTTGAAGTTGTTGTATGCTTCGTTAGGACGATGCTTTACCAAGACTGACGTAGATATCAGCAGAGTGAGCTTCCTACAGATTCGCAGGGACTTACGCCAGCGAGGGCTCTCAGGCAGGAACATGACCCCAGCCGCTAACACAAGAGGGAAAACACATTGAATTGCTAGAGGTAGTCTCCATTGTGCTCCTGAAGCATTGACGAAGAAGAATCCGAGGCCAGTCCAGCTGGCAATACAGTAGCCTGTGCCAAGAAGTGCTCCATGCATGCCAACGAGAAGGCCACGAATGCGAGGAGGTGCGATTTCGCACTGATACAGAGGTACCAAGGTTACGATCGATCCTACAAGGTGGTCAGTCCATGCGCAGATTTACTGTTCAACCCAGTATACCAATGCCAAGACCAGTGATGAAGCGTGCCACAAGGTACATGGCGATATGAACGCTTCCTGACTGTAAGCCTCCACCGAGAACGCATATTGCACATGTGGCAAAGATGGCTGCACGGCGACCAAGTAAGTCGGCCATTGGAGAACAGATGAGCGTTCCAATAAACCCTCCAGCCTGGAAGAGGCCATTGATCGCGCCGATGAGGTCGTTGGAGTTGCTTGATGTATCGAGGTGGAAGTAGGCGAGGAATGTAGGTTGGCCGAGCGTAGTTGCTATAATGCTGGAACTATAGCCATAGGTTGTGCTGCCCAAGGCAACGAAGAGAATTATCAGTAGGCGGACGAGGGATGGTGAAAGAGTCATGGTTGTTTGACGATTTCGAGAGTCGCTTTGCCAATCATTCTTGAATTTTCAAGAGCTCTGAAGGGCATATGATATATCCTCGTCTTTGTCTCTAGGATGTGGTAGCATCAACTCTAAGTTAGCTTCAATCTCTTGCCATTCTATCTAGACTCCTCAAATGATAGCCTGTTGCTTTCACCGAATTTGAGTGAAGATGTCTCGTTACCTAATCCCAGGCGTCAATCGGCAAGGAACCCGAAAGGCACACTTCCAACCTCACCAATCGATACACTCCCTCTTGTCGTATTGAGAATCAAGCGGGGTTGGAACAGGGTGTTGATACAGGGTGGACTTAGGGTGCGGACTAGAACCGCGCATCTCGTACGTCTTGTTGAAACCAATCAGCGACGTCTGTATTGGACGTAAGATAGGATATTGGTTATCCGGCCTGGCGTTCGTCCTGGTATGGGGCTTCCCACAATCTTGGGCAGGCAGCTGATTGGTCAAGGTCAACTTCAGTTCGTGCAGGGATCGGTCCGGTCAGGTACCTTAGTCCATATTGACATTAAAGACATGTCCATCCGGACCAACGCGGTCTGTCCATTGACCAACTGCTAACGAAGATGGCTTTCCAATTGAATGAGAGGCAGCTAAAGCTTCGTAAATGGACCGCGGACACCTTCCAAAGCATCGCGGGCGATGCGTATGCGAGCTACTCACAGTATCCTGATCAGCTTTCACGCTTCCGATCAACTCGCGAATGTTACAAGAAGTTAGTCAAGGCGGGCATGCTCAAAGCCCTGATTCCCAAACCTCTAGGCGGGACGCTCGAAAGCTGGATTGACGCCGCTATTGTTCTCGAAGAAATGCAAGCCGTGGAGTCCAGTCTGTGTGTCCATCTGCTAGGAACCGCATTGGGCTTGCTCCCTGTCATCTTGGGTGGCACGCCTGAGCAGCAAGAGCGACTTTTGAAACATTTCGTGACAGGCGACGGCGATAGTCTAGCGGGATTGGCGCACTCTGAGCCAGGAGGGACTGCCAACCATTTGGAGCCGGGTGGAAGTGGTCTGGGAGTTACGGCACAGCGGAAGGGCGACTATTATGTCGTCAATGGCGAAAAAGTGAGGCAGGGCCTGGTTGATCACATAGTTCCGGTGTGCTGACATTTCTGTAGTTGTGGACGACTAACAGTGGCGGTTGGGACGGCAAGGGAGCGACTCTTTGTCTACTCGTCGTCCGGTTGTCCACAGATGGCGGCCCCGAAAAGGCAGACGTCAACCCGGCGGACAACGTTATGATCCTTGAAATTACCCGAGAAGTGATCGCGGCCAACGAACCTGATGCTTATCAGATCCTGGGCGAGCCGAACCTCATGGGTTGCATTGCCGCCACAGGGCCGCATACTCGGTATACGAACTTCAAAGTCCCGGCAGGCAACGTGCTGTTCGCCCCAGGAGGAGCTGCAGCATCTGTCTGTGCAGAAGCATTTGGCAGGACTGCCGCTATGGTTTCAGCTTTGGCGGTTGGCACTATGCGCGCCGCGTACGAGAAGGCTTTGAAATTCGCTCGCGAAGACAATCGCGGAGGCACTGTACCAATCATTCAGCGGCAAAGCGTCGCCGACATGCTGATGAATGTTAGAATGAAGATTGATGCAAGTAGGCTCATGGTGTGGAAAGCTCTCGACGGCATGGACAAAGACAAAGATGGCAAGAAGGCTTGGTTCGAGGACAGTTTGGCTGCGAAGATCTACGGCACCGATTGTGCTGTACCCGTGGTGTATGAAGCGATGCAGGTGGTTGGAATGTAAGCTGAGCCCTTCATCATAGTGGACAGTCGTCATCGCTGTACTAACCAGATTCCAGGGCCTCTTATGCCGAATCGACAGGATTTCCCAGGCTTTTAAGCGATGCTGCAGTGTATGCTCTGTTCGATGGCGGGAATACAGGCATCAGAAGAAGGCAGTGGCAACACCTGATGTGCCAACCAGAATATGCTCCTTGGGCCAGGTTGTAGGTCGATTAGTCGACTATCTGATCTTGTACAGGCAAGGCTTGAGTGTTTTGGCTTCATCGTCAGTCGCCACATCGTCCTTGTTGTCCTCGTCCAGAAACTTTGACTTCTTCCACGACTCCTTCTTAACGAAGCCCTTCTTCTCTCCAGCATCCTTTGCAGACTCTTCAGGCTTGTTCTTGCCTTTGACAGGCTGAGCAGCCTTGATGAACTCCATCTTAACGAACATCCTGTTGCCCAAGTCGATACTGTTCTCGCCGTCTTTGAGCACAAAGCCTCGCCGTCGTAGAACATCAACGAAAGCACTGACATCGGTTTCTTGATTCTTCGTCTCTACGCCATCAACAACGACCGCCAAATCTTCTTGCTCGTTGACTTCTTCCTGCTCCTGAGCCTTCTTCTCTTGCGCCTTTTTCATAGCGGCAAGCTTCCTCTTTCCACCAACGCTGTGCTCAACAGGCTTACCCGCTCTGCCCACGCGGCCAAAGCGAGACTTGATCTCGGCGACCCAGAGTTCACCCTTCCAGTGCAGAATGCGATATGCTTCTTCGATGAACGAGATCCAGTTGGTGCCCATGAGTGCTAAGCAGAAGATGGCGATGTCGACTGAGCCATCAGGTGTAGGTATATTGGAAATGTCTGCTTTCGTAACAAGAGGTGATGGGGAGTGAAGATCATATGAAAGCACTTTGAGTTGAAGCTTCTGACCATCGCCAGAGTCTTTCAACGTCTGAGCGAGACGTGCATCTCCACAGCCTAGGTCTGCAATAATCGCAGTCCCATGTGTGCGTGGCAGTGCGGCAAGCTTGCCGCCCGCCGAGTCGGCTTGTTCTGCAGCTTCGCTCGGCCTCTTCTTGGTCTTGAAAGCTTTCTTCTGCGATTGCAATCGCACTTTCCCTCTCGCGCGGATGGTGGCGATAAAGTTGTCGACGGGGTTCTCCGGCCATGTGGTGACCTGTTGACGAAAGCCTGAGTGGTAGTCCTCGAACATTTCCGGGTTCTTGTCGAACAATTCCAGCGCTTTCTCGGACGGAGCAGTATACAAAGTCTCGTTCAAGTGGCGGAAGCGCGCAGACGTCAGTTTCTCACGCATCTTTGCTTGCATCGGCGTGAGCTTCATACCGGCTGGCAAAGGTGGTGGCTTCGCCGGAGCAGCATGTTGTGTGCCATTCTCTTTAGTCTGGCTCGCTTTCGCTGTATCACCATTCTGCTGCTGCTCTTTCCGCTCCTTCTTCTTGTTCTTCTTCGCCTTCTTTTCAGCACCCGCACTCGCATCCGCATCGCCATCTGCTTGCTTCGAAGGCGCCTCTACCTTCTTGCTCTCCGGCTTCGTTTTAGCGGGAGCGGTTTCCTTCTTTTCATCATCTTGCGCCAACTTCTGCTTCTTTCGCTCCTTCTTCAGCTCCTTCTTGGATTTTGGCTGCTTCCCCTCGACATGCTCGTCCCACAACTGCCCAACCTTGTCCTTCTCTGCACTTTCCTTCGCGCTCTCTGCATTTTCTCGCTTCCGCTTCCTACTTGCCTTTTCCGCGCCATCATTGTTCAGCGCGGCAGGCTTTTTGAAGACCTCGGTCTGAGGCTTCAGCGCGCTCGCGTCCACGTTCCAGCCTTTTACTGCGAACATTGTGCGCTGATTTATTCTGTGTGTAGTGTTGCAAATCAAGCTTGGGTCGATAAATTCCACCTGCAGCGTGCAAGTCGCTTACGTAAGAAACTGGTGCCTAAGGACTCAAACCAAGCTTCGTCCCGTCGTACCTGCATAGACAGACGAGCTGAAGTCATGGCAAGTATTAACCATGCAACTCCTTCCCAAGTTGGACATGCGGCAACACGGCTGGCCCACTTGAATCCTCTTCCACACTCCTACAATGCGTAAAAGTCTCTCCAAACTGGTCAAAGACGTCAGGAACACATCTCAGCCAGGACCAAGCTACCCATACCCTGCCTATCCCCAACAACCACCACACCAGCTTCCACTTCCCACCAGGCCTGTTCCCTCCGTCGTTATGGCTACTCCTCCAGCTGACTATCCTCGCCCCGACTTTGTGAGATCGGCTTTACACTGGGAAAGCCTCAACGGCCCGTGGGACTTCCTCTTCGACGATGATGACATTGGCCAGGTCCAAGGCTGGCATCGCCAAGGTCTCCCATCACATGCAGCTTCACCTCAAGGCAAGCCTAACGCTAAGAAGACAATCCAAGTCCCATTCGTGTTCCAAGCTCCTGCATCTGGCATCAACGAGAGGAGCGTCCATCAAGTTCTGTGGTATGAGAGACGAGTTGAGGACCTTCGAAGCTCCGAGGAAAAGGCTGAAGGCTTCCGCTTAATACTTAGATTCGGTGCTGTCGATTACCATGCCAAAGTCTGGCTTGACGGACAGTACATAGGCGAACATCAGGGTGGCCATGTTCCGTTCGACCTGGATCTTACCGAGGCCGTCAACTTTGCACCTGCATCTTGCCGACTGACCATAAGAGTTTTCGATTCCGCATATGATCTAACACAGCCTCGAGGGAAGCAATACTGGGGACCTCAACCTGAGAGCATATTCTACACACCTTCAAGCGGGATTTGGCAGTCGGTCTGGTTGGAAAGTGTACCTCAGGCCAGAATTGTCGATGGTAGCTTTGGGACCATCATCAAATCCACGGAGATTGAGAGGGGCATTCTTGACGCTCGTATAGCGACTTCAGGGAGGCGAGTTGGACAGCCTTTGTCGATCGAAGTACAGAGTAGCATTGGTGGTGTGGTAGTTGGAAGTGATCGAAAAGACCTGCCACGAGACGAAGACTTTGTTCGCTTCTTCGAGATCAATATGCGACTATCACAAGATCACTTCAAACGACTGCCGCAAGAGTTCCTGGTAAGCACACCACAAACGGACACCCGCTGCTGGCGAAACGGTGTAGCACTCTGGTCTCCAGAATGCCCATTCCTCTATGACCTCACCCTACGACTGCTTGATCCCTCAGGTCGAGTCTTGGATGAAGTACGAACCACGACTGGCATGCGTTCCATCAACTGGACCACCGGTGATGGCACCTTCCGCTTGAACGGTAAACCATACTTCCAAGCACTGTTCTTGGATCAAGGCTACTGGCCAGATACTTTGATGACTCCTCCATCACCCGACGCGCTGAAGAGAGACATCGAGCTCTCCAAAGCCATGGGCATCAACGGGTGCCGCAAGCACCAAAAGGTCGAAGACCCGATCTTCATGTACTGGGCAGATCGGCTCGGCTTCCTCGTCTGGGGCGAAATGGCAAGCTGTTACCACTTCAGTGTAGAAATGATTCGTCGGTTCGATCAAGAATGGATGGAGATGGTCAGAAGAGACATCAACCACCCATCCATCATCACATGGACTCTCGTCAACGAAAGTTGGGGTTATCCCGACCTAGGTGGACAAGCCCGACAACGCGACCACATTCGTTCATTATACTACAACACCAAGACTTACGACCCTACTCGTCCCATCAACGATAATTGCGGCTGGGAACACGTCATCACTGACATCTCTTCCTTCCACGACTACGCCGACGGCAACGGCATGCGAGATCGCTGCTGCTCTCTGAAAGAAATCATCGGCCGCGGACGCTCCATGTTCCTCAATCCAATTTACAGTAGCGGCCACGGCATCGAAGACGAAGGATCCAAACATATCCGCGGCGCACCAGTCATGTGTACAGAATTCGGTGGTGTCAATATCGCTCAATCCAATGACGATTCTCGTAAAGGTAATTGGGGATATACCACGGCCAAAGATTCCGAGGATCTGCTGAAGAGGGTCGATGATCTTATCATGAACACCGTTGGTAAATCTGGCCATGTTTGTGGCATTGTTTGGACGCAGTTTAGCGATATTGAGCAGGAGATGAATGGGTTGTATTCGTATGATCGGAGAGCGAAGTTGGATCCGAAGCGGGTTAGGGAGGTCATGAAGAAGGCAAAGAGGGCTTATTTTGATGGAATCAGTCATCGGTGATGTATCAGTGTTGTGAAGGGAGAAGGAATACGAGAAAGGTCGTATGGGAAATAGATGAACATAGAGCATGGAAGCTACGTATGGCTCCCTACGCATCCCCCTCATTTCTCGCTATTCTCTCTTCCTTCTTTTCTTCACTTCTTTCAAGCCCATTCTTCTTGTCGTTATCATTCTTGTGATGGAGCATATGTTCAACTTTCTCCTTGACATGTTCGGCTTTCGTTCCTTGCAGAGAAGATTAGCAAATTCTCAGGCAACTCTTCTAGGCCCCACGTACCTTCATGGGGATGATAATGCTTCGGCATCTCAATCTTCGAGAGCTTAGTCTCTTTCGACAATTCCTTTTCGAACATGGTCGGCAGTGTAGAAGTCTGTACACTTGACTTGACCTTGGAATTGAGGACGTAATCCTCAGCGTATCAGCGAAAGCAATGACGTCGCACAATATAAGCTTTTTCTTTTCGGAAAGAAGAGAGGAAAGGAAGGATTCCAATGCTACAGTACAGAGTGCGACACAGAAATCCAGAACGAATACTCCCTAAGAGAGATGTACAAAAGCTTCTAGCACTGACACCTACGCACAATACATAACGGAAGTCCGCGCTCTATACGCATGTCCTAGTGCTAGAAGCTCTTGTACATCCCTCTTAGGAAGTATCCAATCTGGATTTCTATGCTGCACTCTTATAACCAAATTTGCAATTTTTGGGGGGAATATCAAAAGTTCATATCTGCGCTAGTCGCTTTCATACATTTTCAGGCAAGGTAGCCTTTTCTTTCATCTACAATGGCTTACCACCAATAAAGTCACTCCATCTGCGGACCTCAGATGGAATTACACCCTCAGGCTTGGGCAGCTTCTCGCTCATGCATTGAGCAAAAAGAACAGCAGTCTGTGGAAGAGAGTAGGTTAGCAAATGGCAGTCCGGAGCAATGAGCAAAGAAGAAAGAACTTACCCTTGGCTCCATGAACAATGGCAGACCAAAGTCCACAGTATTCCTTCGCATAACATAATCCTCATCAGTGTAGCTGCTCGCCCGGCTCTTTGCCAAGTTGAAGCAACCCTTGATGTCGTACTTTTGGTAGACTTCTCTCAGAGCACGCTTATCAGTCTTTGGGAATTCAATGACCTCAACGCTGACGCTGCCGTCCTTGGACGACTGCTCAAGGTGCTTCTTGACCTCGTTGTTGGCAGCGTAGAGCTTGTAGCCGAGAGGGTTGAGGTAGTCGACGATACGGGCAAGATCCGGGGTGTTGATGTCACCGCCGAAAAGCAGACCCTCACCAGGTTGGGGAGTGCGGAAGTTCATCATACTCTGCACAGCGGTCCAGTAGGCCTCGACGAGATCTTTTCCGAAGCAGGCCATTTCACCAGTAGAAGACATCTCGACACCGAGGTATGGGTCAGCACCAGCAAGACGAGTCCAAGAGAACTGTGGGACCTTGACGGCGACGTAGTCACGCTGTTCCTTCATCAGATCGACTGGCTCTGGCACGTCCTTGTCGAGGAGAGCGCGGGTGGCAACATCGATGAAGTTGGTACCGAGCACCTTGCTGACGAATGGGAAGGATCGAGACGCTCGAAGGTTGCACTCGATGACCTTCAGGTCGTCTTCGCCGCCTTCAGGGTTGGCCGCAGAGATGATTTGCATGTTGAAGGGACCAGTGATGCTCCAGGCCTTCGCGACCTTCTCAGCAATGGTCTTGACACGTTCGATGGTGCTTGATGGAAGCTTGGCAGGAGGAAGGACAAGAGATGCGTCACCAGAGTGGACACCGGCGTTTTCAACGTGCTCAGAGACAGCATGGACCAGGAGCTTGCCATTGTGTGCGACAGCGTCACAATCAATTTCGAGTGCACCTTCAATGAACTTTGTGATGACAACTGGATGGTCTGGGCTGACGCTGCTGGCAGCAGTGAGTTTGTCCTCGAGCTCAGATTCGTTGCGAATGACAGTCATGGCGGCACCGGACAGGACGTAGGATGGACGGACGAGGACTGGGTAGCTGACAGACTCGGCAAACTCCTTGGCTTCCTTGTAGCTAGTCAATTCCTTCCAGGCAGGTTGGTCAACGCCGATGGAGTCCAGGATCTGCGAGAACTTGTGACGATCTTCGGCCTTGTCGATGTCCTCTGGGTTGGTACCAAGCACCTTGGCCTTGCCAGTTTCCTGGAGCTTGAGTGCAATGTTCTGCGGCAGTTGACCACCGACGGAGACAACGACACCGGAAGCAGATTCAAGTTCATAGATATCCATGACACGCTCGTAGCTCAATTCCTCGAAGTAAAGACGGTCGGGGACATCGAAGTCAGTGGAGTATCTGTTTTGGATATTAGTAGAAGTTTGAATGGACGGTGTCGGTGTTTACGAACGTCTCTGGGTTGTAATTGATCATAGCAGTCTTCTTGCCCAGATCCTTGAGCGACAAGGTAGCGTTGACAGCACACCAATCGAACTCAACCGAGCTTCCAATACGGTAGACACCAGATCCAAGCACGATGATACCATGGTCGTCAAACTTGACATCGTGGCTCGAAGCATTGTAAGTGGTGTAGAGGTAGTTAGTATCAGCCGGGAACTCAGCGGCAAGAGTATCAATCTTCTTGACCCAAGGACGGATTCCAAAGTTCTTGCGACGAGCACGAACCTCATCTTCAGTAGAGTTGACTGCTTGGGCGATCTGCTTGTCAGAGAAACCTTGCTTTTTGGCCTTGAGCATGAGTTCCTTCTTAACACCGAAGAGAGAGCCGATATCCTGGAGTTCGTGAGTGGTGTCGACAATGTTCTGGATCTTGTAAAGGAACCATTTGTCAATCTTGCTGAGTTCGTGGACGCGGTCGACAGAGTAGCCTTCGTGGAGCATAGCCTGGCCGACGGCGAGCCACCTTCGGTCGGTTGGATTCCGGAGCACATCGTCAAGGTCGTCAAATTTATCGCCTTGGAGACCGGCAAACTTGGGGTCGACTTGACGAATGGCCTTCTGGAAACTCTCTTCAAAGGTACGACCGATAGCCATAACTTCTCCGACAGACTTCATGCTAGAGCCGATAGAGCGATTGACGTTGTGGAACTTGGCAAGATCCCATCGAGGAATTTTGGTGACAATGTAGTCTAACGATGGTTCGAAGTTGGCAGTGGTGGTGCGAGTAACAGCGTTGGGCAGCTCAGGAAGAGTGTGACCGAGACCGATCTTCGCAGCAGTGTATGCCAGAGGGTATCCAGTAGCCTTGGAAGCGAGCGCAGATGACCGAGAGAGACGAGCGTTGATCTCAATAACCCTGTAGTCGAGACCATCGGGCTGGAGAGCGTACTGAACGTTGCACTCTCCGACCACACCGAGATGTCGAACAATCTTGATAGCGGCAGTACGGAGCATGTGGTATTCTTCGTCGCTGAGGGTCTGGGACGGGGAGACGACAATAGAATCTCCAGTGTGTACTCCGAGCGGGTCGAAATTTTCCATGTTGCAGACGGTGATGCAGTTGTCAGAAGCGTCTCGCACGACTTCGTACTCGGCCTCCTTCCAGCCCTTGAGAGATTTCTCAACCAAGATCTGAGGCGAAAGAGTCAGAGATCGAGCAGCCAAGTTGCGAAGCTCTTCCTCGTTGTCTGCAAAGCCAGAGCCCAAGCCACCAAGAGCGAAAGCAGCTCGCACAATGATGGGGTATCCGACTGATTCAGCAGCCTTGAGGGCATCGTCGATGTTGTCCACAGCGACACTCTCAGCAATTGGGATGTTGATCTCCTTCAAAGCCTTGGCGAACTCATCTCTGTCCTCGCTGAGCTCAAGTGTGCGAATGCTGGTGCCGAGGACTTTGACGCCGAAGCGGTCAAAGATGCCCATCTTGTCCATCTGCACACCCAAGTTGAGAGCGGTCTGTCCTCCGAACGAGAGGAAGATGCCGTCTGGCCTCTCCTTCTCGATCACGTACGTGACGTACTCGGGAGTGACTGGCAGGTAGTAGACTTCGTCCGCTAGCACGTGGGCAGTCTGGATGGTGGCAATGTTTGGGTTGATCAGAACAGACTTGATGCCAGCCTCCTTCAAGGCCTTGAGTGCCTGTGAGCCGGAGTAGTCGAATTCACCAGCCTGTCCAATGGCCAGACCGCCAGATCCAATGACCAGCACTTTCTTGACATGGACGAGGTTCTGAGCACCAGCAATGGCACCGCTCTTGATGTATGCCTCCGCATTGGGAGCAGTCTCGGTCTGGTTGAGGACGCGGACAGATCTGGTGAAGTGTCGGGTCTGCTGGTGCGCGGACTTGGACTTGGCGAAATACGTCGGCTGCGTGTATCGTGCTGCAGGCTGTGTAACGAAAGTCCGTCTGGCTACGCGAGCGGCGGTGAATTTGGATTGGTGGGTGAGCTCATGCTGCAGCTGACGAGCAAGTCGCCCGCTGAGAGCCATGTTGGTGGTGGTGTGGAGGAAATTTATGATGCGGAAGCCTCAGACTCGATGTGAGCTAAGGCGCGCTGGCTGTATTCGATCAGATCCCCTGTGCCTTCCACAGGTGGTCGCTAATGTAGTCTGTCTGTCAGTTAGCCCTCTGCTGTGCTGCATCCAGCCACGGTGCGTGCATGTATGCTGGTATCGACGCGATGGTAGAATATGGCGTTATCTGGGCGGTCGGGGATGTGTCATATCCGCAGAGACGGACTGAATGCACTGACCTTGAGACGTGAAAGTTGTGGGTGCGAACAGCATGAAGGCGATCAGCCTCGCTGGTTGGACGTGTTCAGAGAAGAAGTGTGAAGACCAGTGATGGTCGGTATGAGGACGTGAAATTTCTCAATGGCAACAGTGAAATACTGTGCTGCAGGCTGACGGTGTGGAGAGCTTGAAATGGATCAGGTCTCCACAAGCTTTTCTCTGTCGGCCCGGACACTACACGACACGCTACCAAAGATAACAAGGCGGCCACGACAATTCGAATTGACTCACCCAGCCCCAGCGCGTCGTTTCTTGTTTTGATGATGTGACGACAAGCGTTGTGGATCACGAACCTGGAGAAAAATTTTGGCCTGCACCTGCAAGCTCTAATGCTGGCTTGCAGCTGTCACATGCCCACTCATCCAGGCACGCCATCCGTTCTCGGACCTTGTGGCAATGCCTGTTCGAGAGACCAGTACGGAACACAATGATAATAATGGTCCAGTGGGAAATATCTTCCAACTCCTTCAGCTCCATTCACATTTCGTATCTACGATTCCTACCACCTCCCTCAGAACGGCCGTACACCTATTCCAACTTCCGAAGCATCCCAGCGCAAGTGAACCCAATCAGAGTCCACGTGCGTACGCAACCAAAAACATAAATACATTATGGCGGCTTGCCCAAAGATTAGTGTCATGTATGCTCAGAGCGAGGAGAGAGCCGGCAGCCACAGACTCTTCGTCTCCTTCGTATCCAAGCTAAATCGAGAGTACGGCCGTTCGCAACAACAATGACGGCCACAATAACAAGTAATGATGTAGGAAAAGTTCAGCTGTGAAGCTGATCGACAGTATGCAAATCGCTAAGGATTGACGAACGCAGAAAGGATAGAGCTTGTCGCAATACCCAAACAACAAAAGCACCAGTACAGCAAAAACGAAGTGGTATCTCTTGTACGTGCATATGCAATGAGTCGCCAAAAACATCTCGCGGCGCCTTCCGATCCAGAATGACGGGTGGGGGCCAGCAAGTCGAAAGCAGACATGGTCGTGAAAAGATGGTCGTGACGGCGTGATTCTCTTTTATCAACAAACGAGCTGTGCTTCTTGTAGCTCTCATATCCTAGGTGGACTAGGTTTGCCTTCCAACTTCGAAAAGAGCTGTTCTGGAGGCAGTCGGTTGACATTAGCACTCTTGTCTCCGGAGATAGGCACGTAACCTTCTATCCTCCTCCTTCTCCGCTCCAACAGGAGGCCGATGAGGACAATCAAGCCCGTCAATGCGAGTGCAATTGCGAGTCCAATCGCAACGATGGCGCCAAGGCTCAGGTGATGGTTATCCTTGCTCATGAATGCTTGTGGATTGCTGACGAAGATCGCTGAAAGGCTGCCTTGGCTACCATCTTCCATGTTTGTGAGGATATAAGGCTCGTAGGTGGTGCCGTTGAACAGCACAGCGCTGGCATTTCCTTGGTCTGGAATGTTGACGTTGCCAAGAATCATCAGGGACTGGTCGTTCGCCATGAGATCACTGTTGTCATGGTTGGACGTGAGTGGCATGATCTGGAGCTTCCGGATCGACGTATCTGCTCCGAGTCCAGACGCTGCTGTCCAGGCGCTGGATGCGTACCGATAGAGGAACACCGACTGGTTGTTCGTCGCAGTGCCGCTGACCCAGAATTCGTTGTAGTCGCCATCGACGGCTGAGATGGCGCTGATTGGGCCAGGAAGCGTCGACGCTCCAGTAAACTCAGTAAACGTCTCTTTCTTGGTATCGTAAGTTGCCATCGTAGTGGTGTTGCCGTTAATGGTGAGGTTTCCAGCGATGAGCAAGTTCGTGTTGGAAGTCCACATCATCACGTTAATGATGCCAGACAGACCAGTGCCTGGATTCTGCCATTGAAGAGCGCTAGTGTCGTAGTAGCACAGCGTTGCACAAGGCAATGAGCCCGCAGTCTCGAACTGGCCGCCAACATAGACGTTGGAGCCTTCGGGTTGTGCAGCAACAGCATTGACAATGACTACGTCGCCGCCGAGAGCTGGCGGATGTGGTGCTGCGAAGCGATTGGCAGAGAGTTCGTACACGACGATACCTCTGGCTTGATTGCCATTGACAGTGCCGTTGACAGCGCCGCCAGCCCAGAGCGCAGTCCCGTATACATCCATTGCCACAAACACAGAGTCTGAGTCAAGACCGCTGACTCCGCTGACGACTGGACTGTCGCCTGTGCTGTTGATGAAGACTAGATTCTCGACAGTCGAGCCGTTGCTCGCTGTGGCAGCAAAGTTGCCACCAAGGATGGTGATGTTGAGGTTGTTCTTGCTGTAAAAGAATCCATCGTAGACACCAGTGTAATTGGTACCTGAATTCGGATCCGAGGACAAAGCACGCTTGCGTTTGGAAGAAGTCGACGTCGAGTTCGTCTTTGGCTGCTCCATGGTAATGTTCAGTGACTCCAGCTGCGGCTGTCCGGAGCCGACGAGCTCCACGACATCGCTGTAGGCAAGACCTTGTGACCTGATCATTCCTCCATAGACGGGTTCCTGGCCTGGAACTTCGGTATAAGCTGTCAGTGTGCCACTGAATGCGACACTGGCATCTGCAATGTTGTGAAGCCAGTTGCCAGATCCAATGACCCACAGCGCAAAGCCATCTGCATCGAATGCAGCGTGCCCGTTCACAGCATTGACCGATGTAAAGTTGCCATTGATCGCCAAGCAGCTCTGTTCGTTGCCGGTGGTGATGTTGAATTGCAATGGAACAATGTCAGTGACAGCGCCGTTGACGCCTGCGCCGAGCGCCGCCCATTCATTTTTGTCGATGTCGAAGGCGGCCAGATTGTCCAGGCCATCTGTCGATCCCTGAGCGGTGTCGTTGAAGGTGCCTCCGAGGTAAAGAGTAGATCCGTTGAGTTGCATGGCCAAGACATCACCGTTCAAGCCTCCCTTAGGTAGCGAGGTAGCATTGCCTGTGCCGATTGACATGATGTTTGAGATACCATCACCAGAAAATTTGCCAGCAACGTAGAGGACGTCATTGGTCTCGATTACTGTGCTGACATCGGCGTCAGAATCCAGTGACGTGCCAGCCGTGTTGATCTTCGAGCTAGAAAAGTCGGTGTTGTCGGCGTTGATCTGATTTGGGTTGTACTCGTACAGGCCATTGAGACCACCTGACGAGCCGCCGACCAAGTCAAAGCGTACCCGGGAAGCCACTACTGTTAGAGGCACAGACTGGCCAGCCATTGGCGACAGGGTAACAGTGGGTTGAAAGCCATTGACTTCAATGTATCCATAGTAGATCTGGTCAAACTTGTCGTAGTTGTTGGTTTGGTACACAGTGGTCGAGAACGGTGCGGTGGTGGAAGTCATCGACCCACTGACATTGGCAATTCCCCTTGTACCACACGATCCATCTTGGATACATCCAGGAGTGTAGAGAAGGACAGAGTAATTACCGGACTGCGAGATAGCCGGGCGGAAGACGACGTTTGTGTCCGAGGTGAGTTGGGACGTCGAAGTGAGGGCCGCCGAAAGGAAGTTGGCAGCGGTTTGGCCGTTGCTATTGACCTCGTTCCATGTGCCGGCAGGAGAACTGCTTGAGCTGGCTCCAGCGCTGACACCGTCGCATTTGGGCTCGTTAAAGTTGTCAACAGCAAAGCTGTAGATGTCGTCCTGGAACATTTCGATTCCGCTCAAGCCTCCTCCAGCACCGTACCATTCGGTAACCCAGATGCGGAAGTGGCTCATGCCAACGTGCGCGACGAAGTGGAAGTCCTGGGCAGTAGTGTTACCTTGTGGCAGTGGACATTGCTGAATGCAAGACTCATTTCGACCGGTGGTAGGGTCAACGTAGGTGAGGTTCAAGATGCCGCCACTGTTCATCTCCTCGAAGTAGAACTTTTTCGTGCCGCGACCTTCGTACTCGGTGTTGTACAAACGCAACTTGGTAGGGTTGAAACCAAACCCATACGTGCCATCCCAGTAACCGCCAGTGTTGTCACCAAGCAACCAGGTGTTGCCCGATCCATCACTCTCGCCGGTTTTGCAAACAATGTTCGAAGGTGAAGCAAAACCGGCCGTAGTGGAAGACCCTCCAGCAGTGATTACGCCACCGCTCAAGTTGATGACCTGCTGATCGGGCGTCGATGGTGTTGCGGTCGCATTGCCTAATCCATCGAATTGGCCAGCGAATACGATGTTTCCAGCCGAGTTCTTCGTGATGGAATTGACCTCGCCGTTGAAGCCTGCGAATGGGAGATTAACCCATCCAGTGGTCCACGCCATCGCGTTTGTCGAGTTGCCAGCCATGAAGTTTCCTCCCACGTACACTGTGGCAGAGTCTTTGTCGCAGTACAGTGCTTGCACCTGTCCAGTGAGGCCATCCAATGCCGTTATACTGTCGTCTGCAGGATTCCACAGCGCAATCGCGTTCGACGGCACGCCTCCTAAACTCGTGAAGTTTCCTCCCACAACGACTCCGTTCAATGTGCCGTCTCTCGCGACGAATGCACACATGGCCTGTATTGACGCATCTGCATCCGCAAGCGCGAGCGACTGGAACGCTCCGTCCGGATACCGCGTGAGTAATGACTGACTTCCATTGGTGCTCGTATTTTCGTTTTGGCCCTCATACGTGTATAGCGATATGCTATCAAAGTCTCCTCCGACAGCGACGCGTCCCAATTGCGATAAATCGAGGTTGGGTGATGATACTGCGGTCTGCGTGAAGGCCGCCTGTGCGACGTGGGCGCCAAGCAGGGGTACTGTGAGAATGTATGCAGCCAGCTCCGGCCCCAGAGCCAGCAGCTGGTGAATTATATTTCGCATTGCATGCGTGTCTCGCGCCGGCGCTCGTTGTATGTCTTGGTGGCGCGGACGACAGTCGCAGAATTAGTGATGACGAGGTTTGATGCGCTGTGTGGAAAAAGCAGCGGTAGAGATGGTCGGCGAGGAATACGTCTCGATGGTGCGTTCGGGGCGGCGCCAGATCTTCACTCCCTCATGACCGATACAAGCTGGACGCGCAGAAACGTGGACTGGATGGGTTACTGCGATACTGAGGTACCCGGTGCAGTAGCAGTCTGGAGAAGCTGCGAGTTTGTATTATTGGCCTGGTACTTCCGCGGCCCGATGCAGCTGTCCTTCCTGTTTGTGGCGTTGTCCTGGATAAGGAGGGAGGCGGGGAGGGAAGGGTCGATGGAACGAGTGTCGATAGTTGGCGATGGTGCTGGTGAAAGAGCGACTTGGTGAGATGTGTGTGATGGCGATGGGATGGCTCCGGCCTCCTCGACGATGTCTCCGTCAGAGTGAGAACGACCGAACACGCGATGGTAAGAGGAATGTCAGGTTGCCAGGAGAGCGGCAGGTCAATGCGCTGCATCCAATCTTAAAACTTCGAAGCCTGCCAATCACAACAGCCGTGGTATTGCAAGTAGCGGAGCCAGCCGTCACACCGAGATTGGAAGTCCAGGACAGACGAGCCAGCGAGGATGGTTGGATGTTGCGCAACCCAGCCTCTATTCTTCGTGTTTTCTGGATGCTCGTCTTCGTGGCGTGGTTGACGACTGCACCTCACTCCAGCGCGCCAAGGTCGTTGATATCGTTCTGCCTGCCCGACGTGTGATTCACAATCTGAAACTCAAGGGATGTCAGATCACTCCGAAGGCGCACGTCAAGGTGCCCGACACCGCCAGAGCTTGACTCTTGGACATGGGTGGAGAATCGTCGTGGTCGCACAGCCACGCATCCTCGTGGGCTCGTGAAACACCAACCTGCGTGCAAGCGGATCAGGATCAACATATGCAGTAGGGTCTGAGGCAGCAGAGAAATATAAGCTGGAAAGTAAAAGCCCGTGGAAAACTGTACTATACTGGAGTAGAGAAGTATAGCTGATGAAGCAGTACAAACCATGAGCCTCGTCACTACCTCAATTGCTCCTTCCCCTTCCTAGTGAAGATGTCAAAACACAGCAGGCGCCACCCTCATATCCCCAGAAAGACTCAAAGAGATCCAGCAACAAGAGGCCAGTCAGATACAAAGTGGCTAAACGCCTGTCGATGCTGGTTCCCTCCCGCGTTACGCAGCAGTAGCATAGTCGTACAAAATCTCACCCGGGCGGGTGTACCTGCAGAAATTTAAACGCGCACATCGGGACGGCGTCTGTCGTCCGTCCAGCCATTTCCGTTAGACGGCCTTCGCAATCACTTCACCTCCCACCTCCAAACTTGTAAATCAAACACTGGTAGAAGCAGCACCAGAAGCCGCGGCCATACGACGCATTCTGTCCTCGATTGCACGAGCGCGCTGCTCCTCCATTTCGATCTCGTGGCATTTGCAAGCCATGTTGGCCGTCTCCCACGTGGCCTGGCCAGTCTCGACGAGGTGGGTCAAGGCGCTCTTTGCCTGAGTCTGACGGTGGCCGACACCTTGATAGCAGCGCATCGTCTCCGGCTCGCTCTATGCCATTGTCAGTACATTCTCGTGTCAAATGTATTCGGTAACGTCCTCACCTTCTGTGGAAGCTTTCCAAGCTGACCAGCCGAAAGGTGCTCACGAATCTTGCCTGGCAAGATGAGCCAGTTCTCGTCGCCCGGGTTATGGTTACCGTAGACGTCGGGCATCCAGTCCTCATGCACGTAGAAGCAGACCTGGCGGGGACAATTCTCCTTGCTGTTTGGTGACAGCTCGCACATGCGGTGAGTGCATGGCACTTCTCGTAAGATACACTCCTTGCAGACGGAGGCCTCGTTGCAGCGGATGCCATGCGAGCTACACGTGGCAAGGGTTAGCAGGTATCCTTGGCATCGGTTTGACAGCCTTGCGGGTATGAAACGCACGAAGGCCCTTAGCAAATATGACTTACCGGCAGTGGTCGCAGACGAGAAACTTGGACTTCTGCTGGACTTTACCGTCTTGAGGAGTAGCCGTGACTGGAGTCGGAGGCTGACTGTTCCCAGCCTGACTGCGCAGAAGGCCTAGTTCGGCGAGTCTGGAGACGAGGGTCTCCTCGAAGTCGCCCGACTTCTCACTCTTGGTGGGAGAGGTGCTACTTGGTCGCCACGAAGTCGCGCTCTGGCTTGGATGGACCGTGCTGTCGCTCTTGGCGGGCGAGTCTTTTCGAACCACTACCTGCGATGTGCCATTGGCGCCATTGGTTGGTGATGTCGCGTCCAGCTGCTGCTTTACTGGGGCACTCTGGCGCTGATGCTCAGAGACGTGATATTGCGTCAGGATGGATTGCGCCGCGCTGACCAAACGCTCAGCTTCGAGGACCAGATTGGCAGCATCCATATCAACACGGGAAGTGTTCATTTGGTCGATTGGGATCGCGGCGAGAGAGGCGCGCGCGCCGTGCAGGCTGCGACAAGTCGCGCATTTGCAGCCGTAAAGCTGGAGGTGGTGGGTCGGGGTGGTGGGAGACATGTTTGACATGATGAGTTGAGTTGTGTTGATGGTATGCGGATGGTATCGGTGTAAGTAGTGGTCGGAGAGGCTGTTTGTAGAAGGATGATGTGTAAGTGTTGTTGATGTTCAAAGTCAAGAATGACAAGCTGATCAAGAGTATAAGTCGAGGTGAGGTTTGAGACTGGAATTAAGCTTTGTTTGCTGTTTTTGAAAGTTTGCATGTGATGATTCACGCTTCGCGCCTTCCTATTTTGCATTGTTCATATTGTGTTTGCTAGCAACAATTGTTGATACAGACGACAGTGTCTCATATGCAGGACTTACATGGTGCAAGGTTGGCTCAAATGTGTTCATCAAAATCTTTGTTCTGGCCATTACCCTCATTGTGATTCAGAAAGACGACGCGACAACGCAGCGGCCGTCAAATGGCGCCCAACGTTCGCGTTGAAACTCGACCTTGGGCGGCAGTCTGGGAAACGTTGAAATGGTCGGAGTGCGGAACATGCAGCGAAATATATAAGGACATCAAACTGGATTTGGATTTTCTTCTCTAACCTACTCGCTATGGCTCTCGCATCTGTCCGTACGAGGAGATTAGCAATTCAATGTTCATCAGAACAAGCATAAGACCTGACTCTTGTCAGTGAAGATTACTTATACCGATCGAGTGCGTCTTTTGGCAGTAGCTCTTACATCATCTCTAGCGAATTTTATCTGCCTTCTGCGAATTCTTAATGCGGCGCCCTCTAGTCGTTCATCTCACCCCAACTCTGACCATATTCATCCCAGAGACGTTGCTGTTCTTGCTTCATAGTTCGCCTACACTCGCGCCGAATCTTAGCAGTCTCATAAAGTATCCCGAGCTCCATGTCAACGCTCTGAAAATCACGATCTCGAAGGTCTCCAAATCTTATTTCGTTGTCGATGGCCATTATGACTTGCGGGGCCTCCATATCACATGTCGGACAGCATTTCCAGTATCTCCTGGTCATCATTGCACAGGCATGACACTCCTAGCATTCACAAGGATAGATAGCAAAGTAACCATCTTGGCTGCCGCGGCAGGCACAAATTAATGCACTTTCACTGCTCTCGTCTGCTCTTTTGATCGGATTGGCAGCTGCACGGATAATAAATGGTCTCCACCATGCCTATACCGTCAAGTGTTCTAGGTTCCAGCTGGTCGTAAGCGGCTCCTTGTCTCACGTTGAGGTCCAAGATGTCAGGAAGCGATTCTCGGTCGCAGAAGCTTCCAGCTGCTAAGTGGCCTCTCGACCGATAGCAAGGCAGGGTCCCATCAAGGAGCACCCACATAGCTTCGTCTGACTCGCCAGGGACGCTATCAATGTGTGCGTACCTGCACTGGTTGTTCGGACAATTGCTTGTGCTGTGTGTCTCGTTCGGGCACCAACGGTGGACGCAAGGCTGCGCGAAGAACTGACATTGGTCACACACCGCGGCCTCGTTGCAAGGTAGGCCATGTGCGTTGCAGTGATCGCACACTATGAACTGGCCGTGATGGTCGCCGTTGTCGACATGTTCAAGATCGTTGCTCTATAAACACATTAGCCCCATGACTCGTCGATGTGTGCTGAAATAATACCCCATGAGTGCGGGTCATGGTCTTTTCGCCATCGAAATAGATCACCACTTTGTCAAGTTTATCCTTGTCTTCGCTGCTTTCATCCGCTGGATTATCGGGTCGACGAGCCAAGGACTCCGATGAGCCGTTGAAAGTCTCACAAGGCTCTGTTGGCACGAATCGATGCCGGTGATGACTCTTCAAAGCCAGCCAAGCTTCCGCGATCCTGCCGTGAGCGACAGTGAGAGGTGTCTCAACGCTTGCGATGCCGCGAAACGCGCTCAGCATGTTACGCATCGCTTCGAGCTCAGCGCGAAACTTGGCGCAGTCCTCGCAGCAACAGTCGTTTGGATCTGCCTCGTCCATGGTAGCGCCGTATTTGTGTGACCGTGCTGGTGGTCACAGGTTCTTGCACGGAGTCTGGAGATAGAGATAGAACAGGCAAGAGCAGAATGAACGCACGGCAAGGCTCGGAATTAACCGAGACCGAGTTTCACATGAGGGAAAGAAGTTGGGACCGACTCACATCATCTCATTTTTTTGCATTGCTCGTGCTCTAGGTATCAGCTCAACTGTCATAGACTACTTCATGAGCATGTCAGAGCAAGCCATCGCTTTTCGCGTTCTTGGTATTCTATCCTTGCACCCTGAAGGTACGCCCACTGGCAGTCTTCCTCTCCTTCTCCTCGGTCTCAGGCCTTGCTCTTCGCAGTACTGCGAGATGGTTAGTATTATGTTCGACAGTGACATCAGGTAATACATACCCTGCAAAAAGTCCGCCGTCCGTCTCCGCATACGGCTGTGGATGTATGCTTTGCTGGCCTTGATGTGGTAATGGAAGTAATCGCGGAAGGTCTGAATGTGTGAGATGACTTCGAAGCGCTTCTGCGGTGTCAGATGTCGAGGAAAGAGGACTGCAGTATACGTTAGCATGAACAATATCACATGATGTTATCCGCCATCAGCGTACCAAATGTAATGTAGCCGATTTTATCCTTCCCACTCTGAAGTCCAGGGATGCCTTGAAGCTCCAAAGGCGGATCATTTCGGAACATGACCTGAGGTGCGTTCTGAATTGCTCTCCTTCTTGCATCAACGAACTCCTGCAAGAAGACCTTGCCGTATATCCGATCCGTCTCATCAGAGAAGATTGTGCTGAAGATGACAGTGACACGATCGTGCGAGGCCTTGATGTAGATAGCCTCTTGGTCCCGGTAGTGGATGGCTCGCACCTCACCGCCCTCCTTCACACCCTGCGGTGCTGTCTCGCTGGTATAGTGGCTCGCCTGCTCAGCTAACGATGTGTACTCGTCGAATGCCTGCTCGAAAGGTGCAGCCATGGCATTGCGTTTCAGCAAGCTTATCCGCTTGATCAGGTCGTCCTTCTCTTCTTGTGAGGATGGGAGGTTCTCGAGATCGACCTGTACGCTGAAGTCGTAGCCAGATTCGGGCTGGACAATGTATGGGCCATATTCGCGCTCGAGTACGGTCTGGGCGCCATACTGAACCAACTCTTGCCAGCACTTTACGGCGAGTGAAATGAGGATCTGGGTTTTCGAGGTGGGCGTAGAGATGTGGAAAGTGACATTATCGAAGTCGGAGACGACTTGGTCTATCGAAGCTGGCGTAGAGCTGTAGGGATATTAGCATGGACCAGTGCCGCATAGCATCGGAGTCTCGTACTCTGGCGAGAAGCGGTCTCTAAGCAGCGACTCAATGAGCACGTTCTGGTAGTCGAGCAGCAACATGGTGGGTAGAGCTTTGCTGTTGCTGCGGTGGGTGGTCGTTCAAGGCGTCGTCGCTAATACAGCTCGTGATCGTATGCGCCTGCCTGATGTCGTCTCCAGTTCCTCGTCACTGCCAAGAGTGAGAGGTGGGCTTGCCGTCGCCGTTGCACTACGGGAAAGTGGGCCGACGACAGGATCCTGGCTTGCCGTCGCGAGGCTGCCATCCCTGCCTGTCATCTGCATCAAACAAGACCATCGAGGCTGAGAGCCGACGGCGAGGCTATCTGGACACTATCACGATGGACGATATCACGCACGCTGGGGCCCGGGGACCCGTTTGCTGGCGAGGTCGAAACGCTTCGCGACTGAGCACAATACCAAAAGGACACCTATGGACTTTCATTCAAGAACGCAAGAACGCGGCACAGAAGGAAAAGAGATCTTCTTCTCCAGTCGACAGCCATGAAAGGCCATCAAGCTGATGAAAAAAAGGTGCCAACCGAAGCCAGCGAGTTTCCAAAAATTCCGAAACCGATTCGTAAACCAATTTCAAGTGTGCCTTCCGCCTCAATTGAGAAGCTGAAGGTCTTCGTCCGAGATGATACCAGTCTTACCCCATTTTTCACGCAGCCTCTTGGAGACCTTGTGAGAAGCCCTTTTGAGGAGCTTCTGGAGCCAGATTGGAAGCATACCCGGCTTGTGCACCAGATGTGGCGGAGGCCACACTGTTGCACGAGGTACGGGATACTTGATGTACCCGTAATACGAGATCTCGCCCATCGTGATAGGCGATCGCGTATGTTTGCAGAGATTGCAATTCCAAGTTGAGTGTGCGAAGTGTAGCGCAAGAGTTGTTTTTGAGGCAAAGCTTGGGCAGTGTGTAGCAGATCCAAAGTGGAATGAAGAAGAGAAGGAGAGAACGGGGTCGGAGAAGTTCTCTTGTACCCTCGTGCCAAGCTGAGGACGCGGTGTGAGTTCTGCCGTCGAAAGAGCTAGAAGCGTCGTGGCAAGAGGTAGAAGCAGACACCTATGCGTACCCAGGTAAGCAACACGGCCAAGAAGCTGAGAGCCACCTTTACACAATATTGACTTTCGACAGTACCCAACCGCAAGTCGTTCTACACTCGACAGTATGCACATGACAAACGAGTCAATCATGGTTATGTTGTTCTAACAACTTTTCCATATTGGCCGAGAGAAAGCCAATCAGCTGTGGCAGCATCCTCAATCTATACGAGCGGTCGCACCTCCGTCGCATCTGCAATTTCCAATCTGGACTGGAGCTGCTCCCTCTGGTGCACTTGGACATACTCGCCATTCTTGCCAGCTCCCATGCCGAGCTCGTCAGACGTCGCGCCGTACCGTACTGCTCTGGTACCAGCCTGCTTGACCATTTCGGTGACTTCCGCGTTCGAATCATGCTCTGCTAATAGCGGTGCATTAAATGCTTTGGCCACTTCGACAGGACTTAGGGTCACATTCCTGCCGAGGTGCCTGAGAGATGAATTAGCATTTCTGTGCTTTGCCGTGTTCATGGTAGAGACCTTACCAAAATCCTCGGAACGTGACAACTACAATAGCTACTGCGATGATCGACACTGCAACCGCTATTCCAAGGAACAGGTAATGGGACCTGTATACTCCGGTGGTCTGCACCTGCGATGCTCCAGCGACAACTTCCAGGGTTGTGCCATTGCCACCTGCGAGCGCTGTACGGAACATGAGCTCTCTCGCCTGGCGGAGGAGGAAGTCAGTCGGGTCTGTGTATCTGATATTGCAAAATCCGTTGACGAAGTCAGGTATGTCCTGCAGCACTGCGAACTGTGGGCTAGTAGGACCCTCAGATGTCAGCTCGTATCCGACCGCTACTCCATGTCAGCGATTGCTCAAATGCTGGAATTCATAGCACCAACCGCCGACGAAGCGAAGATTAGACCATGCGTCAAATCTGTTTTGCAATGCAAGAGCATAGCCGCCAAGCATGGTCGGGCCCTGCCACATCTCTGGTTCGTAATCCAGGCTATTCAACACAACGTCGTCAAATATGGTAGAGTTCGGATCCAGAGTGATCGTGGAACTATTGCCATCCACGATGATGGGATACTGGACTGTGGCCGCATGGAACGAGCAGTTTCGGACAACCAAGTTTCCGGCGCATGCTGCCTCGTTCTTATACTGGACATTCAATGACAGGTTGCTTGGATTGCCGTGTCCAAGTTTGCCGAAATACGACATGAAGACTTTGGTGCCATTGACAGCAGGATCGGTGCTTGGATCGAACGGTGTGGATGGCTCGATCGAGAAGGCGGACAAGTACGAAGAGCAGTTTACTGCCCATCCAGCAGCTGCAAGCCGACCGGAACATATGCCATCGCCAGCGCAGCCCGTGGCATTTACTTGTATCGGGTCGCTATTATAATATGCCTAATCCACATTAGAACACCATACAAAGCTCGGTTCTCACCATACTTGCCTGGACAACTGGAGCATATGCATCCGTAATCAGCGATACATCATACCCACGACCGGACATTATTCCTGTGCTCACGTTGACCCTCCTAGCGGCTGGAATATGAAGGTCTGCGGCGGAATAGATAGCAGCCCTCGCCACGGACGTAGACCTCTGGAGCAAAGGACCATTGATGGGTGTGACCGTCACGAATAGAGCCACGAAAGCGATAAAGTTAAAATGTCTCCCGGCCAGGAACGATGCAAACGCACTTGTACCAAAGTCGTAGTAGCGATGAAGGTCACCAAGGTGAGTACCATCTGCCATCGCCTTCCGCCACCAGCTGATCTGCAATCCGGCGCTATCAGTAGATGTCATAACACGGTCCTGTTACACATACTGTGACGCCTTGGCTCAATGCAGCATTGAGCAGAATGTTGCTTATGGTGTACGCAATAGAGAGGTATACGGTGGGAGGGTATTTCCAATCCGAGATCAGAGCACCATCCGATCTGACCAGCACTGCAATAGCTGCTACCATGCCCAGCACAGCGCCGATCAATGATGCTCCTCCAGCCCATGGCATTCGTCGCCAAACACCTGGAGTCCATGATGCTGTCGCTTGCGCTGAAGAGTATAACTCCGGGTAGTTGTCTAATCTCGCCATGACTGGAGACTTTCGAGAGTATGATGACAACTTATGCATACACGAACGTGCTGCTCTGATGATGGAATATCAAGTGGGCAAGAGCTTCTGGACGTTCAGCCTTGCGAAGTGATCTGGATGCCATCAGGCCACCTCGCACACTTTGGACCAAAACGTACTAAAGGGTGTCCATCGCACAATCCTCGTGCATCGGGCTCACCGGTTTGCATTATATGCTCCAATCCGGATACTCTTGGTATGGTTGTGGCGTCGTGGCTTCAGCAAGTGGTCGCGCGGATATGGGCTGATCAGCAGCCGAAGTCAAAGCTTGTGCACGTCGTGTCACCTCATCTTTCCACATTCGGATTTGGAGACGCGCTCTAAGCGATTATTTTCGAGAAAGGACGCGGAAACAGTCGTTCACGAGACACAACTTCCCTTCCTTCCGAGGCACTCTGCTCTTCAGAAAGCTCATCCAACGGCAACGTACATGTGTGGCGCATGAACTTGACGCCAAACCTTATTTTCCAAGACTCGCCAATACATCATGCGATACCTACCGCATGAAGTGGCTGATTTAGGAGACACAGGCTACTGGAGACCGCTCGAGCCCATGGCCACATGGACTTTGGGCGTCACGTCTTGTCCCAATTCAGTCAAGACGCAGAAACCCATAGCGGTCTTCGGAAGTGACACACAGTATAACCATGCCAGCCTCTACGCGGTGACCTTTCACCAACGATAGCTTTTGAAATATGGTAGGCTTCCATTTCGCCGCAGTCATCGCGTTGGCAAAAGTCAACGCCTACCAGTTGCTCCCCTCTCCAACCCACAACCTCGCCGACCACCTCGGATGGACACCAAAACCTACGACTCCAGCTCTGCTCCCCAATAACAACCATGACCTCCTGCTTCTTAACAAGCGAGATGATCCTGCTTCGATTTGCGGCTACGTGAATGGCAGTGTCAGTAAGTTTCGTGTTGACCAAATACACTGAGTACCTTACTTATGATCGGTCTCCGTAGTTGCTGATAACGCAATAACATGTCCGGCACCAGATGCCTGCGGTTTCAACTACGACCGCAGTATGTTCGGCTGCTGTCAGTCAACGATCACATCAGACAACAGCCTCTATCTCCAGGACTGCGCGTATTTCAGCGCTTGCTATGATTCGACTGCGATCTGCGATGAATCTTGTCAGTCCGACACTGAGGTGGCGAAATGGTACGCATTCTCACTGCTCTGGCATCTCTTGCACTAACGTCCTTTCAGCACCAGTTCCGGTAACCCCTACTGTGTGAAATACACACTCTTCGCCGGAACAAACAGTTTCAGCAATTTTGGATGCAATTCGAATGCAACGGATACCGTGACGGTCTACTCGAACTCGGATGTTTCGACTACCTCGGCGAGTTATTCGATCGCGTCAAGTTCATTTATTATTACCACTACGAGTACAGCGACTACTAGCTCCGCTCCGACTATCAGCTCCGTGCCGACTACATCTAGTATGCCATCGGTGGTGCCGTTTACGGAAAGTCAGCCTTCGGCTTCTGGTGGTGTGCCGACCGTGACTGTCACGACAAATGCGGGAGTGAAGCTGGAGCAGCAAGCTTGGAGATGGATTGCTGGAGTGGCGCTTATTTTTGTGTGTTTGTAAAGACTGTGTGAACGTCTCTAATACAGCTATTCGACGTGTTGGTGAACGGAAAGGCTGTAGAAGGAATCTTGAAGTCATCAAGCACCCCGACCACCTTCTCTTTGCTAAGCTTTCTCTGCTGAGAGGTGACCATGTTATAACTTCTCGTTTGCCATGTGGATCATTGGGGATATCCTGGGTTGCTCAGGTGTTGACAGAAAGATTGGGTATGGGGTGTACTATGTGCAGACTGTCTTCTGTAAAAGCCGCCTTTTCCAAATGTGCGGAATTCAGTCGACTCAAATTTGACAGCCACAACGACCGCAGAATTGGCTCAAACTGCGGGAACATTACGAGCTTGATCATGGATACCTGTCCTCTCAGAGGCTTATTGATATCACAAGTTCGAAAATGTCGTCGTCTTGAAAATTACCCTTAGGGTAACCCTAAGCACGTGACAGACCAGGATCAAGTGAGTGAGGTTCTGCGGAGCTCGGCAATTGGGGCACGCAGGGTCGATCTCTCCAGGTCGAAAAGTTCAAGCGGCAAGAGCGATTTGCGAAAACAACGATGCCTCGTAGTTACAGGTGAGATAATTCGCCATGACGCCCCAGGCTGCTTGCTAACATATCCAGACGCTACGAGCCAGCCCAGACCTTCGGTACTGTCTGCACATCGACCTCCAATTCCGCCTGGACGCCCGATCCATCGAGCCGAAGCACTGGCAGCGGAAGAGCTTTCGTTGGCGCGAACGAAGATGTGTTGTGCTGGGACGTGAAGAAAGGCGAATTGCTGGCAAAATGGCACGATAAGGACAATCGCAGCGCCGTCACGTGTATATCGCAATGCGACGCTCAGCCAGATTTGCTGGCCGTAGGATACAATGATGGGTCCATACGCATATGGGATGCGCTTTCCGCCCAGATTGTCGTCAGCTTCAACGGTCACAGAAGTGCAGTGACGCACCTGCAATTCGATACTGAGGGATCAAGATTGGCAAGTGGAAGCAGAGATACCGACATCATTATCTGGAATTTGCTCTCAGAGACTTCAGAGTTCAGACTGCGAGGACACAAAGACCAGATCACGGGACTGTCGTTTCTCAGAACGCCGGTAAGTGGTACACAGGAGGCCGATGAGTTGGTTGGAAGTCAAGACGTGGAAGAGAATTACTTGCTATCAACTTCTAAGGATGCGCTGGTCAAGATATGGGACCTGACTACACCGCACTGCATAGAAACGCATGTTGCGCAGACAAGTGGCGAGTGTTGGGCGCTGGGCATGACTCCTGACGGAGCTGGATGCATCACTGCTGGTAATGATGGCGAGCTCAAAGTCTGGAGGCTGGACATTGCTGCACTCGCTGAGCTTAACGGCAGGGTCGGCGAGGGCAAGAAGCAGGAAGTGCTGCACAGCCAAGGCATAATCCAGAGACAAGGCAGAGACCGGACTATCGGAGTGTCTTTCCACCCCAAACAAGACTATATTGCCATTCATGGCTCAGAAAAAGCTGTCGAGCTATGGCGGATACGATCACCAGAAGAAATAGATCGACATATGAAGCGGAAGCGAAGAAGGAGACGAGAGGCTGCTGCTGCGGCAGGAGAAACTCTCGCGCCTGAAAAAGAAGAGGCACTGGGAACTCCTGAAGTCACTGACGTGTTCATTCATGTTGTCAACGTTCGCACTGGTGGCAAGATCAGGTCCATGAACTGGATCACATCTGGAACGAAGTCATCAAAGCACATACAACTACTGGCTGCCACAACCAACAACCAACTCGAGGTCTACAGCATAGAATCAGTCAAATCCCAGGAGAAGGCGGCGAGAAAAGACCCAGACTACACTCGATCGCTCGCAGTTGAGCTCCCCGGACATCGCTCAGATATCCGAACGCTGGCTTTGTCTTCCGATGACCGTATGCTGGCAAGTGCCTCCAAGGGCCTGCTTAAGATCTGGAATCTGCGAACACAATCTTGCTTACGGACCCTTGAGTGTGGAGAAGCAATATGCTCGACATTCCTGCCTGGTGATCGAATGGTCTTGCTTGGCACGGGAGCGGGCGAGTTAGAGCTCTACGACATCAGCACCAGTACTCTTATCGAGAAGATCCAAGCTCATGATGGCAAGATCTGGGCACTGGCAGTACATCCCGACGGACGTTCAGTGGTTACAGGCTCTGAAGATAAGACTGTTCAGTTCTGGCGATTTGATGTCGTGGACGAGGAGATACCTGGAACGAGACGCACGATGCAAAAGCTCAGACTCACACAAACAAGACTACTGAAAGCAGCAGATGCTGTTCTCTCGGCGTGTTTTTCGCCTGATCAGAAGTATTTGGCGATCAGCACCATGGATTCCAAAGTCTACACCTACTTTGTTGACAGTCTGAAGCAGTATCACATTCTGTACGGACATAAGCTACCTGTTTTGAGTGTCAGCATAAGCAGCGACTCGAAATTGGTTGCCACTGCTTCAGCCGACAAGAATGTGAGAATCTGGGGCTTGGACTTTGGCGACTGTCACAAAGCATTCTTTGCTCACCAAGACAACGTGATGGCTTGTGGCTTCATGCAACATCCTGTTGAGCAAGATGAAAAGCATATCGTGTTCAGTGTTGGCAAGGACGGCGTTGTCAAGTCCTGGGACGCCGACAAGTTTGAGCAGATTCAAAAGCTCGAAGGCCATCACGGCGAGATTTGGGCTATGGCTATCAGCCGGACCGGCGAGACGGTTGTCACAGCAGCGCACGATAAAAGTATAAGAGTATGGAATGTTGGCGACGACCTGATATTTCTCGAAGAAGAGCGCGAGCGCGAGTTGGAAGAAATGTACGAATCGACGCTGGCTCAGAACATGGATCGCGATTTCCAAGGCGACGAAGAGCAAGACGCCGAGGTTGGCGCAGCTACAAAGCAGACAATATCCACTCTCACACACGGCGAGAAGATCATGGAAGCGCTCGATATCGCCCTCATCGACCTGGAATTGATGCAGCAGTACGAGAGGGACAAGGCCAAGAACCCGAAGCTGGCACCACCCCAAGACCGCAACCCAATCTTCTCACATATGAACATCTCCGCTGAGCAGCACGTCCTCCAAACCTTGCGAAAAGTTCCTTCGGCTGCACTCAACGACGCACTCCTGGTAATTCCATTCACTACATTGCCTACTCTTTTCAGGTTTCTGGCCATCTTCTTGCGAAAGCGCATGCAGCCAGAACTAGCCTGGAGGATATCGTACTTCATGCTCCAAGCACATATGACTCAGATCGTAGCTTCGAAGCAGCTTAAAGGTGTTCTCACCGAAGTCTATGAAGAGTACGATGCTTGGGTAGAAGATGAGAAACGCATCTTGGGCTTCAACCTCGCTGCATTAAATGTAATGTGCAGGGACGCGAGAGAGAATGATAACATGTGGATTGATGAGAAGTTAGAGGCAGAACAAGAACCTGAGAAAGGGAAAAAGAAGAGAGCTTTTGCCAGTTTGGCTTAGCACGAGGCTGAGATCTGCTTACCTGATCCACCGCGAGGGCTACAATAAGCTTTGGACAAGCATTATGATCCTTCTGGCTGGAATGAGGTATGCCTCGAATGTAGCAATGACAATTACTGCAAGTGGCAACTCGGCTGCTATGAAGTGTCCGTTTTACGTCCACCGCTTACCAAGAGTCATGTCGCTGGCTTACAGTTGTAGAACAACATACGACCGGCCACCGGATGTCAATTACTTAATTGCAGCAGCCATCGCTTCGAAACCACCGATTTGTCGTCGTCGGCGCGGAATCGATACATGAACGGAACGATACCGTGGTTCGAGCTCAGATATAAGTTGTAAGACCATGCTGCTGCAGTCCAGCCAGCCTACCTCCTCATCAACATAGCACCTCGAACTAGACAACCTCCACCAACATGACCTCACCCCTCCCAACCCGTCTTCTCGCCAACATCCCAGTTCCCGACACCCCTCTCATAACCTCCGCCATCTCCCTCGCACGCTCTCACTCCACCGACCTAACCTACAACCACATAATGCGAACCTGGCTCTTCAGTATCCTCCTCTCCGATTCCGATCCATCAGTCGACGTCGAACTCCTCGCCATCGCCACAATCCTGCACGATTTAGGCTGGGACCTAGAAAATCCTTCGTCGCCTTATGTTTCCGAAGACAAGAGATTCGAAGTCGATGGAGCTTTCGGCGCGAAGCAATTCGTCGAAAAAGAAACAAAATGGGATTCGAATCGAGTACAGTTACTCTGGGACGCTATTGCTCTCCACACACAACCTGATATTTCTTGGTACAAACAAATCGAGTGTAGACTTGTGAGTCAAGCTGCTTTGATTGATTTGTCGGGTTATCAGAATTTTATTACTGAGGGGATTGCGAGGGGAATGATTGGGGAGAAGGAATGGGAGGCTGTGACGAAGGAGTTTCCTAGAGAGGGGTTTAAGAAGGGTTTGGGGGATGTTATGTGTGGACTTTGTAGGAGGAAGCCGAAGACGACGTTTGGGAATATGGTTGGGGATTGGGGTGAGAGGAAGGGCGTGGAGGGGTATAAGGAGATGAGGGAGAAGACGAAGGGTTGGGTTGTGGATTTGGTGGAGGGTGGGCCGGATTGATGGAAAGGAGTTTGAGGGTAAAATTAATTTGCGCATGATCGTTACTGTTGTTGTAATTCTGGCTCTATACTCCCCGTTGACTTAGTTTGTATCGAGAGCTGGAAAGATCTCAATGAAGACTTTTCCCTTTACTGCTTGCGCGAATTCTTCCGGACCGTCGTTGGTAAGCATAATCTGTCGAGCCGGACTGTTCCCCACGTACATGAGTCTGTCTTCCGTCATCTCGCTCAGGACATTTTCTTCTGCGATTCTCCGAAGAGCGTCAGGAGGAGACTTGCAAACATGACCTTCCACAATGTCGGCATTCCCGAGACGTTTCAGATCCTTCGGAACCGTACACCCAGTCCTGCAGTACCAGATGTACCGCTTCCATTCGTCTCCGTAGTAGATTTCCTCTCTCTTCAGACTGTTGAAAAAGCTCGAGGGCACGTCGAAAGATATCAACCAGGTCTCTGAGTTACCTATGAGTTGTGCTGTGTATCTTCGGTACCTCTCTGGAATGTCTCTCTTGTCCGAGAAGTACCAAGTCATCTGCCTGTCATTGAAATCACCATCCCGCGAATAGATGGATGGCATGAAGATGGAGCCATCTCGCTCGTCCAGCCAGTTTTGGCGAATCGTGGATGCAGAGATACTTTTGTAAAGACGTATGTGTTCTGCTGGGACAGGCGGCTTGGTACCGGTGCTGACCCACTCTCGTGCTAACCTTGAGTCTTTGCCGTGCTTGATATAAAGCTCGTCTATGTTCTCATCACAATCCAGAGTTTTGATGAGACCTCGAAACGTCCAATGACTGCCTCTTTAGCCCAGTGACGTATCGACTGCGTCTGAAAGATTTCGTCAAATTCTGGATCCAAGATCCGTTCTTGCAGTGCCTCGTTGATTCCAAGCTGGTCCAAGATGGCTCTGTCAGATGAGTTTGCCTCGACATCTTTATATCTGATATACCCCTCAATATGCCTGGCTAAGTCGTAGGGATTGTTCTCGGGATCGTACCGAGACTGGTATCTGTTGAGGACATGTTCTGCGGACGCTCGTTTGAGACCGGCGTAGATTAGGGCTTCGACGCTTTCCTCTGTGTCAGGGTTTGGATGATCGTGATCGAGAGAGTTTGGAGGATGCTGCGACCGTGGAGCGTCCTGGAAGTTAACCAACACGGTGGGTGAAGTGCTAGACATGGCAGTCGCAAAACTTCTCGTCGATTGTTGTTTTGTGTTTGCGAGTACGAAGTTCTGAGTCGGATGTTGAAGCTGCGATTGTGGGAAATTGCGAGGTAGCTTTAGGAAGGATTACAGCTGTTCAATACCTACTGTCCTTAGTGCCTGCCAGTGCCAAAGAATTCATGTCTAATGTGAGCTGCATCATATCTGATCAAGCACGTAACAATTCTATGCCATGATAATCTTAGACGTAGTTTGAGACCCTAAAGAGCATCGTGGTAAGCAAGGAGGTGCATGCTATCAGAGCAGCAGACCGAAAGAACAAGAAATTCGACTCACTCCACAAGATTGCCATCCGGATCTCTACAGTAAACACTCTTCAGCTTTCCCACCGCACCCGTCCGTTCCACTATCTCTCCACCTTCAAGAATCTCAATCCCGGCTTTTGACCATAACTTATGTACCTCCTCAATAGGATGCTTCGTGATGAAACACAAATCCTCGCTCCCAGGCTGCACACGTCCTGCCTTAGGCTCGAACTCCTTACCAGACTGATGAAGATTAAGTTTCTGAGACCCAAAGGTGAGAGCGTGTCGCTCTACTCCTTTGCCCACGAACTGCTCGTGCTTCATGCCGAGATGGGTTGTGTAGAATTCGATTGTATCGGGAATGGAGGCGCATGTTATGACCACGTGGTCGATGGAGTCGACTGAGAAGCTGGCCATGGTTGTAAAAGTGTTTACCGATTATGGCTGAGGTCACAAAGCTTGTTATCTGATGTTTCGAAAGACTCGTCGAGTAGAGAAGTAGGACTTCGCAGATATGCAGGCCGCATTTGCTCCGCTCTCGGCCATGACGTATCGTGGAGTTTACACTGGTCTAAAAGTTTAAGTTTAAGCTTCAAGAAGGAACATCTCAGGTTCTACCGTCAATGTAGTGCTAGATCCCATCTCTGGTCATTTTGGACTTGACCATGTTTATTGGATAGACCTGTCATCCAGATTGTGGGCCTCGCTCGTGTGAAGATGTATAATCGACCAAACGTCGATCACTTCAACGTTCTTTCGGCCAAAAGTGGCATATGCTGTCAAAAAGCCAATCCGGGCAGAGTTAATGCTTTCACATCCTTCTGCTTATGAGTTCAGCTTGTCGCAGACGTAATATTTCCATGCTGCCTTAAAGCCCGGGCTGTGTCACAGTGTTGTGTGAAGGTCCTTGTTTTAAAGTCAGCCAAAATATAGCTCATGCGCTAGCACGTTGCAGTGAAGATGGCTACGATGCCAGTGAAAAGCGATCCCGACACAAGGATAGACAGACCTACAAAGCCCGATCAGATTGAACTCATCCCGCAGCCTACTTCAGATCCCAACGATCCATTGAACTGGACAAGGCGCAAGAAACATAAGATACTCTTTATCATATCCTACCTTGCCTTCCTTCCGGACTTCGGCAGCAGCCTCGGTGCTGTCACTCTGATACCACAAGCTATACAATGGGATCTGCCTCAGAACACAGTCCAGCACAATCTTGTGGGCAATCTCTTCTGTCTCGGCGTTGGCGGACTTTTCACGGTGGCTCTCTCAGGATACTTTGGTCGCCTGCCAGTGCTCTTCTACTTCCAGCTCATGGCACTGGGCACTGGAATCTGGTGCGCAGCCGCTCAGTCGTTTGATTCATTCTTAGCAGCTAGGATCGTGAATGGCTTCTTTGCGATTGCTGCGGAAGGTGGAGGGTTGATGTGGATCCAAGACATGTTCTTCTTCCATGAGCATCCGAGGAAGATCAATCTCTGGTCGGGAGCTGTCATTCTAGCGCCGTACCTGGGGCCGTTCACAGCCGCATTTGTGATATGGAAGTTGAGTTGGAGGTGGTGTTTCTGGATCTACTCAATCATGAATGGCTTGGGCGTGCTCTTGACGTTGCTCCTGGAGGAGACATACTACGATCGAAGTCTGCCCATCGACAAACAGCCGCCTTGGAAATCGAAGCCGCTCCGCCTTCTGGGCATCGAACGACATCCTAGGGTGACGCTCGCTCATTCGGTCGCACGGCCATTAATTGCGTTCTGTAAGCTGCCTGTGGCACTTGTGGTTGTCTACTACTTTCTGAACTTCGCCTGGATCATTGCTGTCAACGTGACAATTTCCACTTGGCTGACCTCGTTCTATAATTTCAATCCCAAGAGCCTTGGCCTCTTCTACTTTTCCTTCATCACTGGCTCGATTCTTGGTGAAGTCTTTGGCCATTGGATCCACGACCTGGTCGGGACCCTGTTTGCGAGACGCCATGGGGGCAAGATTGAACCAGAAGCACGTCTGTTAATATGCTACTTTGCTGGCATACTCATGGCAGTCGGTCTTCTGCTTCTCGGCTTCGCTCTTCAGCGCCGCTGGCATTGGGCGTATCTCGCGGTGTTTGGAGCAATGCAAGTTGCCGGTATTATGATCGCAACCACTGCCGTAAACGCGTACCTGTTAGACAGCTACCCAGAAGGCAGCGGCGAGGTTTGCGCATGGATAAATGTAGGGAGAACTTTCGGCGGTTTCATGGCGACGTACATTGAGATATCCTGGGTCTTTTCAGCCGGCGCCGCAGAAGCATTCGGCATACAGACTGCGGTCACAGTCGCTGCCATGTTGGTGCCCTTGTTCCTGCAGATCTTTGGGAAACGGATTCGGCAGTGGCAAGGCCCAATGGTTTTCTCGCATTAGATCATGGCAGGCTTCTTCATTCAGGCTCTTCGTCTTCAGTGATGGGTGTGGTCACCCTCGCTGCTTCAAGCTTTTTCCCTTTCTTACTAGCTGCAGCGGGATCTCTGTGGGCTAAAGGTCGCCTTAGCAAGACAAACGCAACTTGGGAGCATGGATTGGCTTACTGTCGAATGAGAAATCAACTGGAGAGGAGTCTGCATTGCCAGTGCTGGATGAAGGCACAACATTAACAGCTACATTCTCAGGCTCTGCCTGCGTACCCTGGGATCCTATCAGTAGAAGCGCAGAGAGGAAGCACAATTCATGACTTACGCCTTTCGTAGCTTGCTTGTCTTTCTTCTTGAGCTTCCCAGATTTGCTCGAGGGCGTTCGACCATCTTCTGAATCATCTCGATGGGTTTCATCGGGATCATTAGAAGTGCTCCCGACTTCGGCTCGTGTATTGCTCCCGACCTCAGTGTAGGATGGAGGATCTTTGGAACCAGACTTGCGATTCTCGTTCTTGACATTCTCCGCCGACAGCTCAAAATTGACCTCGCGACCTGCCCCTCTCTTCTGATACGCGTCTGAACGATCTGATACCAGTTGCTCTTCTGCCAACCTCTGCTTTTGATGTTGCCGGGCTAGCTCCGCCTGCTGCTCCCTGGTGAGATAAACAGTCCTCCGGCCAGTGCTGTCTTCGACGATGGCAGTCGAGTAGTCGCCAGGTGCAGAGTCCGTGAACGCGGATGCCCTTGACAGGCCACTACTCCGAGACTCTCGCTGTCTTGACGCCGAGGAACGAGGAGGGCCGGAATCAGAGCGCATTGAAATTTTAGAAGCAGTCTTATCGATAGCGGGAGCTGCAAAGCGCACTCCTGTTGAGGATTCGGCACTCGCTCTGGCATTATTCAGTCTTGTTGAGTCATTCCGAAAATCCCTCACATCACCGCCATATACTGAAGAACTGTGACGAGCGCTGAAGGAGGGCTGTATCAATCGTGGCTTACTACTATATTCTGAGTGGTCATCCAGGATTTCGATGCGGTTCATAATGCTAGGGGGACGATCAGTATCTCGCCGCCGGGGCGGTGGTTTCCTGTATGCACCAGCAATTGCCGCCGTTAGATCTTCATAGTAGCCATCATAGTCGCTTTCTTTGTATTGATGGTCAAGCAGTTTAGGATTGCGGTTTGGATCGCGAGCAGGAGAGCGATGATCTCGGCCATTCTCGGTCGCAGGCGCCTGGTTGGTCTGAGCATCATCTCTAGATATTCGATCCTTGCGTTCTTCGTCCTCGGCGGAGCGCCCTTTGTCCTTTCTACCTCTGGTAGACTTGGGAATTGGTGCACCACCGAATGGAACTCCTAATGGAATCACAGGCTCCTGCATCGTGGGATATTGAACCCACCCGTCAGGTATACCCTGCTGACCAATGTATTGATCTCTGTAGCGTCTTGCTATATCTCCATGCGAAGTGTGATCGAACCGAATGCTGAAGTCCGTGCCAGGTCGAATTGTATACTGCCACAAGCTAGGCAGCACAGTGAAACCTTCTGAGTCCAGGATGTCAAATCTGTCATCAGCTATTAGCTGCGTGTGATTGGGCGAATATCGATATGCTTCCTTCACGGTCTGCAGCATTCCATCCCAGGTTCTGGCTACTTGAAATGGTATCTTGTAACAGTACCCTGGAGCAAGCGAGAGCTTGATGGACAGATGATCGAGCATTGGGTCACCGCGACCAGGATGGTCTGCCGTGGCGTCTGCAGTGCTAACACCATCTGAGAATTTGGAAGACGGTTGACCTTCTTTCAAAGTTCGGGCCTTTGGCCTTGGACAATCACCTGGCATCATTGTCTGATCTTTGTCGTCGAGGTTAACCCAGTCTTGCTCTGATGAAGTCTGCTGCCCACTTAATCTCTGACTGGTATCGTTGACGGTCGGCCTATGCTGAGTACCGAGGGACGACCCATGGATGTGTTGCTCCGCCAGCGGATCTGGATACATCTTATGCATCGGCGCTTCTGATTTGCGCACCCGGTCACTACTTGAGATTCCCAGAACAGACTGGAAACGTCCAACATGCTCAACTTTCACGTGATTTGGCACCGTTGGTTTTGAGTTACGTTGGTGGGTGTCAAAGAACCTTGTGGCTGAAGATTTCTCGCTTGATGAGTCTGACATGTTCTCAGCATCTCCATTCCAATTTCCAGATTCCAAAATCGAAGGCTCCTCGAAGATCGTCGAAAGGGCACCTTTCGTCAGCCTAGTCTCAGATTTTACGTCGTGAGTCTTCAATGCGACATCTCCGACCTCCTCTGAACTTTCTTCTTGCGAAAGTTCGGCGGCAACCGTATCGAGGACATCCTGAGAGATCTCTGCTTTTTGACCGTTATCCTCGTCATCACTGTCGTTCTCGTCTTCATCGTCTTCGTTCTCGTCTTCTTCGTCGCCGAGTACTTCAGTAAGGTGCTGCGGTAAAGAGAACATGGACAATTGCTGGAGATGCTCTCCGACATGTGAATACCACGCGTTGGCGGACTGTTGGAACCCTTCGCACAACGGACAGCAATAGTCAAGCTTATCACATAGCTGAGAGCTCGCTTGTGCAATTATCTGCAGGGTCTCAGGATCCTCGGAAACTTGATGTACCGCAACAAGGTGGTCCTCCAGCAAGGTTTCCAGGTCAAAGCTCGATTGAAAATCGAATGGACAGAGCCAGCGTCGATGATGGATGGATTCTTCGTGGTGCTGCCATGCTCTAGAATTCGGATACATCCGAGATGGCACGGAGCAAGTCTCCAAGGTACACATATAAGGCAACATGTCATTACTAATGTGAGACCTGACCGTAAAGTCAGCCCAGTTGATTCCAGCTAGCCAACTCGCTCGAGCCTGAACTTGGTAAGAGTACTCACATCCAAAAGTCCAGGTCACGAGTCCAGTATTGGCCGTAGCAGATCGGGCATTTCAGTTCTTGGCCAGAATCAGAATCGTCCACGTGTGAGAGCCGCGGGACTAAGACATGTCCTGGTCTCACATCAAAAGGCACGATTACAGTGGCAGACTCTGTAACAGGCCCTGCAGTGTCCACTCCTGAGCCTTCGGCCCATCCGTCGCCGTCGGTCTCGCCTGATCCAGCAAATCGATTGGCGCGGTACTGAAAGTATTGCCTACGTCGAGTGATGCCTGCTGCTAATCGCTCGACCAAAATTGTGTTTGCTCTAGGGAAGTGCGCTTTCACCTGCTCCAAATCATGGATTCGAAAGTCTTCCGGGGCGACGAGATCTCCGTGGACCAGCTGATCATGGCGAGTCGGCAACTGCAGAGCATCAGATAGTCGGAAAAGATTGTCGATCGTGCCATGGATTCGTTTCAGCGCCCTGTCCAATCTGGTCTCGACTGGTTCCTGATTCACCATCGGCTCCTTCATTCCTGCCTTCTCGGTAGCATTGCTATCGACCGACTCGTCGGTGTCGGAATCGTCATCCTCGTTCTGAAGAGCTGTATAGAATCAGCAGGATGTTATCTGAATGCTGAGTACTCTACCTACCGTCAGCAAGCAGTAAGGATAGCTTGGTCAACAAGCGAACTACACGTGAGTGAAGCCCCTCGTCGTCTCTCACAAGTTCCTCAAGGCGGGAAGTGCTATCTTGTACTGCACCCGGTTGCGCATTTCCAATCCACGCCCTGTAGCTACCGAAAGAATTGGCGAGACTTTGCTTCTGGGCCTCTTGGTCCGATTGAAGCTGGCTGTTAAGCAATGCGAATCCATCAAGGCATTGCTGGCTCAAAGCAGGCAAAATCATTCCTCGAATGGTAAGCCTGCCACATACAGATTTCTTCAATTCGAGAGGCCAAATGCAGGAATGATCGCTCCTAGCTCACTAGGTGTCTGGCCCAATATATGCAGTCTCAAATTTGAAGTAGCAAGATGGCACTGCATTGGTGTGAGTGGCAGCCTTTCCTGACACAGTTCCGGTCCGTGAATTCACGCAACGGGCCTTCTGCCCGCGGCAAGTCGCTATGTAGTACGGCTTCACCGGAACATTCTTTTGAAGGTGTGGAATTGGGTGGGTCTTTCGGCTGAACATCGCCTCAGGATTGGTTACGGAGCCGCTATGCTGCTATCAATCTGTCTTGGCATGTTGGCATGCATGTCGATGCATGGACGGCTGGATTCAGCTTTCCAGCCAACTTTTTTCACTATCGCTCAGCTTCAATTCAGCTTCCAAGCAATCAAGTTCAAGCAATGCGAAAGATTGCTGCAGACATCTAGGGTGCGATCGCATTACTGGACGAGGTGCAGCATGTCTGGCGTCGAAGTCGCTGGTTTCGTCCTTGCCGCGATACCACTCGTGATTGCCGGAATCGAGAGCTATGGCAATGGTGTCCGAACAATAAAGAAAATCCGGCATTGCATGGAAGAGCTCGAAGATCTGAAGGACGACCTTGAATGCGAGCATGTGAAGTTTCGACACACTGTAGAGTTCTTGCTCTTGGACGCTGTCGATGACCGAACCTTACAGCTGTTGTTCGACGACGTCGGAGGCGAGTTGTGGGCCAATGAATATGTCGATAGGTGTTTCCACGGACGGTTGCAACGCTCATACGCCATCTTCTGGAAGAGCGTCAAGTCAATGAAGCGTTCCTTGCAAGAGCTGAAGCGCGGTCTAGATCTGGATGTCAAAAAGGTATATTACATCGACCGGCTTCTTGCAGCAAGCTGACGCAGGCGCGCAGAACCCCATTCTGGACAGGTTGAAGCGGTTTGCAATCGCCTTCAAATTGAAAGACTACAGGGCGCTTGTGGAAAAGGTGCAGAAGAGCAATGGCAACATCGAAAGCTTCGTCAGACGAAGCCACGAGCTGATGCCTATTCGAGCCATGCGCAGGAGGTATCCAGATTTCGAAGCGACCAGGGAATGTGCAAAAAGCGCATACATAGCTCTGCAGAGCAGTATGCAGAGTGCCTGTCATGAAGAGCATCACGCCAGCGTGTTCCTTAGATCAATACCGCCTCAAGTATCTTCTACACAGCTTGACAAGAGTGTCATTCCAGAGGCGTCGCAATTGACAGTGTTACTGAGATACAGCGCATTGTTAAAATCTGTTAAATGCTGGCAGAACGAGGAGGTAGAGATTCGGCCGGTGGAGCTTGGTTCCGGATCAGCGAGTGGCCGTCCATTGCAGCAAATGATCCCCATACGTTCGCAAAATGGCCAGCTTAAGAGGTTCAGACACCAGATCTCCGCCATCCGAGACTTATGCGGTAGCCTCCAGCGTGCTCAAACGAAGGTCGCTGGGGTGTGTTTAGGCTATCTGGCAGGTCACCCATCTTCACAACGGCAGGGGCTGCATCGGCCATCAAAGCCATTGACTGGTGACCCAGCGACTTGGGAAAGCGTAACACTATCAGATTTGTTGAAGGTTGGTCGACAAGCTGGACTTAATGAATCAAATAAGCGCCGTATCGCTCTGTCGCTTGCTACTGGTCTAATGCGCATGCACGACACACCATGGATTGGCGGCCAATGGGGCGGGCACGACGTGATCATCCAGAAAGCTGGTGCTTTAATAGCAACTGATCATGCTCTGCTCACGACTGAGCTTCGAAAGGACAACGTTGGCAGACAAGGAAAGATCCAGAACCACCAGTATTTCCAGTCATGCACTCTCATCGAAAACGAAACATTGTTCTCTCTGGGTCTGCTCCTTGCCGAACTGTGTTTGGAGAAGTCTTTTCAAGAGCTTCGAACTCAGAAGGATGTCGAGCAGGCAGGCAACTGCCACGCCTTCGCCGATTACTTAGCGGCAAATCGCTTACTCGAGCCGATCGGGATGAGAGCTGGACCTCGATATAGAGACGTTGTCCGGCGTTGCATCAAATGCGAGCTTGGCGGGTCGTCCAAATCGCTCAGTGATTTGGGCTTCAAGAAAGCCGTGTATTATGATGTTGTGCAGGAACTCGAGCGCGAGGTGGAAGACGCATATCCTTGATCGAAAGCTTCACCAAGGCAGCAGCCGTACGTAATCGCCTTCTCCATAATTCAGAAACGAGATCACCCAGTCGCTCTCACTGACTCCCTCTGGTGGCTCGGGAATCTCGCTCAACCAGTGTTCCAGCCTTTTCTTCGGCAGCTGAAAGGTGGCATGCCCAGTTCCAGGGCAATATCTGGGTCTATGCGTGTGATCTAAACACGGCAATTCCAGACAAAGCACGGGAGGACAGTCTTCGCGTGAATACGGAGGTAAAGCCGCATACCACCAACATGCGATTTGGATTTCGATCTTTTGAAGACGAGGTAGGGACGCCAGAAGATGGCGGCTGGTGACTGTCAGGAACGGCGTGAGAACTGAGGACCCGTTGTCAGCAGAATAATGCCCAGAATGAGATTTTCCGACATACTGGAGAGCTCATCACTGCGGAGCTCGCACTCTCTTGAGCGTTCAAACTGTGGGAGATACAAGCGAACGCAGGTGAGGCAACTTCTGAGAGGTTGCCCCAGACTTTCGATAGACCATTGCGAGGATGGCATCTTCTTTGTCCTTTTGATATTTGCCGGTAGCATAAAATGTCCAAATGGCATTCGAAGACTGATCTCCAGCTTAACCGATGCCTCAGAGCGAGCTGCTTCTTCGCTAAGCTCAACAGCGAAACGTGGATCAACATTGAGTAGACCAGGCAGTGCCTTCGGTTGCACGCGCTGTCTGAACTGATACCAGAGGTCATGAAAACTGGTGCAGTCAGGGTCTGGGGACCAGTCCACGTAGTAGGGTGGGAGAAACATTTGCTTGCTCCATCTGTGTTGGAAGTCGTCTTTCGAATTGGCCAGGATTTGGTGATATATTAAATCCCTGATTTCTCGTGGTAGTCCAAAGAAGTTGAACTGGCCTTGTGTCGCCATGTTTGGGTATTTGGCATTCTCGAGAAGGCACGAACCTGCTCAAATATGCTTCATAGAGAAGCCAGAAGCCAGTCATTGCTCAGCCACCAATGATCGCCGCCAACGTCGGACTACCATAGTGGGACGCCTGATAGCCGTCACCGCACGCTGCAATGAGTATGCCGGCATTGACGATTTCATGTCAAGTGATGTGATAGAGATGGTCAGTTTTCTTCATCGAAAATGGTAGGAAGGGAAGTATTGTTTACAGCACGGAAACAACTCCTGAAGTTCTTGGCGCTTCCAGCGGGAATAACTCTAAATGGCTAGCCTCGGTTCTATCAGCAGGAGCGATGACGGAGAGGGGAGAGCTATGGACAACATTAGCATTATTGACATCTATCGGAGTGTCTTTCAGGATTGATCATTTCAGTCTGGCTTCCACTGCGTCTGTTGGAAGACGTTGTACCTAAGTGAATGAATTTGTAGACAACACCAGCCACCAGAATCGGAATAATGGCAGCAGCATCGGCAGCGAAGCAAGCCATTCGGCGAGCACAATTATATGGTATGTACTAGCCCAATTTCTAAAGAATATACATTCAAGAAGACACATGCGAAAGAGTCGCTCCTCACGGAAGTCCATCGTTACTAACACCCTACACAGTCCCTGGATCGTCAATGCGATTCCTCGAAAAGTCCCGTTCCATTCAAGCCATAGACAGCATCTGCTACGACCTTGAAGACTCCGTAACACCAGGCAAGAAACCTGAAGGTCGCAAAAACGTCCTAGAAATCCTCAACAGAGACCGAGCGTCAGGGATCCGCGAACAAGCCGTCCGTATCAACGCCGTAGATTCAGGCTACGCCCTCGACGATCTCACCACAATCCTCAAAGGCACCCATCTTGACTGCATAGTCGTACCCAAAGTCGACGCCCCGAAAGACCTGCACTTCGTCACCGACATGCTAAAACAACTCCTACCATCTCGACACGGCTCAGATTCCCAAAATCCAATAAAAATCGTAGCATTAGTAGAATCCGCAAAAAGCGTCATGGATCTAAACGCAATCTGTAAAGCATCACCCTTCCTCTCCGGCCTAACCTTCGCAGCCGAAGATTTCGCCATGGACCTCTCAATAACTCGCACTCCGGATCTGCATGAATTCATGTACGCGCGATCTGCGATCGTGACAGCGGCTCGAGCCCATAATTTGCCATCAGCGATAGATTTGGTTTCGACAACGTTCCGGGGCGAGGAAGGGAAGAAGCAGTTGAGGGAGGAGAGTGAGAATGGAAAGAGGTTCGGGTTCAATGGGAAACAGTGTATTCACCCTGATCAGGTGGCTGTGGTGCAGGAAGTATATTCGCCGAGTGAGAAGGAGACGGAGTGGGCTGTGAGAGTTGTGCTTTGTGATAGGAAGGCTGATGAGCAAGGGCGTGGGGCGTGGACTTTAGATGGAAAGATGATTGATGTACCAGTGGTAGGGAAAGCGAAGGCGATTGTGGCTAAAGCGGACGTGTGTGGGTTCGATGTCAAGGCTTTGATGGAGAAGTTCAAAGACGAGGAGCCGCAATAGATGATGAGATGCACGAGCGTCGTATTCTCATGTATACATTATCTTCCTCACAGACTACGACATACCTTCCATCATCAGTAACCCCGGTCCCTTCTTACAACATTAAGCAACTTCTCGCCTTTCTCTCTGTGCTCCAGATTGAGCTCGAGAATCTTAAATGTCCTTTCGGTATATGCGACCCCATTTCCACTTACATGCGGCGTTACAATGGCATTCTCCACTCCCCAAAGCTCACTATCCTCAGGCAAAGGTTCCGGGTCCGTAACATCAACAGCAGCACCCGCCAACGTCCCATCCTTCAACGCCTCAATCAGATCCTCCTGCTGAAGAATTGGTCCTCGGGCAATATTCGTCACAAAAGCCGGTCTCTTCCCATTTTGACTAAGAATCTCAAACTCCTCCTTACCCAAGAAATGTCTCGTCTGCTCAGTCAAAGGCACTGATACCAGCAACCAATCCAAGTCCTGCTTGAGGAAATGGTGTAGCTTAGCCTTCTCCAAGCCAGAATACCATTCCACAGGTATCTTGCCCTCAATATCTCCTGTACCTGGGACAATGAATCCGTTATCACGCTTCTTCTCATCCGTATCTTTCGGCGTAGCTGTATACGCAACGACTTCCATCCCCATCGCGCTTGCGACTCTTCCTACCTGTCGTCCAATCGAGCCATATCCCAGTACACCAATCCTCCCGCCGACCCAATCTCGTACATTGTTGAACTTCGCTCCAGGCTCTCTACTCCCCCACTGATGTTTCTTTTGCAGTTCGTAAAGCCCATTGTAGTTATGTGAAGATACGAGGCCGGTCATGATGACCCATTCCGCGATCTGTGGACCATGAATCCCAGAACTGTTCGTGATGGTGATATCGGTATCTTTATAGATCTTCGTGTCTTGGATCTGATTACTTCCCGCGCTGACGAGGTGGATTAACTGAAGATTCGGAGCTTCAGAAGGGTCGGGAAAGGTGCGAAGAGTGACGAGGATGGTAGCGTCGTGCCAAAGGTGTTTGGGGACTTCCTCTGCGAGGACTCTGGCATCGGAGATATCGGAGGCCTGGTAGTATTTGACGTCAAGGTCAGGGAATTGGCGCCTAAGCTTGTCGAGGATATCTTTCGGTTCAGGAAATGGCAGGACTGCCAGAAGCGTATCTTTTGCTGGACCTCCGCCCATATTGATCTGATTGTAAATACGATGATTCCTGGCTGTGAAAGTCAATTTGCCCACGGACGCAACTCTCCCGCCTGTGTAGACTCGAAGACTCGAAAATGATAGGAAAACTAAGGATATGCCGCAGCAAGGACCTACAAAGATGAGAAAGGCCACACGGCTTTGATAGAGTGATCGCTGTCGTCAATGACGCGAGACGCAGGTCCCATGCTGAAGTCACTTCGGCCGACGTGATAGGCGAGCTTAGTGGGGCATTTTAGAAGGCATCAAGAACCGCCATATTCGAGATCATTGCAAAGAGGCAGCGGAGAAAGATGGAGTGAGACGAGAAAGCAGCAGAGACAAGCAAGCTTTTCACGTAGCACAGGCGCTTGAGAGCTGCGGCAAGCGAAGTAAACCCGTAGACAGACGATACTTGGCAACAACATCTGATACTGATACCACTGTTAACAAATAGCATTCTCTTTTCCAGCTAGTGCCTTTAAGTATACAATCAAACGCGTCTCCCGGCAGGAGTATGGCCGCGTCCCGTTGTCTCTTCTCAATGAGCGAGAACTTCTGTGCCGGGATACACTGATGCAAGCAAGATCTGATGCTCCGAGCGCTCCGTTTTACGCCTAGAAATCAACTGAACCAAACGAGTGGTTTTGCATCCCAAATCATCTTACGCAGCTTTTGTGCTTGTATGATCGCAATCTCCTGTCATTCGTGATGCGTTCCATGGCGCATTAATCAATCTGCGCTTCAAGCAGCTGGCTCTTCTGGGGCCGTTTGCATGCTCACATCGCCAACTTCAGCCTCTTCAGCGCCCTTCTCCGCTGGCTTCTCTGCGGCCGGAAGATCCTTCTTCGCCTCGTCGATATTCTCTTCGATCTTCTCAACAGCCTCGTCTGCCTTCTTCTCTTCTGTAGTTTCGGCTGGCTTCTCGGATGCTTCGGCGTCCTGCATTTCAACTTCTTGATTCTCGACAGGCTTGGCTGCGCCTTCTTCGGCATCCTTCTTTGCCTCATCGAGAACTTCCTTCTGTGCCTCCTTCTCTGGTTCTGGCTCCTTGGTGCCGTTAGTCTGAGGAGCTTTCTCCTCAGGTGCAGGGGCTGACTTCTCCTTGTCGTCCTTATCGACAGCAGACTGAGGAGCCGCGTCGCCATCAGTCTCCATACGCTTGTTCCAGATATCAAGCAACGCCGTACTGCGCTTCTTGAAACTGTACTCATCGTCCTTGGGCACACTGGCGAGCTTGACGATCGCCTTCAGCACCTTGTGGATCTTGGTTTGGCGGATGATGGACGGCTCGAGTGTGTCATAAGTCTCAAGTTGCCCGAAGAAATCCGCCATAGCAGCCATCTCATCTTCCTTTGGTGCCTGGTCGCGGGAGAGGAAACCTTTCTGCAGGCGATGACGCAGGTACAAGACGGCCTTTTCGCGCTGTTGAAGTCTCTCTTCTTCAGTCATCTGAGGCTTCTCTTCCTCGTCCTCGGCTTTCGGTGCTTGAACTACCTTCTTCTTTGGCTTCGAGGTCGACTTCTTAGGCTGTACCGTCTCGCCGCTGTTTGGTGTCTTCGGAGCGTTGAGCTTCATGACCTTCGGGGTCTTCTTGGGCTGTCGCATAATTAGCATTTAGTTCTGAGAATGTGCTATCATGTCAGCTTACCTTTGGCGCATCAGTGTCTGTCTCTGCGTCCTTCTTACGCTTCTTGCTCGACTTTGGCGCACCATCCGCATCTTCCATGTCAACATCCTCATCTGCGCCCTTACTCTTTCTAGGTGCCTTCTTCTTCGGCTTCTTCTCAGTCTCTTCGCCAAGTGCAGCATCTTCCTTTTCCTTTGCGGCCTTGGCGGCTGCCTGGCGTTCAGCTTCCTCGGCGAGGCGCTCACTCTCGATGCGGTATGCTTCCTGTTCTTCTTGCCAGACCTTCAGGATCGATTTGAAGTGCTCAATAGAGTGATTCTCAGAGGCGACCTGATAAGCTTGTTGGAGCATCTTCGTCATCTTCGTGGTGGGAAGCTTAGTGCACTCCTCTGGCTCGAGTGGTGTCAGAGCGGTGTTGACCATCCATTGACTGTAGACGACGTAGTTAGTATCATTTCACGGGACATCACTGTCCTCGCGTGCACTTACAATTCATTCGTGGCCAAAAACATGATCGGGAATGTGCGCTCCTTGGCATTCTTTCCGCCTTCCTTGAAATCGTCGCGAAGAGTGCCGTCTGGCCGCGCTGTGCTCACAGGACGTGTAGCGAGGAGCGACTCGGGTAGCATCTCCTCGTCGCAGATGATCGCAGGCCACGGCGGGTATCCCTTGAGACGCGCCCAGTAGAACTGACCGGGCTGACAGTCGAGATGCAGCGACACCATCGACTTCTTCTTGTTGAGCTTCTTATTCTTGTGCTCCGGCACGCCGCCGACAGACTTTCGCTTCTTGTCCTTGCCCCCAGACGAAGGCGTGGAGTCGGCCGCGGGTTCAACAGACGACGCCTCGGCCTGCTCGGCTTTCTCGCCGTCGACGGCAGGCTCTTCTACTTTGGCATGCTCAGTTGCCGTCTCGCCATCCTCTTTCTTCTCCTCAGGCTTGGTGACCTCGCCGTTGGTGGGTGCTGATTCGGAGGGCTTCTCGGGCTCACTGGCGACGGTGGCCTGGACTGGTCTCAGCGACGGCGACCTATACTCAAGCAATGCAGCGACACTACTTACCGCAGACGCTTCTACTTGCGCACTCGTAGTCGTCTCGTCCGCCATCTCGCCGTGTGTTCCGACTGACGTGTGGGTACGTCGCGCTAGCTGGCAGACTTTGCGACGCGATGATACTTGTTATCGGGACGCGTAAAATGCAGCAGACGTGTAGGTATTGCTCGCAAATGGGCCGGCGTAGTAGTGCAGGTAGCTGCACCGCGTTCGAGTGATGCGGTAGCGGTTTGTGGTGGTGTTGTTTGATGAAGATGGTTGTGGACTGGAGAGGATCAGAATGGTGGAGAGGGTTCTGGTTTGGAAAGAAAAGCGTCCGTGCGCAGGTAGAAGAAGCAAGCGCGACCGTGAACGTTCTGGCGGAAAGGAATGAACTCGACAACACTTCGGCTCGTGACACCCGGAAAATTGAATGAGGAGCTTGTGACAGCCCTTTCCATACTCCGCGTATGTATTCGACACTCTCAAGTGAATGCTGGTCGTGTACATCGTTCTCAAGTGTTGCTCTTGGCAAAAAGAATCCTTGCACCCAATCAGAAAAGCGATTTCACGCTGCGGTTGCCCGCCCAGCCGATACTTCCGATGCACCGCTCTGTTTAGAAAGCATGCTTGAATTGTGTCTCAGGCGGTCCTCTTGCCTCTGATCTCCTTCGTCTGCTTGACTGCGTCCTCGCAAGTGTATTCGTCGAGTCTTGGGTTTGTTCGTGAGGTGCGTGGCGTCATCCCATCCAAGGTCGGGCTGACGCAAGCCAAACTGCGACCGAGGCTTGCCCTCGGAGATGTGTAGTACGAGGTCCCCGATGGTCTTGTGAGCTTGTCGGTGCATGTAGATTTTTAGCACTTGGAGTGTATTCTGTCCGCATTCTGCCACACCACTTTCACGAAGCAGGCTGACACACTGCTTTGGGAGAAATCTTGTAGAGACCATGAATTTTGTGCAGCTGTGGACAGTCTGAGAAAAGTGACAGCTCGCATACTATCCAGATCCTGATCGCTCGAGATGCTGAGATTCTGCATATGTCTATTCCTGGCCATGGGCGTGGCCTTTTTTGCGGGCACTCGTCGTAAGCTGTCTGATAGACATGAGCGTGATGAGCACCTGAGCTCTGGACTAGCTGACCGGCGGTGGCGATCGAACTCTGTGCTATGTTTCAAATCTCAGCCCTGTGCCATACCCATAGGCAAGATGCATGACTTACTGATAAAAGGTATAGTGCAGAACCATCTCCTTTCGGAGGCTCCCTCATCTGCTCCGCTCTAATTTGAATGAGTACCCTGAGGAACCCGTCTCTTTCAGAACGAGCATGGTTCATACCGTTTCCATGACCAAATTGCTTACGGAATGTCTGTCTTCCCATCGTCCTGAATGCATGGGATGGCCCTAAGGCGTCTTTCTTGTAGAAATATTGGGTCTTGAAGAACGACCGAAGGAGACATAGAAATAATACCCATTCTTCAATACCGCCTATTCCTCACATGGCATGGCATTACAAGCTCTTGTTCGAAGTAGTCGAGATAATTCTTGTGGTCCCCTGCTTTGCGTATGCCTACAGTCTGCAGGCTCTGGGTACGAAGACGACGGTTGATATTTTCGAGCTCGGATGTGTGTGGTGGCATATTTGTGAACTGCATCGTTTGTCTTCAATTCATTCGTATTCTGTCGCGTGGTCCACCGGACGGACTGCACATGTTCTTATCGAGTTCCACCCCATTGCGCCGACTGCGATACGATGGTCTTTCACCCACTGCCAAACATTAGTGAACTTAGTCAGAGGACGGAAACCGATGCCAGTGCCTCGCTGGCGATGCGTATTCCCGCTCACGACCGGTTCAGCTGGTGGTGTTGCGACCGTGCGACAGGCCGGAATCGGCGTCTGCTGCATCGGATGGTCTCGGTTCCGTGGAGTGAGCATCTCTACTCATCGATTGCACACAGTTTGCGCATGCTGAATCGTTGGTGCATTATACTGGCGGCGAGTGTGGTGTGATGATAGTCGAAAGAGAAGGACGTCGACGTCTCAGGTTGGAAGTTGGAGGTTCGTTCCTGCCCCGTGACGAACTCTTTGCCAAGCCCAACGACATCTCCCTATTTCCTCCTCTATCACATTGCAATGACTTGCGTTAAAACAGCACGTAGCATACACTTCAGATTAACCCGTGGTTTTGATTAATAGAGAGGTGCTTTTGCGATGATCTCGTGGTACGATGCAAGTACAACAAAGCTATCTCCACCCAGCACCCTAGCCGGCAGGTGCAAGTTGTGGTGGGTATGCTACCTGCCATGTACTTGCCTTCCTTTAAAAGGCTGCCCGAGATCCGAGAAGGAAGTCGCAGCTGCGGACAAGGACTCTGAAAGGAAGTCGCATTTCACCTGTATCCAAATACATTCTATGGCCTTCGAAATTGGTTCGTGAAGTCCAAGGGCTCAAAACAACGATCATGACCGCACTCTGATCCGGAAGTCTTATAGGGCGGCACAGGTGAAGTAAGTTCCTACATCACACCTCTCTGTGACTCCAGCTGGGACAAGAGATGTTGACTTGATGCTTCCGACATTGATGGCTTCCTCTTTGCGATAGCATAGAGCGCGCTGAGAGCTCTCCAAGCTGGAAGTGAGTCTCCATAATACACTTTTCCTGGCATCCCTCGTCTATTACAAATCTACATCAGCATCCACATTTGAGGAAGAAGGCTCAGCACTCGCGACTGTACAGAGTGGAAACATCTTCGGCTCCGTTTAAAGTCTCGATGCTTGATTATTCTTCAACCCTCCAGTAATGTGCGAACAGGTCATCCTCAGCAGTGAATCCGCCAGTTCTGGATGCATACGATGCTGCGTATCCAAGGCGAACTTGTAATTCTTCATGAGTCCCAAGTTTCAGAGTGCCTCGAACAGCGACTTTCCTCCCAAATGGGCGAACTCACTCGCTCCCTTGGACATGACCATTGGCCGATGTTGAAGATGGTCACCAACAACTAGGATGTGCTTCGATGTAAGCACGAAGCGCGCCACGGGAGTAACACCATCGCAGAATGGTGTAGCTGCAGCCTCGTCAAGACTGGGGAGACGCGCCGGGAACTTCCTGAGACCTTGATGAGCAGAGCTGCTGAAAGTGGTGAAGACGGTGTCAACTACGTTCTCGAGGAACTCGTCTTGAAGATCTTCCAAAGCCTCACGCATCTCTGTGCGCCACTTCTTCTTCTGACTCTTCGGCACCGAAGGCGTAGCATCGCGGAGCTTTGTCTCGGCCTCGACGAACTTCTTGGCTCTGCCAGCAAATGCATGTGTCGGATTGGCGCAGACGTCGCTAAGCCACTTCCGAAGCTGTGCGTAGAAGCCATAATCTTCGTGAGTGTTCTTTCTCTTGAACTCGGCTTCCCTGCTGATGCTCTGCGAAAGCGCAAAGTCGACGTCTTCCTGCGCGTCCTTGTCCAACGGAGCACTTCCAGTCTGGCCGTTCATGGGAAGAGGCGCACCGCCCGGTTGTTGATCGTCAAGGTCCATCTTGTCGCCTTCAGACTTGTCGTCTTTGGTGCGCTGTGCTGCGCCATAAAGCAAGCTCGTCTTGTACCGAACAATGACGAGATTCTCCGTCTTGTTACCTCGGACGAAATGTGTCAACATGCTGTCGACAGCCTTGTTCATGGGAGCGGCCGCCAGGATTGGACACCTCCGAACGATACGCTTACGTGCACGAATGTGCGCCTCTGCGATAGACATAGCCATCTTCGACTTGCCGGTGCCCGGAGGACCTTGGACAATAGTCAAACCACTCTTGGAAGTCATCGAGTTATTCGCTACTGCCTTCTGGACCGTATTCAGTCCACGCTCGCCAAGGACGCGGTGAAAGGCTGACTTTGCAATATTGGATCCCTCGATCTCCTTGGCGAATGTGTCGGTCGGGATCGCCTCGGCAATTTGTTCTCCGTCCTTGACGTACGTGGTGGACGGAGCACGAAGAAAGATGTATGGCGTGTCGATTCCATCGCGGCGTCCCTTTGTCTCTGATGGTCGAAGGCCTTCCTGTAGCTCTTCGATCGATGCACGGTATCGGTCTGCTGGAGACGGGTCGTCGATCAAGCGAACGTTGCATGATAGAGCAACTGGCTTCTTCAGGTCTGAGAAGACTGCATTCTAGCTCTTGCTCAGATCGATTCATTCCTAAATTGAAGACACAGAATCTCGTTTATGTGAGTTTCTATACCATACCTCTCTCGTTCCCCTCCACGTTTTGCAGAAATGTGACAGTCTTTGCAGACGACAGAGATTGCACAGTGCTCATGAAGTCATTGAGTCGGTAGCTAGAGGTTCTCAGGACGGAGGTGAGTGCATACAATACACTCTTCTTAAACTCCCTCATCTTTGGCAAAATTATAACAGCCTCCACAAACGACAGTGAAGGCGTCGTACTCATAGATTCATTGAGTTGTTAGCTAGAGCTTGTCATGCTGAAGGTGAGCCTCTAAAATACACTCCTCTCGATCTACCTCGACTATGGCAGAGTTACATCAGCCTCCATAGACGACATACAAGCCTTTGTTGCCCTGATCTACATCGAAAGCATCACTCTGCGCCGCCAGTGTGAGCATCCACCAGATCCACCAGATCCTGCTGTTTCGCCAATTTCGCCTTTCCTTCTACCAGCTGCTGCTCAAGCCACTTCACGAACCCTGCTTGCGAGTCTCTATCCTGGATCGCCTGCTCGAGAGCTCGCCTGGATGTCACTTTGGGTCGGAAAGGCAGCTCAAAGCTGCGTGGAGCTCCGTTCACAGCTGTATCGCCACTGCTGCCAGGCTGCGGATTAGTTGCATGGTCGGTACGGTGAAATGTGAGCTGAGGTTGCGGCTGCGGCTGCCGTGAAGCGAAGGGAGGTATGGGGACTTGGGTTGCTGTATTCACAGACCCGGGTCACGTCCCAAGGGAGCTGAGAAGCTCGACCAAGGTCTGTCGAATCTGCACCTGGTGCAGCAACCAATCCGAAGATCAGTGCGCCCCAGAGGCAGCAAAGTGCACAGAGAGTTTCTCGATTTTAATACAGCGCGTCCTAAAAGTGCGGAGCTCAGCCGTAAACTGTGGCAAATTGTTGAAGGAGAGAAGGGAAGATTCGCGAAGTTTGAAAAGGAAAATGTAGCAGTGCGCATAACGGCAGCAGCCGCAAAAACACAAACTTACTGACATCACATCAGAGCCCCAAAATCTCCAAACGCCTGCGTAGGTTTCTCATGCACAAACAATGTTGATGACTACGAACGAAATTGCTCGCCGCAAGGCGGCGTGGCAGAGAAAACGCGAGGAGAGACGTCGCCAAAAGATGAAGGAGAAGGAGGAGGCAAGATCGGACACAAAATCTCAACCGGACGCGAACGACCTTCAAGCGGATGAGAAGCAACTTCGCGCGGATACGAAGGACCTTCAAGCGGATACGAAGGACCTCTCAGCGGATGCAAATGACCTCCCAGCGGATGCAAAGGACCTCCAAGCGGATGCGAAGGATCTTCAGCAGGACGAGGAAGGTCCCAAGTGAACGAGGTACTTCTGCGAATGGCTGTGGCTCGCCAAGAGGCTAACGTTCGTTGAACAGAGCGCGACGGAGGTGGAGAGTCGATTCGGCGACTTCAACGGCGGCGAAGGTGGCAAATAGACCCTCGATGGGGAGTGGGACTCAACGGCATAGCATAACATGATACGTTCGACACGGCGAGCATATTTTTGTCATGGCTGAACGCGCAGTGAATCAATCGGAGGCGAGGGTGGATGGTTGAGGATCTGTGGGTATCCGGTTTAGCATGGCACACAATCTGCAGGAACACAACGTACATTGCGTATGGCCGCCGTGCATGCTCATACTTTTTTCCTTTCACGGCTTCACGCACAAGTTTCTAAGGATTCTTCTTTGGCCTCATTGTATGGACGCCGTCCAAAAGCGCATTCGTGAAGAACAACAATTCCCCTGTCTCTTGCAAGATCATCTCCATTCAATCATTGCGGTCAAGAAACACCGTGTTCAATTCTTCCCATTGATCTTTCTCTATGCCAAATCGATTCTTACTACGTTCTCTCCCATACATGCTACTTTGTTATGGCATTCTGGAGTTCTCGAAAGATCTAAAAGGGACACGAAGTCGCAAGTAACTTTCGGAGCTGGGTCCGTCTCTGGAACCTCCACCATTGAAGTGCAGCGTCAGAGCGTGTGAGGCCAAGACGTAGTGAGGTCGCGCACGTCTATAGAGTACATGCCGTGGGCACATCGTGAATCTGAGCGAGAACATTTTTGAAGCCACTTTATGACGATCCAAGCCTTTCATCCCTTGAGTTTCACATCGTGGTTCAGGACTGCGAGGTCTTACTCCATCTTCCATCTCATTACGCTTGCTGTGAGTGTAAAATGCTCGAAGAGGAGGGCGAGATGTTCGCGGCACACTCCATTATAGATTCGAGTCTCAGCTTGAGCTGAAGCAATGCGATACTCTTGAAAAATGTCTAAGACGGAGCTGACCTTCCGTGATCGCATATTGCCAGAGTCCTCTGTGACGAACTGCGTGGCGAATACCGAAGGCAAGCATCGTCGTTGATGCGTGGGTTTCCATAAGTTCTAGTCATTTCCCTCGAATTTACGTCCTTGCTGGAAACCGATTAGTCAATCTTGTGACATTTGGCCGAATCGAGTTTAGTGCGAATTGGAGTCTGCATTTGTTCATGTTTGGACGTGGCTTCATCCACAAGCACCATCCAGCGCAGAGCAAACTTTCGCCACAAAAGAAGGCGTGCCACCTGCCGATAGAAGCACTCCAGAAACAATGGCATCCGCTGACCAGCTGCCGGAATTGCTGGAGCGACTCACCATCAACAAGTACAATCCAAAAGACTGTGTCGCAGCGATCAAAGGAGAGCGCATTCCAGGCGCTCTTGGACTACCGCTACTCCGTCTCTGTGTTGTGCGAGGCATCCGCTACAACGACGGCTTCGCTCGAGAATTGCGAGGGGTCTCGCCCATCTTCACTCGAGCCCTCAATGCGCGCGATATCATGAGCAACCGCATTCCTCTGATCGCCTCGGGCGAAGAGATACCGTACTGCTTATGGCATCCTCACTTGGCTTCAGAAGCGACATACCGCCAGTTGGCCAAGCAATATCCAAGCATGTCGTACCAAGTCGGTCGTGCTTGCGCGGTCGCCGGATACTTTGATTTGTACAAGGAACTCGACATTCTTCCCGATGTTCATATAGCCGAAGAGGCGCGTGAGTGTGGCAGCCTGGCAGTCTTTGACCATATTATGGCCCAGCCCATCCGGTACGCCGTCATGGACGACTACAATCGCGCGATCAACACCACCAACCCAGCAATCGCTCATCTGAACGGAGATACAGCGGTGTATTCTACGCTGGACACCAAGCAAGCGTTTTCGGCAGCCGAGGAGCCCGATTCAGAGGAAGTGAACCTGTTCGGCGACTTTAACGGACCTGGCTACCGCGAGAACATCTTCGATGTCACGGAGGATATGAACATCGATGTCGATGACCATGATCCTTTCATCGACCGAACCCTCCACGACACAGTACACAGCGAGCTGTTGACTGAGCTGTTGACCGAGCCATTGCCGATGGAGCTCCCGACCGTCGATAAGAAATTGCTCATACTCATGGCGGCGTACCATGGCAATTTGGATCGATATGTACGGCTGCGCCATCCGAAGATGATCGATAACGAGCTCGAGTGCTGCGTTCGTGGCATTTATCACAACACCATGTTCGCAGTGTGGTGGTCCAAGCAGAAACTGCTAGCTGGACGGGCCGAGCACAAATTGGGCCAGGCAATATGTGCAAGATTCATCATGGACAATGTCCTCTCGAAGGTGATCAGCAGCGCCTGGGACCTGCCATATCTCATCTGGTATCCTACGGTTGCGGCTGAGTCCACCTATCGCAAGCTCGCACAGACGTCGCCCGAAATGCTTCCCCAAATCCTGCGCGCATGCATCTTTGCAGACTATGTCGATCTCTTTGACGAACTGGTTGTCGACCTCATTCCAGACGAAGCTGTGGTGAAGGAATCCCAGGCGAGTGTCAACCCACATTTCCAACAGGTCCTTGCGGCTAGAATTGAGGTCGTGGGACAGACAATGTTGAACCTTCACGAGCGCTGGAAATTGGAAACAATGTCTGAAAGGCCCGAATATTGCGTAAATGACGTCTCGAAGACCATCTCCACGACTGGTCCATCGACTGGGTGGCAGACACTCTGCTACAACGGCATGTGTTGCACAGCAGATGGAGTGGAGCTCATGACTTGCCTGCCGAAAGAGTGGAAGCTCTCCAGAGACGTCGATGTTTCTGACAGGGTTGAGACGCTTGACTACGTTCATTGGCCGCCAACGGAGACCGAATCGTGGGAGGCCAATCCTGCTGCTCGGAAGGCGAGATGAGACGCGCGTATGGGTGGAATGACAACGCCGTGGTCGTAGCTCTTTATACCAGGTCCTTCTGAAGTTTCCCGTAGTGCATATGTCTTCCATCTGATCTCATACAGCGATACCGCAGGCATTGTGGCGTTTTGTCATGTTCGTAAATGCCACCATATAACATCATAGGAGGGAGTAGACCTAAATGGTCATGGTCATCTGTCTGACCGTTGTTGTCGTGTCTGCGGCTGCTGCCGGCGCGCTGCCGCGTCTTCTTCCAAACTTTTCGCGTCGCTGCGAGCTTTCCTCTCCCTTTCTTCTTCATCGATTCGCACAGTTTACGGCTGAGCTCCGCACTTTAAGGACGCGCTGTAATAAAATCGAGAACTTCTCTGTGCGCTTCGCTTTGGCCAGCGCCGGTCTTCGGACTGGTCGCTGGCCAGAGTGGATTTGCTTCCGGAGCGCACTGGTCTTTGGATCGGTTGCTGCGATGATTGCAGATTCGACAGACCAAGGTTGAGCTCTGCTCCCTTGGGACGTCTCGAGGGCCTGAATAGGTTTCTCTTTTTCACTCTTCCCGCAGAGTCGAGCTTTGCTCCTCTACACCCGCGGCTGAGAATTCAGATCGCTCGAAACCAAACCTCTCTCCTCCCTCCAGTCGAGCTTCTCAGCTCCTCTCGGACTCCCTTTCCCCTTCCCTTTCCCTGTAGAGTCGAGCTTCTCAGCTCCTCTACACCCGGGTCTGTGACTACAGTAACCCACGAAACCATACTTCGACAGAACAGGGTCGCAGCTTTTCAGCTCCTCTGGGATGTCAACCGACGGCGTGAATACGTTTGTCTTTACTCTCTCTCCGGGGAGTCGAGCTTCTCAGCTCCTCTACACCCCGGGTCCCTGAATAGGGTAACCCAAGTCACCAAACAACTCTGACAGACTAGAGTGGAGCTCAGCTCTTCTAGAACGTCACCCGATGACCGCGAATACGGTCAAGTACCCAAACCATTTCCCGTGGTCGAGCTTCGCTCCTCTGCGCTCTGGCATCGCCCCAAGGACCTGAATCCGAACAGGTTCTTCGAAGTAACGAAACAACAACAGCTTCGATACGTCTTCGAGAATTGGCCGGCCGCAAGAAGCTGTTCAAGAAAATCAGGTGAATGAACCTGCTCCTTTGGCAGTCTCTGCTACATATGTCGGCTTGACGAATTGCGCAACACTAGGCGTGGTAGATGGAGAGCAAAGTCTACCATGGAAGCGACCAGATCAACCATGCTTAACAATGTCCGCCGCTTCTACGGACGAGCGCCGCTTCAGTCGATACCGCAGACTTCGGAGTCGATCACGAAGCCACGAACCTTGAAAGCAACCGGGTCTGCCAGGAAAAGACGTTGGCGTCTGCTTCTCTACGAGGGAACGAGGCAGCATCGACTGCGACTGCGAACCAACGATGATGGCGGCTTTCTGCTTGGTACCCATCCTACTCGTTGCAAGCAGGTCCTCCTCAAAGGGGGATGGGCGACGACGGCACGAATGGAGACGGTGGTGGAGACAACACTCCCAGACCTATTCGCCAGCCAGCACCACATCCTGCACCTGCACCAAGCTTGGTCGGGAAGACGAGTCTCGATGCTCCACACAATTCGCCATGGATTTGCGGCTGTCGCGAGCGCTGATGGAGGCCACCTCCATACAACGACCAGGATATGAGGCGATGCTGCGATACGTCTGGAGGACATTCGCTCTCGTGTGCCGGTTGTCCGCCTACTGCGAGCAGACGCGTGCGATGCCAGCTTCTCCTCGAGCGGGAGCCCTGCTCATGTCAGATCCAGAGGACTCTCAGCGCAGCCAACACTAATCGCTACCGCCTTCGCAGACGGCGCAGCTGCGTGCTCCCGGGGTTGCTTGTGACTTTGCCAACGATCCCGATGCTGTGCTGGACACCACTCTTCCTCTGAGTTCGGCTCGCGTTCCCTCGCCAGTCGCCTAGGCTACCAACTCCAATGCCATCGAGGGCTAATTGGTTGTCGAGAATGACACTGAGAAAGAGGCCGTTGAGGCCAGCTTGGAAGGCAATTTTGGGCCACGCAGCAAGAGCATGAATATGGGAGACTTCTCGAAGAGCTTGTATGCAGTGTGTCCGAACGACTGCCTGGCAAGGAAAGGAATGCAGCTGCATGAGTTGGTGCTTGAGCAGGCGCCGAGCACGAATACTACGAGGCGGCGACGCAGCGCATCAACAGCCAGACAGACTCTTTGCACCGTCTAGAGCGAGGCCGAGTGTCTTGTACGACGATGCCGCGCACTGGATGTATCTCTTCATACTGGGCGTGTTCTTCCAATGCTCCTTAATCCAGGTCCTTCCGTCCTCAGTGCGGCATGGCTCGGCGCGGATGGGAGGTGATGCATGCTCGCGTTGGAGAAGCGATTGCGTCGCTCACGGTGCCAAATCGAATCGACCGTCTCACTATGGTCCATCTTGTGGGTGGTGAACAGTCAAGGTATCAACCAGGGACGTCGCTTCGTATGAGGTGACGCGCTTCCCTCAAACGAAAGGCTTGGCAGTCGCAACCCACCCTTGAAGCGAATGGAACTGAACCTCTGTCCATCGCCACCGCGTACACCAACGAGCAAGACTCATCAGATCTTTCATCTTCAAAGACTCGCAAGGCTTGATACTTCATCTCGGAGGACCTGATGCTGCCCGGTATAACACTTGGCACGCCGCGCTGCTGCCTTTGGCCGACCTGCAGTCGAAGAGCTTGTTGATGATCACAGCTCGGTGTCAGATGCTTACTCCGGCCTCACACCAGGCGTGCCGTTCAGAATCGATGGTCCTGGCGTATCTCTGATGAGATATCGTCCAGCTAACAATGCCGGCCGAACTTTCAAGATCGAATTGCTCCAGCCTGCTGCAAAGTCGATGGTCCTGGCGTATCTCTGGAGATGCCCAGCTAACAATGCCATTCGACTCTTCAAATGCAATTGGCTCCGGCTGCTTTCCAAAACTGAAGGTCAAGAGGGGACGTCACTCAGCTGACAATGCCGATTTGATTCTTTTTTTGAAGCAAATTGCTCTAGTCTGCGTTCGAAATTGGGTCCTGGCGTATCTTTAATAAAGATTATGCCCAGCTAACAATGCCCTTTTCGAACGCTTCTCAAATTCGAGGGTCCTGGCATATCTCTGAAAAGATATTGTCCAGCTAACAATGCCAATCGAACTTCCGAGAGCGATGCTCCAGCCTGAGCAAAAACCAATGGTCCTGGCGCATCTCCGGAGATGCCCAGCTAACAATGCCATTCGACTCAAATCAAATTGGCTCGGGCTGCTTTCCAAGATTGGAGGTCCTGAAGGCGACGTCTCTCAACTAACAATGCCCGTTCGAACGTGTTTCAGACTCGAGGGTCCTGGCATATCTCTGAAGGAGATGTTGTCCAGCTAACAATGCCCATTCGAAGCGAACCGCACCGGATTCACAACTGTCCGGGCATTACCTCGAGTCCACGGCCACATACGACACGACAGTAAAGCCCACGACTTTCGGTTTCGAAGGGTGCGCCTCACGCTCGGTCAAGTTGAACAAAGCATGCTCTTACATCGTTGTGGTGCAGCTGAACAGCAGCCCGAGCTCAGAAATAGAGATCGATCATGAGAGCAATCAAGAGCTTGGTCGAATACTTTTTGCCAGAATCGGAGGCCGCGCATACCTACTCCTGTCCGATGTCAAATGGGTGAGGCTGTGGACGGCATCGGTGTTTGAGTTTCAATTTGCTTACGCTGGCATGGACCGAGGACGTTTCAATTCAAGCTCCCCGCCACGACTTGGCCAAAGATCAGGTCAGGCATCTACGCCGATGGTTGACAAAGACCGCGTTGTTTGGCAATATTGGCCTCGTCTGACTGTATGGCCACTTGACTGTACATACGACTCGCACGAGGTAGCCACATACGAATGGTCTTGTGGCAGCCGTGTTCGAGACGTGATGCTGACAGCAATCCAACAAGATCTAATGCCACGCCATAAGCCTAGCGCTATGGAGGATCAAAGTGATCATGCGGCTGTAGCGAGCTATTATGGCCTTTGTACCGCCAGCTTACTCACTCGAAGCGAGTCGACTCTGCACCATCTTGCTCAACTTCTAAAGATCGCTACTGCTACTATTCGTCCTGCACAACGTCTAACGAGAACGTTGCATGCAACATCGCATATACCAACTTTGGCTTTGACCTGTCGATCATGCCACTAATGTTGGAAGAGGAATACTCCATGACGAAAGAGGGGTCCGATCTCACCGATCTCACCGCGGCAGCAAAGGACACGATAACAATAACGACAACGGCGATATCTGAGCAGACTCACAGTCCCTTGTCACCATTCTTCTCTGGATTCCCGATCAGGATGGAAGAGCTTCTCGATTTGCTGACGAAGGCTGAGAAGTCTGCCGAGACTCTTGGCGATCAACTTGCTGGGAACGCTGCTGTGCAAGCCCAAGTCATCGCCAAGGCACACTCAATTATTCGCAAAGTCCAGAGGCCGGTGCAGCGAGCGCAAGAAATCTTCACTGCGCCTTATCACCTCGCTTGCCTTCAAACCGCGTTTGATGCAGGTTGGCTGCGAAGCATAGAGCAGGCTGGCTCTGCAGGCAGAACAGTCGACGAGTTGGCCAAGGGATCTGGTGCTGAAGATTCTCTCGTTCGTCAGATACTGAGGTATCTTGCTTCTCATGGAAGTCTTCGCGAGATCTCGATCGACAAATATGCCACGACCACTCTGAACAGTCTTTTCTGCACCAACGATGGCATGGCTGGTGGACTGAAACATGCCGGCGACGCATACGCTTTCTCTGCAGCACACATGCCTGACTTCCTCTCCGCAAACAACTATCAGACACCTTCCGACATTGAGAAGACTCCATATGCCGAGGGCCATGGACTGTCAATATTCAAAGACATCGCGGAACGCCCAGCGCTGGGCAGAGCATTCAACAAATATGCGGCCACAATCAACTCAACTCGGAAACCATGGTATGACACTTTTCCTGTGAAGGATCTGGAGGTCGATGACGACGAGGTCATGCTCATCGATATCGGCGGCGGCAGAGGACACGAATTGGCGGCTCTCGCTCGGAAGCAGATCCCTGGACAGCTCGTCCTACAAGAACTTCCAGAGGTGGTATCGCAAGTCCCAAAGGAGTGGAAGTCTCGATTCGAGACCCAAACTCATGATTTCTTTACACCGCAGCCGCTTAAAAATGCCCGAGCATACTACATGCGACGGGTTTTGCACGACTGGAACGACGAAAAGTGCGGCCTGATCTTGACTCATACCAGAGATGCCATGAAGCCCGGATATTCTAGCCTCCTGATCAACGAGCTTGTCATTCCAGATACGGGATGTTCGCCTGCTTCTGCTAATTTCGATATGATCATGATGACAGTTCTTGCGGCGCGGGAGAGGACCAAGACGCAATGGGATACATTGATTGACAGCATCGATGGGCTCAAGATCAAGAGGATCATACAGTACGAAGGCACCGGCGAGAGTGTCATCGAGGTTGTTCGAGAAAATTAGCGGCGAAACGCACTGCGCTCTTGCCCGACTCCAGACCCACTTTTAACCCCATGGCCTATCAAGCTTATCTGGTCCTCTATCGCGCCAAGACTAGTGTTTCCACCCGGCGATGTAGTCGGGACGTACCAAATTATTCTGCCAATGCATCATTGGTTGGGAGCAGATAGGCATGTGTCGCCTAAGAAATTCAATGAACACGAACACCTCACCTTCACCCACTCGACGGATGTCCCAAGTGTTCAGACATTTTGGCCATACCTTTGTTCATGATGGTTGTCGCTGAGGATCGCGAACTGCCGCCTGGCACCGTGCGATTGATTGATGTTGATGGAACTCTCCACACGAAGCATGCCGAAGGCTCCTCAGAGAAGGATGTCGTGCTTCATCCGACACCTTCAGAGGACCCTGAAGATCCATTGTATGTCAGACTCAAGCCTAAGGCTAGGAGCGTCGTAACTAATTGTCGAAAGAAATTGGTCCTATAGGCGAAAGATGCTCGCAACATCATGTGTCCTCATGTACACACTGATGATCGCCATACCGTCGGGCTCTGTCTATTCCGTCGTCAAGCCCATCGAGAAAGCCACCGGTCTGCATCTTGCCGACCTCAATACCGGCACTGGAGTCATGTTCCTCGCATACGGATGGGCATGTGTGATTTGGCAACCTTTGGCATTGCAGTACGGCAAGCGTCCCGCATATATGGTGTCAATGGCTGCGAGCATTGCGATCATGGGTGCGGCTCCACTTTGCACCACACGAAGTACATACCTCGCCAATAAAGTCCTGCAAGGCTTCTTTGGAGCGCCTGTCGAAGCCCTGTGTGAGATCTCATTGACCGACATCTGGTATGCACATGAGAGGCCAAAGTACCTGGCCTGGTACGGATTTGGACTATCAGTGACCGGCAAGCTAGCTCCTATGCTGGCAGGCTTCATCAACGACGGACAAGACTGGCGATGGGTGCTTTGGTGGACTGCGATCTGGATCGGCATTGCTTTCGTATATTGCTTCTTCTTGATGGAGGAAACAAACTATGATCGAGCCCCAATAGATCAACACGCCAAAGCTACAGAGATCGCAGGCGAGGCGCCTTCTCCCGAATCCGGCTCCGAAAAAGATCCCAAGAACGCAGACGTCGATGTGGCAAGCCCTGTTGATACAGAAATCGGTCAAGTCACTTATCAACGGAAGTCGTACTGGCAGAAACTCGGTTTCAAAGACAAGAAGCGTCCGAATCGCATGCTTAACATCTTCATCGCTCCATTCAAAGGATTCACATATCCAGTGGTCGTCTACGCCGGTCTCATGTATGGCGGCAATGCTCTTGTTTGGTCTGGTGTTCTCAATGCGACAAGCGGCACTGTCTACACCACATACTATGGCTTCTCTACCACCGCCATTGCGGCAGCATACTCCGGTGGCATCATTGGAGCATGTATTGGGTAAGTTCAAACCAAACTAAGACGACCAATCTAATTGTCATCTAATCAATCAACGCAGAGCCTATTACTCCGGCAAGATGGGCCGAGTCCTTACGCTTCGTCTCGCTCGTCGTCGAGGCGGCATCTCCGAACCCGAGGACACATTATGGATGTTCATCGCATCCATGATCCTTGTCCCGTTCTCAATCCTGCTCTACGGTCTTGGTGTCACCTATCGCGTTCACTGGTTCGCGCTCGTGTTTGCACAAGCGGCCCTCGCTGTCAGCAATTCCCTTTGCGTAGCGGGTGCCATTGGCTACGCGGTCGCGAGTTATCATGCGTTAAGCGGTGACATGATTACGACTTTGATCTTGATTCGGAACACATTGAGTTTCGCGATCAACTATGGGTGTGTCCTCGATCCATCATTTCCTCCCTGCAATTCGCTAATCTACTTCGCTCTAGGATTACGCCTTGGCTGAACGCCCTTGGTTATCGAGATACATTCATCATGGTTGCAGTGATTGGCTTCGCCTGGAACGCGTCGTTGTTCGTGATGGTTAGGATTGGGCCAAAGTTGAGGAAGGCTAGCGCGGAGCGGTATTGGAAGGATGTTGCGAAAGCCAGAGCACAAGGTCTTGGACATTGAGTATAGACACGATAGAAAATGCCGGAAACTTTGCGAAAACATAGATGTCAAGTTCCGTCATGCTCTCACATCGGCCCATTCAAAGTTGAATCAAGTCGCTTCTACCGTTGAGCTGTGACAAGATTGCAAGAATTCAAAGCAACTCGGCTACTTGGATATTCCTGGAAATGAGGACAAAATGCTCAGACAAGAACTCAACGATCTGTCATCATGGTTCTGTCTTGATGTGACCTGCACGACCTTGGGCAAGAGAAAAGGAGTGGGCGGAGAGCGGTGGCCTCAGAACGCTATTGAGCACTTCACGGCCAGCGACGTCCAATTCAATCACAGATCAAGACGGTCCCGCAGCGGTGCTCGAAGCGTCGACTCTTGTAACGGCAAAGACTTGGCACGAGGAGTAAGTAGTTCGATGTGAATGCTAATTTGAAGTCGCCTACTCCTATTTCCTTATCCGATGTAGCCTAATTGTACCGTCCAGGCTACACAAGGATAGATGCAAGTCAACTCACAGCCGTAGAGTCACGAAATTGATATGATGACCTTCCAATTCTGAGATCAGGTCGCATTCGAAATTTTTAAAAACGCGCGGAGATGAATGATACCGCCGCATGCGCGCGTGCAAAAAGAAAATTGTCCCATCACCATCACCACACCTCATCCTTTGCGCGAGCAAAAACGAAACGAGTAACTAAGTGTACTCGGAAAGCGAAAATCCTTCTTTCATCAGAATCGCAAAGACTACGGGCGAATCATCAGCAGTTAGCGGGATTTTATGATGAACTTTTCACCAGCGTAATTCAAGCGCCATGACGACTGCGCCATAGAGGCCGTGTCATGAACTTAATAGCTTTGATCTGGTTGGTGGATGACGAACGGTGACGGTTATGTATGTTGCCGCGAAGCTGGAGGGGTTTTGAATGTCTTAGTGGCTGGATTGATTGATTTCTGATGCGAGGCCGTTGTGGGTGGTGTTGGTCCTCGTTGCTACGGTGACGTCCTCTCGAATTTGGGTACAATTATACCATATCAAACACATGGCCGACCTTGTCTGCTGCGGGTAGACGCGTCTTTGGGTGGCATTGCTCAAGTTGCTGGTATGAAGGTCGTCATCGATGATGGATTTCATCGGTTCAGGGGTCTTCTTGTCGCGCGCGCGCGTTTCTTTCCGTAGCGGTGATGAAGGCATCAACCATCGGCGGCCGCGCTCGGGTTCATCATCGCGTGGAACCGGCCATGGGAGCAGCAACCTTGGAAACTTGGAGACTAGGCGTAAGCAGCATCATGAGCTCGTCCAGACGGATGGTATTGCACAAGACTTCTATCATCAACCTTTTGGACTGCCCTGTTCGCAGCCTTCCCCAACGCCTTTCCGCTTGAACGCGTCGTTACACAAAATGATCTCGTCGGCCTCATCTGCCATCCTTGCCCCAACCTTTCGACCTCATACGCGCCTCAATCTGACTCCAGATATCTTCCACCACCTCGCGATCTCTCCATCTATTTCCACCCTTGTCGATCTGCACACTCAGCACTTGCCTACCCCAGCCCTTGACCGTATCTGGTATATCCTCGCCCTTCCATCCGACATACACTCCTAATGCTTGGTTGAAGAGATCTGCGGGATTCGTCCATTTGTAGCTCTTGAATTGCCACGTCTGTCCAGTCGTAAAGACTGCCACGACTCGATCCCAGTAGTCGGGTCTGAAGTTTGAAGGGTCATCCACCAGGATGAATCGCGTGGTGTGTACAGGATACACGGTGCGAAGTTGTCGAGTGATGTGCAGGATATTGGCAGCTTCGCCTGAGGATTCGAGAGGAGTGTATACACCCTCTGCCAGGAAACTCTTGATGTTCTGCATCTTGAGCAGTGACGAGAAGGAGGATGATAGGAGAATGATGGGCTCTGGTCGACGACCAGACTGCGTCGGCTTTACAGGTGGTCGAAGCGCCGGGTTGTTATTGAGTGCCGGCGCGGCCGCCGGTTGACCTGGCGCTGTCTTTGGCTTGCCCAAGAATAATTGACTGTATCCTCGGATCTTGCTGAAATCTTGTATCTTGAATCCGCGGAGCACTGTGTTGTGGTCGCCCATCCTCCGCTCCGCAGCATAGATGTCTCTTAATCGTTCCTCCTCCTCTCTCCTCTTCCCTTCGTCTGTTCCAGCATCTCGCATCTCCACATCTTCTTCTGCCTGCTTCAAGACATCTGCAGTCTCGGCGCGCGAAGCTTTGTTATCGCCTATGCTTTTGATGTATTCGCTGTCGTTCTCGCCTGTTTCTCCTTCCAGCCACGATTTGAGGTCCATGCGCTCTGCGAAGACGAGGTTCGAGACTGTCTCGCTCTTGCCTGCCTTTTGAAGCTCGCCATTGAGCTCGCCAATTGCTGCAAGGTATTGCGGCACGGGCAAGTCCTTCTTCAGCCATGCAAAGTAGACGGATCGCAGATCGAGTGGTTGGTTGCCGGCCTGTTGCGAAATAAATCGCGTTGACTGGAGGAGTGATATTGCGATGTGTTTGGGGCCATCTTGAGGCGAGTCGAAGTTGAAAATCAGGTATGAGGCCTCTGCCAGCGAGACGTCGGTCGAGCCTGCTGATGGATCTGATGTTGTCGATGGTATAGGAAGGCGTTTGCTTGTGATGCTTTGGCGCAACAGACTGAGCGCATCCTCAGTCGTACCGTTAGTCGTCGCGGCCATGGTCGAGTATGTGAGCGGCGGGAATGGCAATATATGTTGGCTTCACATCGAAAGAGCTGCGCGGAAGACGCGACTTCCATCACTGTTGCTCGGAATCGTTTTTCGGCAAGGCGTACCGAAGTCTTGGCAGCGCGCTTCGCGCCTGCCCCAACCTCCTTTTCAATATATATCTACCACGCGAAGATGCATCATTCACGTAGCTTTGAGATTGCTATTGGCTTTGCTTGTCGTAGTACAGCCACAAGTAAGATCATGGTGAACGAATACGGCACTTGAACATTGAAAACTTATGCCCTGATGATGAGCCCTGATCCGACGACATCGCGCTTTCTTATTTCAGCAACAGGATAAATGTAGCGGAAAAATGCCCAGTTTGTGACCGCACTTTTGGAACCTGATCCACGATATGGAGGTCTCCCAAATTTGCACTACCAAGATGACCTGGCTGAAGCGCTACCGTTTGACCGCTTTGCTTGACGTCGAGACTGTCGTCACGAAAGCTCTTGGTCAAGAAGCTGTGCTTCATTTTCGGCAATCTTGTATTCCATATTCGAGTACAAAGCCCTCCTGTCCAGTTTCAGCGTCTTCTGGAGAGGATGTCCACGACTCGCGTGTAAAAAAATATGCAACTCAGCAAGAAGGAAACATCATTTCAGCCGACTATGGAGTATTCTTCTTGGTATCGTCCTTGGCCTAATCCACATCATCACTGGTATCGTCCTTGGCCATGAAGTCCTCGTCGTCGGTGGGAGGGTCGGAATCCTCATCGAGGTCTCTATCGGCGCTGAAATCGATACCGATGCTTTGATGTTGGTGGAAATCCTCCTCTGCCTCACTGTCGTGCTCGGACAGATCAGATGAAGGCTGCATGCTGCATGCTGCTTTCAGCTTCGCTCAGTTTCGCATCAAACACAAGCGTAGTCCGCATGATGCAACCTTCCACGTCAGCGTCGACGACAACAGCCTCTGCTTCCTTGTCGACGACATCATCACCATCATCGGTCTTTCGAGCTGCAGCTTCGGCCTTCAAGTGTGTGAGGAGTGCAACAACAGCAAGTGAGAAGAATCTGTTCTGCCAAGCTTGAGGAGAGGCAAGAGCTCCTCCCAGGTGCCTACCTGCCAAGATTATGATGCGCCTTCCTACTGCTGGAAAGCACCTACTCTGCCAAACTGCTGAGAGCGGCGGGAGCCCTTAGTTGCACCAAACACCGGCTAGAATTCCTGCAAATGTCACCAACACCCAAAGCAAGAGTCGACGTGATCTGCCGGTGTCTCGACATTAACGCAGCTTCTGGGGTCCTGCGATGCCGGTGACAATGTTTGGATTGATTACTGCTTACTGGAGAAGGTGGCCGAAGAACAGGTCGGACAATTACTTGGGAATCGCAGCGGCAGACGATGCTGCTATGCACACACCATCAGCAAAGCACATCACACCGGATGTATGAACAATGGTAAATTGGGTGTCTATGGACGTTCTGCAAAAGATGTCGGATGCGCCAGAAAAAGCCAGGACTGGATACATCATTCAACACCGACGACCCGATTCGCTTCCCAGATGCTGCCTGGCACACCACGAGATGGCAGGACAACACCGGTACTGACGCTGCACGCCACGTGAAGGCTCGAGTATGTTGTGCAGCTAAAGAAAGTGTGACAAAGGAGACAGTTGAGACATACTTAGCTGCGGTGCAGTTTAACGACATGTCTAAAGTGGTCGGCCCGGGTGTTGACGACATAGGCAGCGGCCGCCAGGAGTTTACTCAGACTTCGGCGGTCTGGAGGGTGGAGGTGTGACAAAGGAGACCAAGGGTGGATACCTACCGTGGGAGGCAGTTTTGCGACATGCTCAAGGGTCGACCGGAGTGGTTGACGACCATCGGCCACGGGCGCTGGGAGTTTTAGGACGTCAGCGGTCCGTTGATCTGGAGGTTGTTAAGAAGCACCAACACCGAGGAGAAAAGACCGGATTCGCTTCCCAAATGCTGCCTGGAATACCATGAGATGGCAGACAGGACAGCACTGGTACTGACGCTGCACGCCACGTGAAGGCTCAGGTCTGTTGTGCAGCTGACAAAGGAAAGAGGTGTGAGGTACTTGGCCGAAACAGTTTTGCGACATGCCTAAAGTTGGTCGGCCGGAGTTGGTTGACGAGCTTCGCCAGCCCGCCTGGAGTTTACGCAGACGTCGGCGGTCTGAAGGGGAAGGAAAGGGTGTGATGAAGGAAATATACCTACCTTGAGGACAGTTTTACGACATGCCTAAAGTTGGTCGCCGCGAGTTTTGACAAGCATACGAGTTCGGCCGCCTGGAGTTTTAGGACATCGGCGGTCCGTTCATGGTGCTGGGCGGCGGCAGCAGGTGTGAATTTGGTGGACGTGGGTGCTCGAGTGCGACGACGTGAAGTGATGCGGCATGGCGATGCTGAGAGCGGAAGCAGCGATGCCAGTCAGGAGGTCTCGTGTGTCTCGGTACACCTGTGCCAAGGGAGTCAGCAGCAGTCTTCGGAGAGGATATCAAGGTGGACTTGCGACCGAGAGCGACTGGCACAGCCATGAGATTGTTCGAGCGTAGCAAGTCGCGTGGCCCGCGGGCGACTCGCTCTCAAACGCCGAGATGATCAAGCTGGCATTGTGATGGCAGCGTCACGATGGGTGCATTGGAACGATGTTGTTTCGATGGAAGGACATGACTGCGGTGGACGGTCAGCAATGAATCACGCAAGATTGCACCGGGAAGTCCAATCACGATGCTGGGAGACCCATCCAGCTGCGAGATTGTTCGCGCGTAGCCAGCTGCCCGCCTACGACAGTCGGCACTCAAACGCTCGCATTGATGATGCGATCGGATGTCAGGCCTGTATGTAAGGTCAGCATGGACAAGCAGCAGAGAGGGCGAGTTGTACCCACAACGCTGAGGCCTCGACCAAACGGTGAGATTGTTCTGGCGTAGCCGAACGCACACGACAGCCGACACTCACCTGGCTGCAGTGGGTGCTGAACCCAGGAGAGTGCCGGCTGTCACGGCAAACAGCACTCAAACGCTAGCTGCAGCGAGTGCTGAAGGCAGGGGAGTCGAAGGTAGCTTTGGTGCAGCTTGGCACGTATATGGCGAGATGTCAGCGAGGTTCGACCAAGAGATGCTGACTGAGAAGTACTTACGGCTCAGAGACGCCGAACGCGCTGCGAGATTGTTCGGACGTTGCCCATCGCACATGGCAGCCGGCACTTACCTGGCTACAAGCCGACTACTCATGGTGACGAGCACTCAAACGTGAAATACCTCGACAATGACGATCTGGGAGGATTGTGGTATTTGGTGATTCTCGGAAGTGGTGGAACGTCGAGACCGACCAGATTGCATTCGTGGGACCCCAAGGCGATGGTCTGTGGCGGCAAAGTCAGGAATCTGCGAAATTATCACCGTGTGGAACAAGCCGAGGATCGATGTGAGCACTCATATTGGCGGTAGGGGCTGCTTAGCTGCGAGGTTGTTGTTTCTGCCCGCTCAAAGGCTCGGGATAGGAGGGCGGAGGGCAGAGGGCGGAAGGCGGAGGGCGGAAGACAGAAGCCAGAAGCCAGAAACCAGAAGCCAGAAGCCAGAAGCCAGAAACCAGAAGCCAGAAACCAGAAGCCAGAAACCAACCCAGAGACCAGAAGCCAGAAACCAGAGACCAGAGACCAAAAGCCAGAGACCGGAATCCAGAGACCAGAGACCAGAGACCATAGACCAGAAACCAGAGACCAGAGACCAGAATCCAGAATCCAGAATCCAGAATCCAGAAGCCAGAGGAAACAGTGCGCTATGATGAAGTCATAACTTGGTCAAATGGAGTTGCGACGATGGGAGTACTCACGAAGAATGACGCGAACGCCAGCAGCGAGCTTGTTATTTGCTCGGCCCTCTCAAAAGCCGGTTCGGGGGCAGAAGGCAAGCGATAAGAAACAGTGCGCAGCGACGGCACCATTCCTCATCGCGTCCTGTGGAGACGATCAGCGCAGGTGAAGTGGGACTGGAATGATGGGAGAACTCACGAAGAACGGCGAGGACGCCTGCAGCGAGGTTGTTGTGTTTCGCCCGCTCAAAGGCCAATCGGATGAAAAGCGACGGAGAACGGTGCGCCGTGACCGTGACCGCACCGCCTCCATCGCGCCCTGCCATCACAGTCAGCAAGATAAAGCACACGCGAGGTGGAGGCGAGGCCTCACCGAAGGCATGCCTGATGCCGGCTGCCAGTTTGTTGTTGAGCGCTCTGAAACGCGGCGACGAGGTAGCGATGAACAACGGTGCGGCTCGTACATCGCTTCCTGTCGTCATAGTCAGCAACTTCAATGGCACTCGAGGGGATAGGGAGTACTCATCGGGATGACAGGAGATGTGCCGCGCCCTGAGACGCGGCGACGGCGAGGTCGGATGGACAAGCAGAAAGAATGTGGAAGAAGGATCTGAAAGAGGAGTCAGCAACTTCGAAACGCTCACGCCGGGAGAAAACTTTTCGCGCAGGCGATGCAGGACGGATGCTCCCAATTGGCCACGCAGCGCTTTTAAATGCGACCGGAGACGGGCGGGCATGCCGGAGGCGAGAAGGTGAGATCTGGAAAAGAGGTTTCAGCAGATTGCGATGGTAAAGAAGGAGAACACTTGCCAAGATGGTACGTCAAATGCGCAGTGAGATTGTTACGCTCGCGCGCTCAAACGCGGCCGTTCCGCCATCCGTTCTTAAGTCAAACCGTGTGATAGCCCACTCAGAACCCCGAACGCGCAGCAATCATACCCAGGACCAGCTGCGACGAAACGCATGACCGGCTACCCTGGACGGCTACGGGAACGAAGCTCCTAGAAGCGTAGGCATCACGGTCATCACCACTCAACCCTGCGAAACGCAACGGGTATACAAGCGTAGTGATGGACCGATACTGAGAGGCACCGACTGTGGTTTTGTGTGTGTGGTGGGAGGTGTCTGCGAGGGTGTTAGCGAAAGTGCATTGCGAAGGTGGATGAGGGAGAAAGGAACAAGAAGTCGGAAAAGAAGACGAGCGGTGTCGGCCACAGCCCACAACGACGACGACGAGGTGCAATGTCGCGTCGAGATGAACCGCAGTGTACGCCGTCGCTTGGGGAGGGAGGTGAACTGTTGCAATGTCAGCGCAGTGGTGGGAGGGAGATTGGAGACTCACGCGGTCTTGGAGGGTGCTGGGTGCTGGGTGGATGTGGGTGTGAGATCAAGGAAGAGAGAGTCGGAGGGGCAGAACAGTCGAAGAAAACCCCTCTGCATTGCGCAGTGGCCTTCTGCCGCAGAACGGTGTTGCGGAAGAAGCACGGAATCATGTCAGCGTGACGCAGGACTTGAGAACAGTTGTCGAGTGTTTCGTGGTTCGCATATCAAAGTTTCACCATCGGGAGCTTTGTCGTTGGCCGCAACGCTCTCACATGTCGAGTCCATATCTCAACCCCAAACCTAGAAAGGGAGAGAAACAGACAGAAGGCGACGAACCTCCCAAGAAAGACGATTACCCGTTCGATCTGGTGGATGGGCACATTGCAAGAAAATCGCGCAGTCGTCACTACCACTGACAAACGTGCGCAGCAGCTAGAACTCTGCTGCAGAACCAAGAAGCAGTACGCTCGTGATGGGATGAACAGGATAACATGTCCACTTCAGGACACGGGCCGCAACACTTGCAAGACAGTTGTTCGGATCGAAACTCTCTTGCATCGCATTGCGGGATGAAGTCGTAAGACTTCAGACCGGAGGAGTCGGTGTTGCACGTTCGGCATGCCGAAGACTTCGGCTTCAGCGTCGCGGCAAGACCGTCGCGCTACTCTATGCATGTCCGCGAAAATCGAATGTTCACGAGGAAGGTGCATCGCTCGTGTATGCTATCTGTTCGCTCATCGCCGATGCACATCCGGTCTGCTTGGGCTTGGGTCCATGAAAAACTTATGTTTCCGAAACTTTGGTACTCACACATAACGGTGAGGTCACAAGGACGTTGACGCCGACGCCGGCGACACCTCGGGATTGCAGCACTTCAACAACGCACAACGCTGGAACATAGCATAGCACAGTCAATACATTGTTGCAGAGCCTTTTCAGCAGTTGATATGCTTGCTATGTGGTGTGAATTGTACAGAAACTTTACTTTGTGTCTGTTATCGAAGGCATTGCAACTTCCTACACTTTCGAGGTCATGTAGGTCCGACGTCCCTTCCCATTCATTCTTTGCAATGGCCGTTGTGGTCTGCTATACAAACGAAATCAGTCACGGACACAAATTCACGTAGAGGTGAAGTCGCTCAAGCGTAAGGCATTCAATGTTGATGCCTTAAATTACGCCTTATTATTTGGGACGGTATGCTCTGGTTGTGGGTGTTCGACACGCTGCGATCTCGGGCACGCATACATCGGTGTACGTTTGTAATACAGCCCATCTGCCCATTAAACATTTGTCTCTATCTTCTCGTGCAGTCGTCGTTGAACTTTCGTCGCTCACTTCTTCACCACAACGTCCTAATGCAGTGGGAATGGCACCAAGAGATGGGACACACCGAGGCTTCCTGTCTAAAGGGCATTTGGAATTCGTACATGCTGTCGGTCATATATATTGTACAGTCTAGACGCTCATCTTCATTGCAATCCCTTTATGCGGTTCGTATCCAATGATCTTGAAATCCTCAGCCTGCCAACCATCGATGCTGCATCCAGGTTCTTTAGGCATCACTATCACTGGGAAGTCCTTGGGCTCTCGCTGTATTTGAACTTCCAGTGCCTCCTTATGATCAAGATATACATGCGCATCACCCATCGTATGCGTCAAGCTCCCAGGTACCAAGTCTGTGGCTCGTGCAATCATATGCGTCAACAGCGCGTACGATGCAATGTTGAAGGGTACACCAAGTCCCATGTCGTTTGATCGCTGGTAAAGAAGAGTGTGCAGTGTGCCTTGCTTGGAGCCATCCGCCCGTAGCGAAGCGGTTTCGGGAAATGAAACGTAGAACTGAGCGAACATGTGGCATGGCGGAAGAGCCATCTTCTTGAGGTCTGCTGGATTCCATGCGCTCAAGATGATGCGTCGATCGTATGGATTGTTCTTCAACTTTTCTATCACCTCGGCGAGCTGATCAACTCCTTGGCCAGTGTAGTCCGTGTGGCAGTCTTTGTACTCGGCGCCGAAATGTCTCCACTGGAAGCCGTACACGGGTCCAAGATCACCTTCCTCGCGATGTCCAAGACCAACCTTGTCGAGATACTCTCGGGATCCATTACCGTCCCAGATATGAACATTCTGGTCTTGCAAAGTCTTTGCATTCGTATCGCCTGCGACGAACCAAAGCAGCTCTGCAATCACAGCTCGTAGAAATACGCGTTTCGTGGTCAAGAGTGGCAAAATCAGAGTGCCATCTGCTTTCGATAATGTGTACCGATGTTGAGGAGGAAACGGTAACGACAATGTGCCAGTGCCAGTCCGGTCTGGGCGGTGTTCGCCAGATTGCAGAATGTCCCGAATCAAATTGAGATACTGATATTCTTCGTGAGGCTTGGTGTCGCCGTTGGTTTTCGTGCCATTTGACGCAGGCTGACTGTCGCTTTGAACATTTAATTGAGGCTCAATGGCCGGTGTGGCTTCTACTTGTGGTACGGTCATGATGTGCTGTCGTTGTAAGTCGTAAGTGTTGATTTAAACGCGAAAACACGACACGTCTGCGGGAGACGCGCCTTCCCTGCAGGCACTTTCTTGGCGAAGGCAAGAGCGATGTGCGTCATGCGGGTCGAGCTTCGGCAATCGCCACCTCTTTCCGTTCAGCAGGGCACGGCCGAGCAAGCACGAGCATGTGAAAGTCCAGTCTTCCCATCCCGAATATCATTCATTCTTTCCATTCGAGCCCCGTACCACAGCGTCAAATCGCCATCATGGGGACAGCAGAGAAGCGGTTGATGCAGGTTCTGCAGGAGCTGGCCCTCGTAGTACCTGCTGTACGTCTCTACGACATGTCCCACGCCGCCCCCGAAGTCGAGTACTAACAGCAGCGATAGGCCCTGATGGCATACTTCGCCGTGCGCAATATCATGACCCGACTCGATCCCGAAGCCGGCGCAAAGGCTGAGGCCAAGAAGAAGGAGCTGGCCGCGTCATCGCATATACAATCGATATTCAGCAAGCAGCAACGAGAAGACGAAGACGATTTCTACGACGATGAAGAACACGAACGAGCGCGATATGACGAGCGGCCCGCAAGAGAAGATCTAAATCTGAACCAGTACGAGCAATCGATTGCGATGGAAGTTGTTAGTCCCAGCGATATACCCGTGACGTTCGACGACATAGGAGGATTGGACGACATCATTGAAGAGCTGCGGGAAAGCGTAATATATCCGCTCACGATGCCACACTTATACTCGAACCATAGTAGTCTACTCACAGCGCCCAGTGGCGTCTTGCTGTATGGGCCTCCAGGCTGTGGAAAGACAATGCTTGCGAAGGCGCTGGCACGGGAGAGCGGCGCCTGCTTTATCAACCTCCATATATCAACTCTGACTGAAAAGTGGTATGGCGACAGCAACAAGCTAGTCGCTGCCGTGTTTTCTTTGGCGCGGAAACTACAACCCTCCATTGTCTTCATCGATGAGATTGATGCTGTTCTGGGTCAGCGGAGATCTGGAGAGCACGAAGCGAGCGGCATGGTGAAAGCCGAGTTCATGACGCACTGGGACGGCCTTTCATCGTCAACTGCAGAAGGTGGAATGCAGAGAATATGCATATTGGGCGCCACGAACAGAATACAGGACATCGACGAAGCTATCCTACGACGAATGCCGAAGAAGTTCCCTGTCAGCTTACCGAATGCCACTCAACGACGCCAGATCTTCAAGCTCACATTACGGGATACCAAGATTGACCACAGAACACTCCAAAATGGTCCACCGGCTTTCGATCTTGACGTGTTGGTGCGCGTATCAGCAGGCATGTCTGGATCCGACATCAAAGAGGCGTGCAGAGATGCAGCCATGGTTCCCGTTCGGCTATACATCAAGCATGCAAGAGCGAATGGCCAAAGTATGAAGCGTGGTATCCACCCTGATGCAGTGCGTGGTCTCCAGACCGACGACTTTTTCGGCCGCAGAGGAGGCGTTGAGCAGCTACGGAGGATAGAACCCGCGGACGAGGAGAGCGCCAGTCAACACAGCGGCAGTACAGAAGAGGTGGACAATTTTGATGATCCAGCAGAGGTCGCTACCGACGACCACGGGCGATGATGTGGAGTGTTTGCCACGGCGAGGGTTCCTTTCTCAGCTCACATCCTAGCTTCTAAACGCGCAAGAAGGTAGTGCACCAGCGCAGGCCATAGTAAATACCTCACAGGATACCTAGAATCATACCAATTGTTGGAATCAGCTTCTTGTCTCATGAATCGGATACCAAGAGATGCAGTGTAGATCGGCCGAGCAAGGTCTCTCCTCAAGACTTACTCGAATGCGAGTTCTTCGACATTGTAAGACCAATTACTCGTTTCTGTCAGTGCTTTACCAGGCTGCGAAGAACCAACCATTCTATATAGTCGATCAGAACACCGGCTGAGCAATGGAGGTGAGGTGGTCGACAAGTTTCCGCAAGCGGATTGACTCTTCTGACAGTCACAGCTTAGGGTTACTAGGGTAATTTTCCACCATCACTCAACCACAAATTTGCTCATACACTTTCCAATAACTTCATGCCGATTGATATCGTTGTCTTTGAATTGTTTGTGAGGTTTCGGCGAATTTGATTGTGTTCTGCGACCTAGGCGGAAGAGTATGTAATTCGTGATTTTGAGGAAATGTCGAAATTTTGAGATGCTGCATCTGATTTGCTCCAAGTGTTGTCCACCCTTTGCACAACAGCGGACCATGAGCCACAACGTTATTTACTGATCAAAGAATTCACTATAATTGCTTACTCGTATGCATGCGAAGTAATACGCCGAGGCTCGTACTTGTCGAGACCATGTTGCGAGAATCGAGTGTTGGAGGCAGTGAATGAAGACGACCAGATGAAGCGGAAAAGAAGAGCGGGAGAAGGCACTGGAGTTATCGATTCGACTCATGCGATGCTGAAAATTTTACCGCTACCATACTTAACACCTTCTGATGTAGCATCATGCCATGTCTTCAATGATCTTACATACTTCGCCACCCAATGCCGAACTATGTTCCATTCGATGCAACTTTTTCTCACCTCCCGTAACGCCATCGCTAAGAGAGACACATACTCACCCACGTCTATACATAGCATCCGCCATCTTAACAACCCTACTCATCTCCTTCACATCATGTACTCTCACAATCTCCGCTCCTCCTTGCACCGCAGCAGTAATAGTTGCAGCAGTTCCCTCAACCCTATCCTTTGCCACTTCAACCCCAGTCAACTTCCCAATGAAACCTTTCCGACTAGTCCCAACCAGCCAAGGATAACTAGCCAGACCTTTCCAATTCCTAAGCTCTTCGAACCGTCCTAAAATCTCTGCATTTTGTTCCACGGTTTTGGCGAAGCCGATGCCCGGGTCGAGGATGATACGCCAGCGGTAGATGCCGGCCTCTTGGGCGGCGGCGAGACGGGATTGGAGTTCGGAGGCGATGGTTGAGATGAGACCATCGGTAGGATAGGTGGTGTTTGTTTCAGACTGCATGGTAGATGGGGTGCCGCGCATGTGCATCATGATGTATGTGCAGCGTAGTTTGGCGATGGTTGAGAGCATGTCGGGATCTAGGAGACCAGCTGAGATGTCGTTGATGATGTGCGCGCCAGCTTTGATCGCGGCTTCAGCTACGGAGGCTCGGTATGTGTCGACGGATATGGCGATGTTGGAAGCTTCTGGGAGAGACTTGATGGCTTCGATTGAGGGTAAGATTCGCGAGATTTCTTCTTCGGCGGTTATGTCTGGCGCGTTGGGCCGGGATGATTGACCACCAATGTCGATGATTGTTGCGCCTGCGGCAATGTGTGATGCTGCTGTCTGCTTCAAGATATCCAGGTCCGAGGTGTGGTTGTCTCCACCGTCCGAGAAGGAGTCTGGTGTTATGTTGAGAATTGACATGATCGCTGTGCGTCGAGAGGGAGCCAGCGATCGAAGGTTGTCGTGGTCAGGTGATAGGGGAGTGAGCGGATACATTGGTGCAGGCGCCGGCGGAAGAATCTTCAAGGCAATTCTCGCAACGCGATCTTTTCCATCAGGTACCACGACGTTGACAGAAGACCCAGATATTCTACTGGCAATTAGCGCCTCCTCTCTTACTTACAAGGGTGCCAAACAACTTACTCGCACAAGGGTCTGAGCACAAATTCGCGCTCGTGCATCAGACGATGAGGTAAAGTCAAACGCTCTGTCTGAAGCTTCTGGGTGCCGTAGGTTAGAATGTCTAGATCAATATTTCGAGGTCCTTTGTCGACAGTCTTCACACGACCGAGCTTATTCTCGATGCCTTGTAGTTTATCCAATAGCTCTATCGGCGACAAACTCGTTTCAACCTAGAATTCTTCAGCTTGATTCCTGATGACGAAGAACATTCATCGGCATAACTCACCTTGCATACGCCATTCACGAAGCTCCCCTGCTCTTCGACGTACATTGGCATGGTCTCATAGAGAGGACTCGTCTCCAGAATATGCATACTCTCGTCTGCATCAATTTCAAGGCAAGCATTCTCAATCGCCTCGATCCTGTTACCCATGTTGCTACCAAGCGCGACAAAGACTTCGCTTGGGCTCGGATCTCCAGTCGAAGCCACCGCTTCCTCAGAAGTCCCAAGTTTCGAAGGCTTTGTCGAGACTCTAGCTGCTTTTAGATATCTTGTGCTCGGCGGAATAGAAGTCTTGACCGCACGGAGACATCTTTGTGCAATATCCTCCAACGAAACCCATGGCTTCTCCGAAATAGACCGGGAAATACTTTCTTTCGCAGAATCATTTACGTGCGTGATAAAATCATGTATATCACGCTGGTACCATTCCTGAAGCTCGGACATTCCCCACACCAGTTGTAGCCTTACATCCACAGGGTCCAAATGAATGTGGCTCATTTCACGGCCAGGTCCTGGAAAAATCATCGAAGGGAGACTGATCCTGAGCTGGCTAGCAGCGATATCTGGGCTTGGAGCACTCGTCTCTATCGCAATGGTTAACAATGGGTTCCGGGGCCGCAGGTCTTTTTGCATGGTCGACTCGCTCCACATTGAATTCTGTAGCAGAATGTTCCTCAATTGGAGTTCCGAGAAAGTAACATGCTTCAGTGAGGCTGCAATAGCGTTTTGCGTGCGCCACAGGCTAAGCAATTTGCTGCTCTCAAAGGTACCAAGTGAAGTGTTGGCAAATTCCTGCAGTTCCTGCAGATCCGTACCAGCGAAGCCAGGAGAGCCCTTCCAACAGAAGTGGAGTTGAGCTTGACCAAGACCAAAATAGTCCTTCATTCCATTCCCCCTGTGAATTGTCAGCGTAAGCCACAGCTCAAGAGTGAGGTCCCTACGCCAATCTACGCATCTCTCCCTGCTGCGTGATGTGATACTCTAGCTTTTGTTCAGATCCAAGTACTTCGGACCCCAATTTCTTTCCTTCAACGATCTCTCGGGCTTCCGCGGCTGCCTCGTCTTCGTCACCGTGCTCATCTCGCGCAGACTGCGCTTTGTTGTGGCCATTAATTTCATTCTTTAAGACTGTCACGTCCACTGCGCGCTTCCTATTGATGGTGTCCACTGGAACGCCATCAACGTAATTGTGCCAGGTGGCATCTGTGACTATCGTACGCCGATGTCCAGGATTCCCGAGCTCCATCACCTTGAGCGTCACTTTCGCCAAGCTGAGGTAGGGTGTGCGAAATTGTATCACGCGCTGGAGAGCCTCGACAAGGGTACAAGCAGCCTTCTCCAGAGAGGTGAACTGCATCTCTGAACACAAGCGAGTGAGAACCATGTTCGCGACATCCATCAGGTATCGTATCTCGTCTTCTGCGAAGACCGTGCTCGAAGTTACGGCGTTCGATGACCGAGGCGTCTCGCTTCCATGCCCTGTGATAACAACCGAAAACAAGCAGGGTATTCCTTTCTCTTCATCGGCTGCAGTTAAGCGTACCTTGCAGAGATGCAATTTTGGAAGACCGATTTCGATCGCGGGAGGTTCAGGCTGGCTTAGTTTCGCTATGAACTCAACCTTTGCTCCTTCAAAGCTGTATTCTCCACCGATTAAGGCTCGCTGGTCTGACCCCAGAGTACTTAAGAGCCGTGCAGTTGCTATTGCGAGTGCGGATAGTCCTCGAACTTTTGACAGTCTACAGTACCCGTCGAGATTTTCAACAAAGCGATGTTTGATTTCTGCATCCGCACGGCCCACAGAAGGCTTGTGATTGCGGTACAGTGTGCAACGCAGCTTCGAAAATGTCAGCCCAAGTAGTTCATGAGCATCTTTTGATCTGTGCACCATTAGATGATGTGGAAACGCGATGCATGTGATACGCACAATCTCGCGTGGAATCTCCTTCTGTTATCTCGCAGGTCAATACTTAAATTAGATTGGAGACCTGGCTTCACAGCAGGCGCATTGTCTGTTGAAAGTTCCGATGCCCCGTGCCATAATTTCTGCGACCATTTTTCGTTTCCTTCCAAAACCGGAGGATTCAAGTCCAGAGACTCTGACGAATTTGTCTCAACAGTAGCTTTACGCACAGTATCGTTCGAAAAGAGTTTGGTGCCACTGCAGCGAGTGAAGTACAATCCCCGGGCCTTAGGTGCAAGTCTGGCCAAGGACGTATAGCTGAGGCTTGAGATGAATGGCCTCATCTTCAAAAGTCGTGGAGGGGGTATGGCATGACTGATGTGAGAAGCGGATGACTACCGAGTCTGATAGTCCATGTTCGTGATTGTAGACGGCAAGAATCGTGTCACTCAAATTATTCTTGGAGTACTGCAAGTCGCGTCTTGAAAAAGTGTCGTTCATCACGAAAGACGGCCACTAGCGGGCCGTTCCGGAGGTTTGCGAACTCGAACGTGGATTGTTGTCAGGGTCTGTTTCCATCAATAATCATCATTTCTGCTTCATCACGAGCGACAGTTGCATCGTTTTCCATCATAATTCCAAGGAATTCTGGCATGCAGTCATAAGATGAGTGAAGACTTCACGTGATGTCTTCGGAGAGCTGGCAAACGCGGCGCACGAGTGTCATGATCATGTTCGGCAACTTTTATGCCCCGTGCTATGGCAGCCGAGGCCGAGGTATCTCTGTGATCACTTAGTCCAGCTCCGCACACTACTCGTCTTGTGCTTGTCCTTCACATCATTCCCTTCTGACTTCCACTTCCCTTCTTGTGCTCTGAGTACATCCCTTGCGGACATCAGAAACCTCTGACCCATCACAGCAGAACCGTTGAATCACACGACAGGAACACATCCGCAGCCATGGCCTCTCCTCGTAAGCCACCCAGCGCTTTGTCTCCGTCACATGCAAAAGATGGGCAGCACACGGAATACTGACACAGCAACGCAGAGCAGATCCGCACGACGACGACAGATCTCTTGAAGATCAACCACCCCATCATGCTGGCTGGCATGAACGTTGCCGCGGGCCCGAAGCTCGCAGCAGCTGTCACCAATGCCGGCGGTATTGGCGTCATCGGTGGTGTCGGCTACACACCAGACATGCTCCGAGAGCAAATCGCAGAACTCAAGAGCTTTTTGACCGACAAGAGTGCACCATTCGGTGTCGATCTCCTGCTCCCACAAGTCGGTGGCAGCGCACGAAAGACAAAGTACGGAATATACGACCAAGTTTCTTTTCGTTCCTAGCTTACACACTGTTCTCCAGCTACGACTACACCAAGGGCAAGCTCGACGAACTCATTGACATCACCATCGACTCCGGCGCTCGTCTCTTCGTCTCCGCCGTTGGTGTCCCCCCCAAGCACGTCGTTGAGAAGCTCCACAAGAATGGCATCCTCTACATGAACATGATCGGGCACCCTAAGCATGTCAAGAAGTGCCTTGAGCTCGGCGCCGACATGATCTGCGCGCAAGGTGGTGAAGGTGGTGGCCACACCGGCGATGTCCCAACTTCGGTCCTTATCCCAACCGTCGCCCAGCTCTGCAAAGGCCACAAGAGCCCCATGACCGGCAAGCCAGTACAAGTCATCGCTGCCGGAGGTATTTTCAACGGACAATCTCTCGCCGCTGCCCTCGCATTGGGAGCCTCGGCTGTCTGGGTCGGCACAAGATTTGTGCTTTCCGAGGTATGTCAGCTTACATTCCCGCGCATCACATACTCTATATATTTGATAACTAATCACATCCTTATAGGAAGCCGGTGCACCCCGTGCTCACCAAGAAGCCGTTCAAACCGCCGGATTCGACGACAACATCCGCACCATCATCTTCACAGGCCGTCCCCTCCGTGTCCGTAATAACCCATACATCCAGAACTGGGAAGAGAACCGACAGGCAGAGATCAAGGACTTGACTTCCAAAGGCACGATCCCAGTCGAATGGGACATTGAACGAATGGGCGATGATGTTGATGATGATACCATGGACAATGCGAGACCTTTCTTGATGGGCAAGGCAGCGGCCGTGACGAACGAGAAGAAGAGTGCCAAGGCCATCATTGACGAGATGGTCGGACAGGCGGTGGACGTTATGAGCACGAACAATGGCCTGATTGTGAGTAGGAGCAAGCTTTAGAGATATAGCAATTTGATGAGCATTTCCGGATCTTAAGAGCCTCACAGTCCCGTCCCTTTCATTTCTCTTGAGCCTTGTCCTCCTCTCCCTCCTTCTCCACATTGCGACTACCTCTCCTCCGCATCAATGCAATCAACCTCAGCAATAACTTCCTCAACTCGTCAGCTGCACGCAAGTGTAGCTCACTGATCTGATTTTGCAAGTCCATCAAGGTGAGAATGGTCTCTGCCAACACGAATCTCGGATCATCCCCAAATTCTGCCTTTCGAGCCATATAGGCTCGTGCTTCTTCCGCATCAAGATTGTCCGTTTCGCCTCCAGTGTCTGGTTCGGAAGGTGGTGCTGTGCTATGCTTGGGTACTGTTCGCTGCATATCATCCGCCTGATCCACAAGTTTTCGAGCGGCTCGCATTGTGAGTTCCATGTAATTCTCTTCGTCTTCGGCTGATGGTTGGAACGACGGCAACAGTGACATGGAGACGTGGCGTGTCTATCGCTCATCTATGCCCTCTCTTCATATTTAAAACGTGTGTTTGCCGCGCAAACAGGTCGTCGAAGCAAACGGTATCATTTCTCCTTTTCCACCCAGTTGACCTTCGGCACAGCGTCTTTCAATGCTTGCTTGTCCTGCTCGGTTGGTGTGAAGCCAAAGAAGCTTTCGGCTTTGTCGGAGAGGAAGAGGCCTGCGGTTGCGTAGGCCATGATGCCGCCACCGATGATCAGGCGTGTGCGTTGGGAAAGGTTGCGGTAGGAGTGCCAGAGAGACATGGTGGAGGCGAGGTTGGTTGTTGGTGTAGGATAAGAGATGGAGAGTGTGAGAAGGGTGAAGAATTAGTCCCAGAGGTTCTTTCCATGTATCAAACTCAATTTCCGACGTGACTTCCTCCTTTCCAAAACATAACTCCAGTCGTAATCCCAGCAGCAACAATATCGTAACCTCTAGCAGACTTGGTGTCCTGTGAGGGAAAATAACGGCAGAGAATTCAAGTCATCACACCAGGATGATGGCAACGACACCAGGTACATGGACGCGTGTGGAAGAATCGCTGTTTTCGGCATGAACTTTTTCGGACGGCAACCACCACTTGCAGGCCTTGTTGGGAACTGGTTTGAGAGCCGACATCGATTCTAAATCTTCACCTATAGCACGAAGCATGGGACTGATCGGTCAAGTCGTGAGAACCGGATTCAATGACCGGCAAGGTGTGATCCACCACCAGCCTTGGCTCTGATGAGCAATGGGTGGCCGAGTGTCGCCTAGATAGCCTGGAGGACGTCTTGTGTGAGAGGGACATATCGACTCGGAGCTGTGTGCCTACTACATATCTATGGGGCCTCGGTTCGAAAGCTACCCTTGCACAGCGGCACTTCCAAGCCCATCTTTGATGTGTATCTGGCCTATCGATTGTCACAACGGATGGCGATCTGAACATCGGCGCAGAAATGTGTCCTGGTGGGCAATGCCTTTGCAACTGTGTTCTGGAGCAGAGGGATCCAAGCGAGCCATGAAGAACCGGGCCTACAACTCTCGCTTCGCTGTTGTCTTTGTATGGATTCGGCCGCTTCTGGATTCCTTGCCCTGAAATACCAGACGCTAAAGACCCAGCTCAGACCAAATTACTTGAGCATAAACACGAGATGGACATTGCAATCCTTGGATCAGGAATTGCAGGTCTGGCATTGTCAATCGGGCTAATAAAGCGAGGCATATCTGCGACTATATACGAAGCTGCCACGGAGTTCTCCCCGGTCGGTGCTGGAATTGGACTTGGACCTAATGCTATGCGAGCAATGGATCTCATCGATGGCCGTTTTCGTGACCTCTACGAGAGCGCCAAGACCGCAAACGAGCGGCCAGAGTTCGAACATTCGATATTTGACGCCATGTACGCGGAAGAAGGCTTAGATTTCGGAAATACACTTTGCTGGGAACGTGGTCTGGTTGGAGCACCGTATTTCCGGCGCAGTAGTGCTCATCGCAAAGCATTACTCACGATCATGAAATCTCTCGTGCCCGAGGATACAGTCAAGTTCGGCAAGCGTGCGAAGAACATTGTTCAAATCAACGGCAAAGTGAAGGTAGATTTTGAGGACGGCGAGACCATTTTGGTCGATGCCCTGATCGGTTGTGATGGTGTCAAGGGAATGACAAGGCAAGTTGTCTTGCAGGATATTGCTCCTGACGATGTGCCGGCGAAGTACTGCAACATGTATATCTACAGGGGCATCATTCCCATGTCCGATGCCAAAGATATCCTGGGCCAACATGCTGGAGACGCTAAATGGTTCATGTCGAAAGGCAAGGGCGTTGCGATATATCCGATCTCCAAAGGCGCTGAGGAGAATTTTGTATTCTTCGTTCACGATCCAACTTCATGGGAGGGACCGCAAGAGGCCGTCGAATGCTCTCACGAAGAGATGAAATCTGATATCTCGTCACTTGATCACCGCTTGCTCAAGTTACTGGACTGGTCCAAGCCTCTCAAATGGCCAATATTCCACCACCCGGAGACCAGTACATACTACAACGAGCGAGTATGTCTTCTTGGTGATGTGGCTCATGCATCTTCTCCTGGGCAAGCAGCTGGCGCGGGACAAGGACTGGAGGATGCTCTGGTACTATCGCATTTGCTATCAATCGCAACCTCAGCAGATCAACTGCCCTTCGTTTTCGAAGCATATGACAAGGTACGGAGACCGCGTGCACAGAAGGTCGTACGAACTAGCCAAGAGGCGGGAGAGATGTATGCTTGGAATTTGCCTGGGATTGGAAGTGACATGGAGAAAATAGTGCGCAATGGCAATGAACGATTGCATTGGATCTGGCAGCATGACTTACAGGCGGACATCATTCGCGCGGAAGAATTGTTCTACGAGAATACCCGGCATGCACTGGATACGCAACACCCAAATGAAAACAGCATTGGACGTGCCAACAGCGAAGCGCGACTACTGAAAGACGAAGCTAAGACAGCGATGGACATGCTCAAGACATGAAGGTCTAGGTATCTAATGCTCCGACAAGAGACTCCCAAATCCTTGGACCTTATCCGTGATACCATTAGTCCGATACGCATGCCACACAGTCGCCGTATTGACCGCAACAACAGGCTTTCCCAGCTCCACCTCCATCTCCGCCGCAGCCTTAGCCGCCGGTAAATTCGTCCCAGCTTGAAACAACGCATCCACACTCTCATCATTCACCTTCCGAAACGCCTCCTTAATCTCATCCGGATGCACCTCCGCAATCGAAGTCGCAGTCTCACACCTCAAACCAACAATCTTGAAAACTTCAAATCCTAATCCCTCGAAAAACTCCACAACCTGCTGATCTCCGACTTCCTGATATGGAGTCACAATCCCAATTTTCTTCGCTCCATATACATCCAACGCTGCTTTTGCCGCATGAGCACCGGTCGTCACTTTTAGCCCTGAAATCTCATGCATGAATTCCTCAAACTCCTCTGCCCCTTTTTTCCCACCCCAAAAGGTCTCGGCGCTCATTCCCATTACCAGATATGTTGGTTGGCAGTGTAGAACACTCTTTACTGCGTCTTCGATTGTAGTTCGGAGATGTTCTAAGAATGCTATCATGGCTGCATCGGAGTTGAGAGATGGATTAGAGATTGAGATGCGTCCGCTGTGCCATGAAATTCCAGGAACGCGCATCCAGGAGAATTCGGCTTCGACTACGGTGTTGGTAGCTGGTCTGTATCTGTTAGCTGACGAAAATTGGAGGTTTCGATGATGAGTTCCAAGGTTGACTTGCATTATGAGACCAAATCGAGCGCGTGGTGATACATGGCTTATGAGTGCTTGAGAAGGATTTGGAGACATTTTCTTTCGCGATGACATGAACTTTTGGTGTTGTTCTGCTCCAAAGAATGTAGTTGTTCTACTTACTTTCAAAGACGTCGGTGTAACCACAAGCCGGGTATTGAGCTCGAGCATGGATTATTGGCATGGCCCGCGGCCAAGCTGCTGGCCTATATCAACATCGACTACGAGTCAATCTACAGCTCAGTTGAGGTGTAGGCGAAGCCTATATGCAGCATGAAGATCAATCAACAAGGATCAAGATATCGTTTACACCACCTCAGACGCTTCGAGTCGTACAGGATTCGTCAGCCAAGAAGCATCGGCATGCATGATACCACTCTACTATCTTTCCAGCCTCAGTCGGAACCAAAGCGATGATGTCCGAGGATAACGGTATCTGGGCCATAGGCTCGTTGTTAGACTTGGACCTTCAATTCATCTTTTTCAGCGGACAAGATGGCGACGACAGCAATAGACAGTGGCCTCACAAAAGACGAAACGAGCACATCGATTGATGCCATTAGCGTCGAAAATGGCTATCACCAAGGCGACAAAACGCTTGATCGTCGATTACTACTCAAAAGAGATCTGATTTTGCTTCCAATAGTCGGACTTCTATACATGATTGTCAGTAAAGAGTATCATTGCGAGAGCAACTATCAGTATTGAGACCTCGTACAGATGTTCCTCGACCGAACCAACATCGCCAACGCGAAAATCGAAGGGCTGATTGAAGGTCTCAATATGCCTTCCAACGGCTACAACACAGCATTATGGATCTTCTACATTCCTTTCATCCTGGCGTAAGTCTCATCCTCCCCAACCTCTTCACATTACTTTCTCACTTCATAATCCAGCGAAGTCCCAAGTAACCTGATCCTCAACCACGGCAAGATCCCACCAAACTACTTCTTAGGAGGAATGACATGTCTGCTCGGAGTGCTTGGGATGTGCCAAGGTCTCACGCAATCGTACGGAGGACTTCTAGCGCTTAGATTCCTGATGGGTGGTTTGGAAGCTTCATTGCCGGCGGGAGCGGCGTATATGATTTCGATTTATTATACCAAGAAAGAGGCGGCGGTGAGATTTGCTGCTTTCTTTAATTTTGCGTTATTGGGACCATTTTTCTCGGGATTGTTGGCTTATGCTCTTGTCAATTTGGATGGGACTGGGGGCTATGAGGGATGGAGATGGGTGAGAGAGTTCGATTGTGTTGAGGTCAAACTTTGCTGACGAGCCACAGATATTCATCGTTGAAGGACTTATGACTGTATTCTTCGGCTTGCTTGCGCTTGTTTTTACCCCGAATTTTCCTGAGAAGGCTCAGTCTTGGTTCTTGAAGCCGAAGGATCGAGATTATCTGGTTACAAGACTTCAAATCTCCCGTGGTATTGAAGAGAAAGGCTCGGTTGCTGATAATGTTTCAATCTGGAAGGTATGGACTCGTTGCCGTGATGAAGCATGTGTTCATCGAACTAACATGATGCAAGGTCCTCGTTGATTGGAGAATTCATCTCTTCACTCTCTGCTTCTTCTGCTGCGATATTACGGCTTCTTCGATATCCGCCTTCATGACATCGATCCTCAAAGAGCTTGGTTGGACCAGCAGTCGAGCACAAGTCATGACCATGCCGGTCTGGGGAGCTGGAATCTTCTTCACTTTCCTTGTCACCTGGACGGCATCTCGCACGAATCTTCGCATCCCGTTCGTGCTCTCCTCAATTTGCTGTCAAATGGCAGGATGGATAATCATGGTGGTATACGTTCCTGCTCCGGGAGTTCGTTATGCAGCACTGTTCCTCATGAGCATCGGCACATTTCCGCAAATGCCTCTCCTCATGGCTTGGCTGAGTGCTAATCTTCGGGGTCGCAAGTACCTTGCTGTTGGCATGGCTTGGCAAGTGGGCTTCGGGAACTGTGCGAACTTCGTGAGCAGCAATGTATTCATTGCTTCCCAAGCTCCGCGATATCATACAGGTTTCACGAATGGTCTGGGTTGGACATGCGCTGGATTTGTACTGGTGTGCTTTACGTCATTCTTGCTATTGGCGAAGAATAAACGAAGAGCGACGAGAATGGCTCGCATGACTGCGGAAGAGCGAGAACATGAAGACAAGGTGTCGTTCAAGTTCCTTCTGTAGTCCGCAGTATAGCGCGAGATTCCAGTCTCCAGACTGAATTTCCTAGCAGTTGAAATGCAATCTCTGGCTACACCAGACATTGTCTCGATATCATGTATGCCACTTTGATGAAATCCCAGATTGGAAAGCTCGCAGTAATCAATCCCCGATCAAATGTGCGACGCCGACTGTCTGCATCGGGAGAGCTACTTATTTCGTCTTGGTATGCCTTGAGACAAGGGCCCAAGATCCAAATGTGGAGGGGAAGGTGGAGTATGTGACAGGCGAGCTTGGAGATAGGACGTCGATCATCGGACCAGAGCCGATTGTCGTAGGACAAGCATCTTGCTCGCATCCATGAGTGGTGATCTGCCAGATGTGAAATCCGTCCAAGATCATCGGCACAGATACAGATGCAGACGAAGATGAAGCCGATGCCTCCACGAGGTCATAGCTTGAGCATATCATCTTCTTCAAATCCTCCAGATTGTGTGCAACGCAGAACACAGAAGCCATGGCTTCTGAAAGACTTCCAGTAGAAGCCAAGCTGTTCATCAATGGCTCGTTCAAAGATGCCTCCGACCAGAAGTCATTCGACTTGCATTCGCCTTATTCTGGCGAGCTCGTGGGAAAGATCTCTGAAGCCACGATAGAAGACGTCGATGCGGCAGTCGCGGCAGCAAAGGCAGCACATCCAGCATGGGCGGCTCTATCACCGCAAGAAAGAGGGAAACCGCTCTCAAGACTTGCCCAGATGATCGAAGACGCAACTCCAGAGCTCGCCAGATTGGATGCTTTATCGCTTGGTCGTCCAATCTCAACCTTCTTCGATGGCCACTACGCAGTCACACATTTCCGATACTTCAGCGAAGCAGCATATGCAACCGGGACATCCTCGCTCAACACCCCCGGCTTCATGAACGTCTCTCTACGGCAGCCATACGGGGTAGGCGCAGCAATAATTCCGTGGAATGCGCCCCTTGTTTTTCTGTCAAAGAAGCTTGCTCCAGCGTTGGCCGCAGGCAATAGCATGATTCTTAAAACATCAGAGAAAGCACCATTGAGCTCTCATCGTATAGCTGAGATGTTGAACGATGCCGGCTTCCCACCTGGAGTAGTCAACATCCTGCACGGCCACGGCATGCCAGCTGGAGACGCTATCGCTCGACACCTGGAGATTCGAGCGCTGTCGTTTACAGGCTCAGTAAGGACGGGACGAGCGATCCAGAAAGCGGCAGCGGACTCAAATTTCAAACATCTGGTGTTCGAGCTCGGAGGGAAGTCTCCCGCTATAGTCTTCAGCGATGCAGATATAGAGCGTGCGGCGCAAGAGACGCAGAACAGTATCATGTTCCATTCTGGTCAGACTTGTATGGCGAATTCGAGGATTTATGTGCATCGGGATGTGGCCGAGACGTTTGTCGAGAAGTTTCGTGCTTTTGCCAGTGCCCGGCGATTTGGAGATCCACTGAATATGGAGACGACTTCTGGGCCCCAGGCTGATAGGACTCAGTATGAGACTGTCATGCGGTATGTTGAAGAGGGAAAGCAGGCATCGCAGATCCTCGAGGCGACAACCGCAATGCCGAACAAGGAAGCAGGATTGTTCGTGAAGCCGACTGTCTTCCTAGACGTTCCGGAGAATAGCAAGCTAGCGAAGGAGGAAGTCTTCGGACCGGTTGTGATTATCAACACCTTCGATACAGAAGAGGAGGCCGTCCAAATCGCGAACGACACCGAGTTCGGGCTTTATGCAGCCGTTTACACTCAGGACATCGATCGAGCTTTGAGAGTAGCGAAGGCTCTCGAGTCTGGTATGGTTGGCGTCAATTGCACAAGTCCTACCGGTGCGTGGGACATGCCATTTGGAGGATATAAGCAGTCTGGGTCAGGCCGAGAGAGCTTACTGGAGAGTCTGGAGGACTGGACGGAGAAGAAGTCGGTGTACATACGTATAGGCAGAGGTTCGCCGGGTGGAGGTAATACAATCTTGGGTCGGTAATGGCGTTGATCATTGAGGGACCTGGTACCTGGAGTACCCTCGCTGGTAGGTCCCCGATTCGTCTTCAACTGCGAACGCGCAGAAGTTCAAGATGCTGAGAGAAGTAGCGTCCGTTGGCGATAGCATTTGTACATATCCTCCACAGTCATTGTGATTGTCGGGCTCTCAATACTTGGAGCACAGGCACGCATGGTGGGACAAAATGCTGCCATGCCATGACCACAGAAATAGCAGCCTATGTCCTGGCATTTCTTGTGACCTGGTCTCATCAATCCAGTTCCAGGTCGATCGACAGAATAGCCTCGCAGTGTAAGGCCGCAAGGTTGTGTTTGATATGCCAAACGCTGCAAGCGGCTTTCGGGAGGTGAGCCCCTATGGCGTGACCGCGACTCGACCAACTTCACGCCAAGATTCACGTGAAGTATGAGATGAATGTCGACGGCGAACGGACCACTCCGCCCCTACGTTTGTCCTGTTCTCGACGCTCTTCTGCACAACACCTGCACTCGACACAGGAACTCGACACACACGCTCTGAAACCTGCACAACGCAGACATGGCGACCACCGAGACCTGCGACGCGCTTACACTCAAGCTGAAGTCCCTCGACCTCAGCCTCGGTCCCGATTCGCAGGGAGTCGAGCTCGGCGCTGCCGTATTCGAGCGGAAGTTCAAAGACAAGAACGAGTCGGTGTCTGTCTTCTATGGCAAGCATGAAGGAGAGGATGTAGTCGTAAAGATATTCCATCGAAAGTTCGTGCGCCCTCTTCTGCCATGGTCATGCAAATACTTACGCTCTTTTCGCAGGGGCGAACAGCTCAATTCTCCTCGCGCCAAGAGGGAGATTGCTGCGCTTGAGCGCCTCACGAGCCTGGGCTGTAGCCATGCGCCTTCTCTTATCAAAACGTTCAAGCTAGCAGCTGACGAGGGGATCGACCACTACGTCGTGATGAGCAAGCTGCCTGGATACGACCTCAGTGACTGCGATAAATGGAGAGATAGCGTGAACATGATGCACCTGCTCTTCAAGGCCGCCCAAAGGTACAGTCCAGATCAACAAGGAGGCAGATATTCTTCTTCGATGCTGACGAAAATCGTAGGGCTGAGTCAACAACGAGAGCCACATGCTTCGAAATATCATGTTCGACCCCGAACAGAAGAAGTGGTGTGTTCAACCAAGAGGGCGTACTGGATTTTGCTGACCGGCTCACAGCTTCATTGTGGACTTCGAGCGCGCCACCATCAAGGAGGGCTGGAAGGCGAGCATCGAAGGCATGGACCTGGATGATTGGAACTAAAAGCTGGTCCTTGAGGTCAGCTTGCCTCACGGTCGCGATGAGGTTGCCGCATCCAAGATTCGTTTTCAAGGCCAAGATGGCAACGCGAGTCGCGAATGATTCGCGAACATAGGCCGAATGGGTTCGAGCCTCGAGATTGTATGAAGGCGTGTTGGGTACTCGTTGGGGGGACATAATGTCACTCCTGGTAGCACTGGATTTCCTTGATGGTATAGTGGCGTAAATGACAAGATCCAAGCCCAGAGCCGGGCGGTTGCAGGAAACGGTCTTGTTGATCGCAATACATACGCTATGCTCGCGGGAAGGCTATGATATAAAGCAAAGGCAGTCCACTCCAATGTAGAAGATGAACAGTGGAAAGATAGCCAATGCCACCCTGTTCTTCACCACACCACTTCCTCCGAGAATGCTCACACCTGCAGCTAATGACCACAGTCCCAGCACGCTGTAGACAGGTATTCTGACTATCCAGTGGACGTGAAAGGCACTGAGTACCGACGCGATGACCATTGGGAAGAGCGTGTACCCGATAATGCAGACGGATTGGAAGAAGGAGCTGTGACAATGTCAGTCTTTGAAGCATGAGAGTTGGTGCAATATCGACAACGTACATGTTACCTCCCAGCAGCTTGATCTGCAATGTCACCACCGCCTCACCGATCCAAATCATGGCAAAGACACCACTGAAGACGGCTGAGCGCTGGTCATCCCTCGCACTCAGACTGAGGAAGAACGACAGTAGTAAGCAAAACAACAGCGGGCCCCTAGAAGTCCTGTTAGTATAGATGTTCACCACACCACTCATCCCCTTCAAAGCATACCACAGATCCCAATCCCTCAAACCCTCACTCATCCCACCCTGCAACACGGTGTCCGCATCCGGCCAACGTCCAACCATGCCTCTCAGCTGCTCAAACCTTCCTTCTCCAGCCTCAGCATCTCCCAATCCACCTCCACCCCTCGCCATCATGCCCCCTAGCAAGTACTTGGGATAGAGCACCTGCCTCATCTTCTCCCATACAGCGAGCAGATCCCTACGCAACGTATCCCAAACACTCTCATCAAGTGTGTCCATGGGTGCTCTTCGATCTTCACCACCAATGGTCGAATTGAGGTATCCTTGAGCATTGTTGGCGGCTCGGTTGTTCTGGGAGGCTTGTTGTGAGGATATGTGGCCGGTTAGAGGGGCGCGGTCGGAGCTGGCGACAGGGTCGTCGAGGTCGTCGAGAGTGGCTGTGACATATGTGAGTTGTGCATGGCTTATATGTGGATTGGGTCTTACCATCGTCGGGATCAATGAGGTCGTCTTCGAGGACTGGCGCATCGTAGTCGTAGGGGTTGGAGGCGTCGTTGTTGTGCCCTGAGCCAATGCCTGGCATCATTGCTGCCATTTTGGAGAATGGCGCATCAATTGGGCACGAATTGATTGGGGAAAAGCTCTATTGAGTGGTCGTTGGATTCAAAGATGGTGTTTCCTGACTTGACAGCTTGAACTTGAACTTGACGCCTTGCGCGTTCGCGACAGCATCTGACGCGGCAGTTGTAGCCGAGGCGAAAGTCAAAGTTCAGCCTCATCCCCTTTCCTCTACTTCACTTGCATCTTACAAGCTAGGGAATTCCAATATCGTATCGTGAACCGCAAACCCGAGCCTGGTCATGCCATCTTGGGCTCAATAATTTCAAGAGATTACTACTACCACTTTTGAGTCCACGGTTGATCCTATTTTTCACTTGGACGCCTTCGTGGATCGCCAGTACTCGATCTTCGATCAAAGGACTCGATTCTGATCTTGGAAAACCGGAAAAGTCATGTATATTGAAACACGCTTATGATTTCGAGTGAATTTCACACATTCACCACAGATATTTAACTCCTTCCGCTTACACGGACAGACGATACTGACTTTGAATTGAGAAGCACAAGATGCCAAGAGAATCAGAAACGCGCTTTATGCTTTATGCTTATGTGAGACTCTCAGCTAGTTACATTTCTCCCTCCACTTGTTCACCTCAGAGCGCCGCTTCAGTGTATCGAAAGGGTGGCCGAGTACCTGGCCCTGTCATCGGGTGGCATGGTCTCCGCTCAAACGGCTCGAGTGATGGGTCGGAGAGACGTTGCAGCTCACGAAAAGTGATCGGTGCTTTCTTCGGCTCCTGCTCTGCCGCACATGCCATGCATTCACACTGCGAGACAGGTTGCCAGGAAGCTGCATAAGCGAGCGGAAGCTTGAAGTAGGTGACGACAGGCTGGTGTGGGATGCTGGTCGGGACGTGATCGAGTCGGTGGCGTCGCTCCCAGTCCTCGTGCGCTCTCTGCTTCTGCGCTGCGAAGAGTTTTGGGTTGATTCCTGCTGGGATCTTGGGTGCTCTGTCAGCGGCCTCGCGGCGGAGTCGCTCTGCTTCGCGCTCTCTGATGGTTTCGATGGGAGGGCAGAAAGGAAGTGGTCTCTTCTCCCACAGTTCTGTGCCGCCCTGGCGATTCGTCGAGAGGTAGTACCCATTTGGGTAAGTTTCGCCTGGGATTTCGGCGGCTCTCATGAAAAACTCGGCCCACTTTCGCTCTTGCCGGGCCTTGTACTTGGCTATGGCTATGCTGCCAGCAGCATAGACCAGGCAGAGGATTGGAGCCAAGAATGGTGTGATGCAGGCGAAGAAGATCATGGCGCACACTGCTTCACTTGTGGTGGTCGCCATCTTGGCAGTCGCTCTGGCCAATGATGCAGTCGGCAGTACTGGTGTCTGGTATGGTGGTGCTTGTTCGAATGCTGGAGCGGGAGCGGTTGCGGTGTTTGTGAGTGTGATTGAGACGAAGTGCAGAAAAGAAAGGGGGGTCGAGGTTCGAAATATATCCATCTCTTCAAGTGAACTTCTCTCGACAATGGCGACAGTGAACAATAGCAGGTATATTGAGGTTGGCTGCTGGTGAATATAAATCTATTGTTGCTTGAACGACAATAGGCAGCTGCACGAAGTGAATGAAGCTGGCCTCAGTGGCGCGCAAGCGAGGACTATCGATCGCTCACCACGCTGCTCTGCCAGTACATATAGACTGTGAGTGTTGTTTGCTCCATTGTGTGTGGAAGAGGAACCTTCCAAGACAATAGCACATGCTATTGTCTCAAGAAGTTCACTTTTGAGACTCGTGCAGCCTTACGTCAAGTCTGGAAAAGGGTTGCGTTTGCATTGGTGCTCGACACATGTGGAATCGGATGAAGGCCATCGATTGAAGCATCTTCGAGTCGTGTCGCACGTGCAGATCGTATTGTCCCGGATCGCTGCTTCCACACTTTCGTGACTTCCTCACTTCACCACGGTAGTCTCCATCGGGTATAGTATAGTCTTCTGGAGCGACCGCAAAGTTCCTGTTCATACTAAGCTCTCTTCCACTTTGAGGCCGAAAGATACTCATCTTGTTTGATACGGTAGAAAGCAAGTCGACTGCACACATCACACATTGCCATTGCACGTCGCGATCTTGAGACAAAGAGGACGCGCCGAGCTTGACAACGCCAAGAGACACATGCAATTACGACAGGCCCTCGTTTGCTTCACGGCGTCCTGGCCGATTCTACAATGGAAGTCCCCGCTACGCATATCTTCACAAGCTCTTTCTGCGACGAGCACTTCGCCTGAGAGGCTTGGAATAGGACGTCGATGTACTCAATGGCATGCACTAGATGCTCGCCGACTCCATGATGCCTCTTACTGCTCAGCCATGCATTGTTGTCAACGGGAAGAGAGGTTTCAAGCTGGAGTCTGGAGAAAATCATTCCCGTGTGCGTCGGCGTTTTCGACTGTCTTTCATCTTTGCCGCGACTGCCATTTGGAGCTCGAGCCGCCTCCCGAGATCGAGGATCTAAATCTTGAATCGCATGAAAGAAGGAGTGTGTTGAGAAGGACTTCATGGAAGATGACACTTGAGGGAAGGCAATCTCGGAAAGGGCCGTCAACAATGATGAGAATATCGACTCGAAAAGGTCAGGCAGGTGTTCTGTTCTGAACAACGCGAATTGCCGGAGCAGAAAGCACGTTGCCAGCCCGGGAATAACAATCGACAACGTTCCTTCGATCGCGTGTTGTGGGGAAGACATGGATCCTGACGGCGAATCAGACGTCGTTCCGGTCTCATGACTGAGATGCTTTCCCCTCGGACAGGCACTTTATACCGTGTTGGCTTCTGTGCGTTGACGATAGCATGAGCTTGTCTACTGCCGTGCCCAAAAGGCACGATGCCGGCCACATACTCAGGTGAGAGTCGTTTCCGTCATCTCTTTCTACACTCCTCTCTCAGCATCCTACCTCTCGTTCATCTAATCTTCTGGAGTCCGGCCTTGCTGTGCCTTGTTCGGACTGTCATGCATTGAAGGAGCTGGAAGCTGTGAAGTCGTCATAGAGAGCTGCAAATATTGTGTAACGAGCCTCTCTACAATTGAAGCTGAGAGGCCATGGCACAATCCACGAGACGAGCGTTCTTGGATGCCGCCAATACGCTTCGGACCACCACATCTCCCTTTGCTCTACGGCCCAGTCAAATATGGAGTAGGCGAAGGACTGCACTTGCGAACAAAGCCATCGCGCAGCAATGCAGAACATATCTCGGTCAGACGCAAAGACGGCGAGCCACGACATCAGCCGGAACGACGTTCTCGAAGTACCCGATAATCGATCACCACTACGATGCCATTGTTGTAGGTGCTGGCGGGGCCGGTCTTAGAGCAGCGGTTGGATTAGCAGAATCAGGTCTAGAGACAGCATGTATCACGAAGCTGTTTCCGACTCGCTCGCATACAGTAGCTGCGCAAGGCGGCATCAATGCGGCCTTGGGTAACATGACTGAGGACGATTGGCGGTGGCATATGTACGACACAGTAAAAGGTAGCGATTGGCTTGGAGATCAAGATGCGATACATTACATGTGTAGAGAGGCTCCAAAGGCAGTGTATGAGTTGGAAAACTATGGCATGGCATTCTCAAGAACAGAAGACGGCAAGATATATCAGAGAGCGTTGGGAGGACAGAGTCTGAAGTATGGCAAAGGCGGTCAAGGTGTGCGGTGTTGCTCTGCTGCGGATCGAACAGGACACGCTATGTTGCATACGCTGTATGGGCAAAGCGTGAAGGTGAGAACACATTCCCTCAATGGAGTGCTCCGAGCTGACCGTGGCACCAGCACAATACCAATTTTTTCATCGAATATTTCGCAATAGATCTGCTGATGGTTGACGGAGATTGTGTTGGCGTTCTCTGCATGTCCATGGAGGATGGCACATTACATAGAGTGTTTGCAAGGAATACTGTACTTGCAACGGGTGGCTATGGCCGAACTTATTTTTCAGCGACATCGGCACACACCTCAACAGGAGATGGCAATGTGAGATCTGACAAATGATGCAAACATGACCGGAAGGCTAACTGTTACACAGGCAATGGCTTCGCGAGCAGGCTTACCCAACCAGGACTTCGAATTCATTCAATTCCATCCCACCGGGATCTATGGGGCGGGCGTTCTCATTACAGAAGGCTCGAGAGGTGAAGGTGGATATCTCCTGAACAGCAACGGCGAGCGCTTTATGGAACGATACGCACCCACGGCCAAGGACCTAGCATCTCGGGACGTGGTATCTCGAAGCATGCACATGGAGATTCGGGAAGGACGCGGAGTAGGACCAGACAAAGACCATGTCTATCTTCAACTCAGTCACTTGCCCAAAGACCTGATCATGGAACGTTTACCCGGGATAGCAGAAACCGCCAGCGTCTTCAGTGGAGTTGATGTAACGAAGGAACCTATCCCAGTCTTACCCACAGTCCATTACTGCATGGGCGGTGTCCCTACAAACTGGAAGGGCGAAGTCCTAAACGTCGACCCTGAGTCTGGTGCAGAGAAAGTAGTCAAAGGACTCTATGCTGCCGGTGAAGTCGCCTGCGTGAGCGTCCACGGAGCTAATCGGCTGGGTGCCAACAGTTTACTTGATATCGTCGTCTTCGGTCGCGCGTGTGCACTCGACATCGCCGCGAACAACGAGAAGGGTATGGCGCACACCAAAGCGCCAGACAACATTGGAATGGACAGTCTCGAAGAAATGGAAGCGATCCGAACAGCAGATGGCGATAAGCTGAGTGCTGAGATCCGAACCGATATGCAGCGTGTCATGCAAGCGGACATCTCGGTCTTCCGAACAAAAGAGGCTTTAGACCTGGGCAATGAGAAGATGAAGAACGTTCAGTCTGACTTCGCCAATCGGTTGGCTGTAAAGGACAAGAGCATGATTTGGAATTCGGATTTGATTGAGACATTGGAGTTGAGAAATCTGCTTACTTGTGCTGCACAGACGGCCAAGAGCGCACAGTTGAGAGAGGAGAGTAGAGGAAGTCATGCTAGAGAGGACTATCCAGATCGCGATGACAAGACTTGGATGAAACATACCTTGTCCTGGCAGAGGAAGAATGGCGATGATGTGAATATCAAGTATAGAGGTGTGGTCATGGATACCCTGGATAAGAGCGAGATGGAGACTATACCGCCTGTAAAGAGGACATATTAGGCATACAGAGCAGCGAACTAGAATCGTCCTTCTTCCAGCTGTAACGCTACCTCTTCAGTCATCGAATAGGCGCAATCACATGGTCTGTCCTAATTCATCTTGCCCTCCTGGCCAAGCCACATGTAATGCTTGGCGAGAGGAGAAGCTCTTCGCCCAGTCAGGCCGAGGACGTGGCAATGAGCTTCGATTCAAGCTTAAACAAGCCAGAGCCGGAAAGATGCAGCAGACAGCTCCTTCCAAATGCGACGCCTTTTGCGCTTTCGCCGCCACTCCTTCGTATCGTACTCTTTCTTGGTATCCTTGAAGTCCACGTCGGAAATGCTCCCAGATTTTGCCCACCCACCTGCATCAGTGGCGCGTGCTGTATCTGGTACCGTCCAGCCACGAGTCGCGTCTCTTTAATATCGCCTCGGTCAACCTGCAGTGCAGCTATGCAATGCCAACTTCTCTTTCTACTTCGCTGGTGTGTCGGACGGCCTGCGAATAATTGCTTGTCCCGCCTGTGCCAGGGTGAAAGGAAAGAAGAGGCTCGAGCTCCGCACTTGAATAATCTTGGCAGTTGTCTTCTTCCTCGGTGCTTCCTTCCACGCTGATCTCTGTTCTACTTTACAAGCTGCATATCTACGACCTCCACTGCAGTAGCGCAGCTACTAGATTCGGGATGATATGTTGCTGCAGTGGCTGACTGGCACAATAGGCCACTGCCGATGCAAGCCCGAGTTGCAATCCTCGCTATCTTATGGGTCCTTCGAGCGGGTCACCATAGCATGCAGCACTCGTTCCTGGACGGCTTCGACCAAGACGGTAGAGAAGCTCAATGAAGCTCTTCAAGCCCAGCGCCTACGTCGATCTCCGCAAGCCATCGACGGCTTAGCAGAAGCCAACTTTGAGTACCATGTTCACCACCTTCTGCTTTTCGACAAGATCGCACGCGACTGGAGGCGAACAGGTGGTGTCGTGAGCTATGAGCTGCAGAGATAGCACTGTCCGAGCCGATATGGAGCGTCGACAGGTTAGTATAAGTGCTGGATGATGGCCATTGACGTTCAGCTTCAGTAAGTGCTGGTTCATTTCTTGTGTGGCAGGATGCATTTCTCTTCTATCACTGCTGTTGCGGCTCTCGTGGCTGCTGTATGTGCAGCTCCGGCTAATCTGCAGCGCCATGTCCTGCATCAGAAGCGTAACCCATCGCACAATTGGATCAAGCGCGATCGTGTACACAGCGACCTGAAGCTGCCTATGCGCATTGGTTTGACCCAATCTAATCTGGACAATGGCCATGAAATGCTTATGGAAATGTAAGAAGCCTCAATCAAAATATACTTTTTGCTGGATACCTGACATTCTGTCCAGCGCCGACCCACATTCGCCAAAGTATGGCCAGCACTACACTGCTGAGGAGGTTCATGACATCTTTGCTCCAGCCGCCGAGACCGTAGACGCTGTCCGCAACTGGCTTGAAAAGGCCGGAGTTGAAGGCCATCGCATTACACAGTCGGTCAACAAGCAATGGATGGAGCTAGATCTCAGCACTTGGGAAGCAGAGGCACTCCTTCAAACTAGATACCACTTCTTCGAGCACGCTCCAACTGGCAAGACCACGATTGGATGTGATCAGTAAGTCATTGCAACACTCTATAGCGAGGGTGCATACACTGACCTATCTTAAGATATCATGTCCACGAAGATGTAAAGAATCATGTCGACTACATTACACCAGGCATCAAGCTACTCGCCACTCGCAAGCCAAAGCCGGGCGAGATTGAGAAGCGATCATTCGGTTGGGGCAAGACGGGAACCCTTCCACCTCTCAAGGCACCTCTACCTGCATCCTTGACCGACCTTCTCCTGAGGCCACTTGATGCGCTCTGCGATGTTGCCATCATTCCAAAGTGCATTCAGACCATGTACAACTTCACAGCAGCCACAAGTGCCGTGGCGGGAAATCAGCTCGGTGAGTTTCGATCAATGTAGCCAACCTACGTGGACCAGACATGCTGACCATTACACCTTGAATTTCAGGCATCTTTGAGGATCTCGGAGACTACTATGCACAAGAGGACTTGAACTTGTTCTTCCTTACACTGCAGTCGCGAATTCCACAGGGCACTCACCCAACGCTCGAGGGCGTTGACGGAGGCACCGCACCGACCACGCTCACAAATGCTGGACCCGAGAGTGATCTTGACTTCCAGATCAGCTATCCAATCATCTATCCTCAGAACTCCATTCTGTTTCAGACTGACGACCCGGTCTACGAGGCTAACTACACCTTCAACGGCTTCTTGAACAACTTCTTGGATGCTATTGACGGATCATACTGCACCTATTCCGCTTACGGAATTACCGGAAATGAGTGAGTCTTCAGCAAGCAGCATTTCAAAGGACCAAATACTGACAATAAACAGCAAGGATGATCCGCCGTACCCGCACAACGTTCCAGGTGGCTACAACAAACCCCTGCAATGCGGCGTCTACAAGCCAACAAACGTCATCTCTGTCTCATACGGTGGCCAAGAAGCCGACTTGGACTTCAACTACCAGAAACGCCAGTGCAACGAGTACATGAAGCTCGGAATGCAAGGAGTTTCCATCCTGATCTCCTCAGGTGACTCCGGAGTCGCCGGTCCAGACGGAGACGACAGTGCCAACGGCTGCTTAGACGGTGGCAAGACCTTCAGCCCAGACTTCCCAGTCACTTGCCCATACGTGACCGCAGTCGGCGCAACCCTCCTTACCGGCAGCGCCTCCAAAGACGAAGAGACCGCAGTGACCCGCTTCGGCTCTGGCGGAGGTTTCAGCAACATCTACGCCATCCCCAGCTACCAGAAGACAGCCGTAAACACCTACCTTACCCAACACACACCACCCTACAAATCCTACGCGACTCAAGCCGAGCGCACAGCCGGAGGCGTCTACAACCGCACTGGCCGTGCTTACCCAGACGTTTCCGCCGTCGGCGACAACATCGTCATTTTCAACAAAGGTCTCCCAACTCTGATCGGAGGCACATCAGCATCCGCACCAGTCTTCGCAAGTATCCTGACTAGAATCAACGATGAACGTCTCAAAGCTGGAAAGAAGACTGTCGGATTCGTAAACCCGACATTGTATGCTCATCCAGAAGTTCTGCATGATATTACTACTGGTAATAACCCTGGTTGCGGAACGAATGGGTTCAGTACGAGCACAGGTTGGGATCCGGTGACTGGTTTGGGAACGCCGAATTATCCGGCAATGTTGAAATTGTTTATGAGTTTGTAGGGAAGGAAGGAAAGCTGACTGGATTCAGTGATGGAGGGAAGGAGAATGGATCTTGGAATGAATGTATGATCAATGACCAAAAATCGAAATGACGAGAATGAAGATTGATACACACTAGACGGGACTTTCCCATGCACGATAGGCTTCATGATTGCACACGACACGCCAAGGAAGCCTCGAACTGCGCAGCCACATCAGCGTCTTATGTATGTGCGACTCCGTAGCGTACGTCGTTACACAGGGGAGGGGTCATCCTCCGGTAGCCTCCCTCGCCTCGTGTCTGGTGCAGACAGCGGACCGCCGACGCTGCACGTTGCCTCAACACGAACAGGCACGTAGAGAGGTCTTATTGGGGACCGCCTCGCTTCACGTTCAGAGACATACACTAATGTGGGGGGAGGTGGTTTCTATCGTAGCCTGGCCAATCTCTTCAACTTATCTAGCACACCTCTAGAACATGAGACAATATCGTCGACACGACCTTCACATTTGGCAAGGCTGTAGAGGCCACTAGCTGCAGAGGTTGATCGTGTGATTGGTGACGGCCACGCATCATCTGCGTCTTGACTGATAGCTTCGCCCTCCTCAGCTACGCAAGCATGGCTCAGACCACGGATCAGTTGCTGTCCTTTTCATCAGCTCGTCAGCCGCATCTAAGTATCGTTCTGCTCAGTTCACTTCCTGACTGAGACCTCGATACTTCACATGTGTCAAGATGCCCGACAGACGTTCGGAGTTCTTCTTCTGCTTTGGCCCAACTCCTGGTTCATTCCTGTTCGACACACCTAAGGGATGCTATATGTAGGTGGTTTCAGCCTCAGTCGGTTGCAAATACATACTGATCATATAATTGCAGTGCGAACATACCAACCTCAATCCCCCAAGGTTCTTGGCGACAAGTCGGAGCTGAAGAGGATTTATGCCGGGGCCATCGGCCCTAATGGTGAGGCATTCCTGGCTTACAAGAAGCAAGATGGTACGCGTTTTACATGTACGTACCGTAACGAGAGCAGCCCAAGACTCCAGACCCACTGATAGCCAAAAAGGGTCAAACTCATCGTTCAAGAAGAAGTACACAAGTCTCGAAGAGCATAGAATTCCAAGCACGGAGGCAGAGAATTGGCAGAGGAAGCTTTGGGTCTCACTGGCTAAAGATGGGGCGAGATTCATGTGTGAGGGCACGGGCGCGGTACGCTGGAGTGGTCTCGACGACGCAGTTGAAAAGATGGTGCGGGAAACGTCTGGTACTCGCCATCTGGCTCTCGGCGTTGGGACAAGTTACGTCCTATTACATGGCGATGGTGCATATACTTATCGCTGTGCAAAGAACTATCCTTACCTGGATAAAGTACTTGGTCAGAATCATGGCAAGCCAACAGTCAGTGAGCCGAGTGCCTGCGTTTGATGAACTGAAAGCTGACATATCGCTGTTGCAGTTCATAGCTTTAAACGCGTATTGCGCAGACCAATTCTTCCTCATTGTCGAAAACAAATACGCTTTTTTCCAGCTACCTGCGAGCATGCAAAACACTGTGGAAGAGGCTCTGCGAGATCATGGCGTTACATGTAACGTGCTGGCTCGCACGACTCAACCAAATCTCGACACTGTGAAAAAGAGTATCTCAAATGGGTCTTTTCTTCAGCAAGTTGGGGCAGGTTCAACTATAATCGGTACGATAGTCACCCTGGCAACTTCTTGTTCAGTCATGTAGACATGACAAGTCTTTGCGGCATTCAGGAGGGCAGTTGTCTCCACGGGGGTATCGCTTTACGCAGCGAGCTGGAAGAAACCGGGGACCGCACGCATGATCTCTTGTGGCATATACAGAAGGAATCACAGGAAAGGGAAGCGATTTTTCACACCAATCTTGTTTTCATGCTGCTATAGAAACAGCTTTTTTCCAAGTGCCATCTTTGATGCAACACTATCCATCTCTCGTAGTATGTGCATGCACGGCGAGCTCCTCAATACATCCAATGAAGGATGTTTCGATCCTGCTACGCGCGTGTCTTAATGCTGTGAGGAGGCAGGTCCAAGGTATACCCTTCCAGATGATATGATCAACATACACCAAAACCTTCCCTGCCTGCCTTCTGTCGTAAATGCTGGTTGTTCCTCATGTGGGAACGGGTATTCGCACCGTCCTAGAGTCGCAAAGTCCAATTTCAGCTCCTTATCTGGAGTGTGCGGGCTTGTCGCTGGACGGCATCCAAGATGGGGCATTCTGCAACGCGTTCATGATGCCTTTGGTGTTCATACCCCTCATGCCATGCTTGGGAATGGTATCCCTGCTAAGACCTGGTGGCTTCTTCAGAGTTCCTTCCTTTCCCAGAGTTGATTCCTAAGCAAGCCCTGAGATGGTCGAATTCTGTCTCTGCTGACCGCCCAATGGTGGGCCGGAACCCGGGTAGTTGTTGGGATCGATGCCAGCCATGTTGCCATTGCGGTCGGTTGAGAGGGGGTTGCCGGTCGGTGGACCAGGCTTCGGAACCTCAAGGTGTTCATAGTCCAGAGTGAATTCTCGACGCTCACGACGCCACTCAGACTGGTTGAAGAAGACGTAGACTCCGCGCTCCGAGGTCTCAGTCAACCTAACGGCCTGCTGACCAGGCGCGGCGCCATTGGTAAGATCAACGAGTGTGATTCCCGCTGCAGATTCACGGCCGTCCTTCTGCAGCCACTGTCTGAGCACCTTGTGCCAGCGCCAGTCTCGTCCGATGAGTTCGCAGGCTGCAATATCCTGGGAGACATCACCTGGCGATGTGAAGAAGATGTGGAATAGCGTTTCTGTAAGACCTCATTAGCGAATCATCGAACAAGCGCGCACCTAGGAAAGCTCACCGTCGCTGAAGGATCCCATCCGCTCATGCTGCGGGGGCACATTGTTTACTGTGTAGGCCGCTGGGAGCGCGAAGTGAGGGATCGGGTGCTTATCCTTGAAATCGTACGGCGATCCGGAATTGTTGTGCGACGGGAAGGGATGAAATGTGGGGTGAAGAGGCTCCATCACATCGAGATCCATGCCAAGTGTGTTGAGGTCCTGTCCCATCAACATGACGGTGTTACGCCACTGCAGCGGGAGTGTCTCGTCAACTTGGCCACCTGGAGTCTCGAGCTGGCGTCGTGCTTCAAAGATAGCGTTGAGACCAGCTAAGCCCCACTTCTCATTCTCTGTCATGTCGGCATAACGCTTCACACCCGGGGCATTGGAGTTGGCTGGGCCCGGCTGCTGCTGACTCTGTGTTGGTAGAGGCTGAGATTGCGGTGCCGGTTGGCTCGTGCCTATTGGAGCTTGCTGACTTGGTGGAAGGATGCTACTGCTGCCAGAGGCATTGCGAATGGGCAGCTGAGCCGGTTGGCTGAGTGGCTGCGGTTGCGACTCGTCAGGTGAACCAAGAGTAGCGCTGCCCAATCCGTTCGTCTGACGCACAGCCTCGCCATTGCTCGGTGCTTGGTTGTGAAGCGGCGGAAACTGCTCTTCGCCACCGCCTCCTGCACGATCTGTAGACTGCTGGTGCGAACGCTGACCGTCGAACTGGTCAAGCGAATGCTGGGACGGCGCCGCGGAGGGAGCACGCTGCTGGGATGGCAGAGGGCCAGTAGCTGCTTCTGACAACGGAGCCGGCAATGGAGCGTGCGAGGGAGCTTGATGCGGTTGCGCAGATGGCTGGCGTATGGCTGCGCTGTTCCAGCCGCCAGAAGTGGACTGCTGCTGGCGCGGCTGGCCAGAGAGAGATGGAAAGTCACTATCATAGTTAGCCTCCGCATCCAACGGCACCCATTTCGTCTTCTGTCGTCCGCGGGGTGCCATCTTGACGAGTTGGCGGCTCGTCAAATAGCGATACAGGCAAGGCGTCGACGGTTGGCAATTGACGTTTGGCTGTTGTCTTTCTCAAGTCCACAAAGCTGGAAAGCTGAGTATCGTAAGAGTAGATTGCAACAGCCGGTGACGCCATCAGAAGTGAACTTGAACTTGACTCACTTCCGCCAACCGCCTGATGCCTATCTCACCTCAATGTACTCAAGGGTCAAGGAGTGCAGAGCAGTCCGTGATACCGTGCAGGCATAAAATAGTAGAGCCCCGTCAATCCCATGCCCTGCCGTATCCCACCATGCCATTCTGCTGCCGCCGCTGGCCTCATTGCCATCGCGTGCCAAAGTGAAATGAAAGAGAAATGTGCCTTACCTCATGTCAATTTGCGGTTGCCCGCCTCCGCCCATGACTTGTGCGAATCCTGAAAGTTGACCAGGTCGCGGTTGGCCTAGACCAGGCGCTCCTCCCAGTCCACCGAAGCCTCCTGACGAAGGGGCTCCGAATGCCCAATTTGCGCCTGCATTCCCATTTCCCAGACCAGTCTTTTGCGTGTTCTGCAGACGCGGTGTCTGACGCGAGCCTTGCTGAGTGCCAAAGGAACTCATGCTTATGTTGCGGAGCGGCTGCCCTTGATTGCCTGTATCGTCGATGCCACTGTCAGTCGCTGAGTCTGCGTTGCCCTCGAAGAGCGAAGGCACGTCAAGGAAAGTAGCTGGCCGCTTAGCCTTGCCACGTTGCTTTGGAGCCATGATGAAGTGTTGTTGCGGGAGAGGTTAGGGGAAGATGGACAGTGTGTTATAGCTGGTGCGCGCGCAAACACACACACGCGGCGGCGGGTCTTTACATGTGACGGGGAGGTGCATACCGCTACGGCCATTCATACTGTGTAGTACGTCTCACTCCTCGCTCACTTCGTCCTCAGTTGCGCATCCGCTGCTTCTTGCCGGCGCCGTTGTGCGCTCAATGTGCGTTCGGAATCCCTTCTTTTTTGCCGATGTGGTTATCGTATGTATGTTGTCGAAGGCCGCAGAGTCGAGGGTTCGTTCGAGGGTCGAGGAAGGTGATAAATGCAAATGCGATTGTCGGGTGTTTGAATGTCGACCCCAAGCTATCAACGTCGATGCACGTTCAAGCAGGACGGGAGCGGCCGCAAGCATGGATCACCCCTGCAGCGACTAATGAATGCTTGGCGTAGATCACCGCATGTTTGACAACGATATGATCGTGAGACCGCACAGTATTTACAAGGAGCAATGATGGTCGCAGTGACAGCAGTTCAATACGATCAGATACTTACCATCAATCTCATTCGAGTCACGGGGATGTACGAGAAGTGTTTTCGTTACTGCGTCTGGAGACTCGCTCCGTTATTCACTACCAAAGCATGTCTGTTCTTCTGCTGCCAACGCTCAAGCGTTCAGATTCAGCGGCGACGTGCAAGAGAAGCTCGTGACCTGGGGGTTCTTAAATACCTCAATCATTCCCTCCACAGCAGCATACATTCCCAATCCACACATCGCCAAGCTCGCCAGGAAGTAGATGACATGCCAGCCATTCATCGCAACTTGCAGCGCACCACCTGACATGAAGCCACGAATGTATCGCTGCATTGTGGATCCTTGCCGTCGGACTTGACCCGTCGTCGCATCGAATCCTTCACCCTCCGCGAGTCGAATCGCATTCCTCTTGACGTCGAAAGCGAGGCATACAAACGGAGGAATGGTGTATGTCAGGTTCAGCAGAGTCGATGCTGAGATCACAGCGACGAAGCCGAAGTAATCTGGAATGGCTGCCGCGATGATGAAGGCCGTACTCCACCACACGGGCACTATTGCGCCATACAAGATCTTGCCTTTCCTGGTGATGAGTGGCGGTGCGTCGAAAAGGTCCATAAGGATGTTGTTGTAGAAGACCTTGATTCCAATGTTCCCGTACAGTGCCGCCGCGATGAGTGCGGCAATCAATGAGACCATGTTGCCTGCAGTTTGCCAGCCGTAGACAGATACGCCTTGGTAACTTGGATTGTAACTGTACTGGCCTTGATAGTAGTAGATGAAGCACCCGTACACCATGTAGACTGTGTAGATGAAGAATTGAGCACCCCACATGGCTTTGATGAAATCGACTGGTCTACGCATCTCAGCCATGAATTCGACAAACAACTAAATTTGGTCAGCGATTGGTTTCGATGCATCAATCTCGTCTGAAACCATACCTGCACACCGGCATACCCAAGAACGCCTGACAGCAGCCCATTGATCGATCCAACAAGATTACTGGCTGGAAGACCAGCATAGTGCACAATTGGCGGGTATACACCATTTGCATCTGGCTTGATGCTGTCTGGATCCACGGCTGATCCGGCACTTCCGAGTACAGAAGCTGCATAGTTTGGCGGACTGTGACTGACGAATCCCATCGTCATGAAAATGACAAGCAAATTAAGCCAGACTGCTAGATTGGCAATCAGTCCGAATTGGCGAAGCGTGCGGACCTGACCGAGAACGAAGCCGGTAATGATAAATAATAGCGGGCACACGATGTAGCAGAGTCGAAATTTGGACACCTGGGAGATGTTTTGTCCAAACTGAATGGTCACTTGCCCAAGAAGCAGCAGCAGACCCAAGGTCTGAATGATGTTTGTGACATGTCGAGCGATGACTCCCCAAGTCCTGAATGCTAGGTCGCCGTAACTTTTGCACGGGAATTGGTAGCTGTCGACGCCTGAAATGAAAGCTCAATAGTCAGCAAGTGTCTCAGACATCAAGGCACTTTCTTATATCGGGGTTGTTTACCAAGAAACACTCTCCAAACGAGATAGCCACTATAACCAGCGAAGAAGCCGAAGACAGTGTATAAGGCAATACCAGGGCCCCAGCCTAACGTTCCAAGCGCAAATCCAACACCATAAGGTCCGAGGATATCTGTGGTGATCTGAAATTCGTTAGAGAAGCGGCTTGGGCCGAATTACACTGAGACCTTACTAGATAGAAAGCTGCACCCCATGATGCAGTCCTAAAGGCCCTGCTGGCATTTGCCCATTCCAAGTCGCTGATTTCGATACGATTCTCCTTGTTAGTGAAGTTCACCTCGCTGTGGTGCCTCGCTGCATCCAAGTTTGGGTCCACTTCGGATGAGACATCGTGGGCGTGCTGATTCTTGCGATTCAGAATCTCTCGCCAGCGAAGCTTCGGCGATTCCAACTCCTTCTCCTCCTCTCGCGTTTTCTGGGCGTAATAGAAGTATTCCTCGAATGTGACTGCTGAGTCGTGCAATTTACGCTCCTGTGGTCGAATGAACGTGCTCTGAACAATTTGTGCATTTTGCGCTGGAACATAGCTTTCTGGCGGTGTGTCGCTGGTCACGTTGCCCTTCTCGCTGACCGATCTATTCTCCGCCATGCTGTCGACTCAGGTCACTCCCGTGCCTCTCAAAACTCTCACAGGAACAAGGTGCGGAAGGAAGGCTTCAAGTAAGGTTCTTATCATCTTCATGCTCCTTCGTAGAGCTGCACCGCGTACAGCCGCTGTCAGCCGGACGCACATGGCGATTGCGCTTGAGTGCTTCGATGCAGCAGTAGTCCGTCTGACGTCGCATGAGAGAGGAGATGATTGCAGTGGCTGCCGAGGATCCGAGCCATGTTGAAGAAGCATTGGCTACGGCGGTCAAGCTTTCTGCCAAGCGCTTACAGGGACGCGATCCTTGCACGCGTTTCTACGCCCTCTGAATCACAACTTCATCCTTGTCTCATCGGAGTGTTGCATTATTACTCTTGCTCTATCTGGCCTCTCTCTGAGCAGTTCCAGTGATTCGTTGGGCAATCTAATCCGGTTGATTGCCCTGTGCGGTTGCCTGATCGCCTTCCCAAAGGAGGCACCGTCAACTCCGAACTCCGCGGCCTGAGAACGACGGCGAACAAGTACCTTCGCCCAGGACATGAGACTGGCCTACACCAGCATTCTGTTCTGGAATCGAAAGTACGGCTCTCGATTGAAGAGTAACTGAGCTCCATTTTCGGGAGCCTGAGGCAATTTAAAGGCTCTCTATTTGGTGTACCGCGACTTCACCTTCACCTTCTCTCTGAGTCACCTTGAGGTCACGATAGCACTTCAAAACGAATGCCAGATCATCATGATGGGAGTATAGGTGACAATACTTGGATGACATACTTGTGAGCGAGGTTGAATTTCCTGCTGCTAGATGGCAGAGGCAAGGCAGGAGCAGCACCTCTTGGAGTCATTCCAAGATACAAAACTCTACGAGATCGGATAGTCTACGCCAAAGCTTCACTAGGTCGTCGAATTCGTACACCACTGCCGCCCTGGAGACTAAATTCTCTGGAACTCGTGTCTTATCTGGCCACGAAATATTCCGCCCTTTGGCGTCGACTCTTTCCGTGAAAAGCGTTCCTTACTATATAAGCGAACAGATTCTTCAGGCATGTCTAGGTTACATGCAGTAATGATTCAAATTGGCCCTGGACAGAAGATCCAGCATTAGCGATGCTGTCTGCAAGATTTCCACTAGAGACCACGTCCATGACACCTGGAAGGCCTTTTCCGACACTTGACGTTCTTGACTTCTTGCCATCGACATTACTCAATGCTGCTAACATGGTCGGAGATGTTTTGTACTTGCAACAAAGTTGACTCAAAACACAGATTCATCCTGGCAGTTTAGGAAGCTGGAAGCGCGCCTCCATCTCGGCCTGGTTGCTCCAGATCGACACCCCACTTTGAGCGCCAAACACAAAACACAGAAGATCATATATGCTTGAGGCTCATCGATTCCAACTACAATCGATATAGCAATGGCATTCTCATCACGATTGGCGATAATCACTGGCGGCATAGGTGAGGCAGTATTCCTCTTTTGCTTTCCTCAATTCCAACTCACCTTTACTCAGGTGGGCTTGGCTCTGTAACCGGCAAGCTTCTCCAATCCAACGGTTCCAAGCTAGCATTACTATACGCTCCATTCGAAAAATCAAAAGTCGACCCAACGATAGAATCCACTTTTGGGTCCAACGCAGATGGTGTACAAGCCTACGAATGCGATGTTACAATCGCAAAGTCAGTCGAATCCGCATTCGCCGCCATCGTAAAAGACGATGTCGCATTTCCTTGGTTACTAGTCAACGCAGCAGGCTATGTCAATCTCCGGCCTTTGGAATCTTTCCCAGCAGACGATATTTACAAACACTACATGATCAACCTCTACGGACCTACGTTAGCCGGCAAAGCTTTTGCGAACGCTTATTTCGCAGCTGCCAAAAAGGCTGGAGATTCAGCTCCTGGTGGTAGGATCGTCAATATCGCCTCACAAGCTGCTCATGTGGCGCTTCACAACCATGGCCCGTATTGTGCGAGTAAAGCGGGGTTGATTGGGTTGACAAGGTGCATGGCTTCTGAGTGGGGTCCGAGAGGCATAACGGCCAATTCCATATCTCCTGGACCTGTTATGACTGAGCTTGGGAAAAAGGCTTGGGGCGATCCGGCCTTGAAGGAGGAATATCAGAAAGCTGTGCCTAGTGGGAAGGTGAGTAGACCCACACATCATGCATATTCTGATCCCTCGCTGACTTGACATACAGTTTGCGGAGCCTTCTGAGGTAGCAAGAATCGTGGAGTTCCTGGCGCGTGATGAGGCGCTGAACATTAATGGCGATGACCTCCGGTTAGATGGCGGGTTCACAGTAAGATAGATGGTGGAAAGCGGTGAGATGACCTAAAAATGTTATGCGGTTCCCGACGTTGAGTATCGATTGTACTGCCGGCACAACTGCGTTGCCTACATGATGGACACAGCAAAGGAGTGGAGGTCGAGCTGAGTCTCAGCTTCGCCGCCACGATGCCCTTGTCACACGTCCAGAATAACTCTCGCAAGACGACTGATGCTGGTACTCGAGCTGAGAATGTGCTCGTCGGTAACATGAAACCAACGCTCACAAATTCCATAGTCGCATCCTGCGCCATTTGGTAAAACCGCGGTCAAGTGAAGCTGCATCTTGCTGCCTGTTTACTGGCACTAGATCATCCTGAAGACATGATGATGCTACTGGTATTGGAGCTGAGATGCTTACCGGTAACATGACACTAGCATTTTCAGCTCAATATGGATGCATAGCCTGCTCCACCCTGGAAAAACTGCGGGTCATTATGGAATCCTATAGCTCATCCGCTGAGGGCTGATTGACCATGTTCACAATTCTCTAGGTGAACAGCTCGTAATGCAATAATCTTCTAATTGATATAAAGTCTTAGAAATCCGCTGGCTGGTCATGCTGTCGACAACGATTTTTTCATTCTTGAATGTCCTCTACTATCAAATCCACTTGATCGATCCAAGAGAAACTACCCAGTCAACATGAAGGCGATATTTGCAACTGCCATTCTTGGCTCAATGCTCCCTCTCGCAATGGGATACTGCTGCGGTGGCGATGGCTCAGGCATATGCGGCGATGGCACCACACAGGGTGCTGGCTGCTGTGGTTACGGCTCCTGTAACATCTTCTGCTGCAAGTGAGTGGGTATAATCCCTCATTGTCTGAGACATATCGCTGACGGGTTATACCCTTGATCAACAGTTGCGACCCGAGTGGCGGCAGTAAGTTGCTTTCATTCTACCTCGAATTGCCTTCGAGCATACTGACTCTGTTTTCAAAAAGCATGTCGGGGTGGCCGTGACGATAAGAGAAGCCTTCCTGAGGTCTTCAAGCGTGCGGACCTTGGAACTCAGTGGACGTTTACCGAGGCCGACAAGTCTGGCACTGGGTCTATCTCTCTTTCCGACTACCTCGAATATATGAATATCAGTACTGATAATACTGAGGTCCTTGCGTATTGGGAGACGTGGTTCAACCAGTAAGTCAAGAAGCTCGAGATTCATTGACTGCGCTGATAAATTCAAAGACATGATACGAATGGCGATGGAGTCATCTCCTTGGCCGAGGCGGCGTAGTTGTCGCGAGATCTGACTCGGCTGATAGGCAGTCCCCGGGATCGAGCAATTCACGTCAATACTGAACGGGTACGATGATACCTTTGAAGAACAGCTAGACAGAATCGAGATTCTCATGTTGCGTTTGCACATCCTTCCCTCTCATCTTGTCCGGCCAGCGCATGTCGCCATGTCTTTATCAGTCTCAGCTGAAATGCCGAGTGAATGATGCTGTTGAGTGAAGCTCTTGGAGAAGCCACGACGCTCATTAATACGAGCACTGCGCCTTCAGCTTCATCAGAGCCGTCACCACGAGACGTTGATTTCGAGTTTCCGAGCGCGAGCCTTGCGGAGATCCTACCGCTGGCGCAGCATTGTGCGACCACCAGCTGAAACTCTTGTGTAGCAATGAGGAGACATACATGGCTGGCCGAGAATAGAAAGTCAAAGCGCATTCGTTCACTTGCGTGTTGAGGTATTGCAGAGCTGATGATTGACGTGAGCGATATTGAATGCTATTACGAGAGAAGAATATGGTGTTCACTTCATCTCATCGCTTTCCTGCTCGGTTCGCTGTTTACGCAGCTGCAAGTACGTGCAGGTGTGATCCGGGCCTGCGATGTATCTCTGCTTCCAGAGGCGTTCCTGGCAGAACCTGCCCAGGTGCTGCCTCCACACAGACGCTTCGTGACTTCCACTATATATCGTGACTTCCACACCCACTGCCGGCAACCCCATCGTACCGTAGGGCAAAATGCTTGATTGAGCAAGAGTGTCTTACTACATTGAAGCAGCGCCAGAGCCCTCACTCACCGCAAATTAATCCATCTCAGCTGTTCTTCCGAAGAACGATACAGCTCTCTGACACGTTGAACCGCACGTTTGCACGCATCTTTTCTCGTCTTGTCTTCTAACTTCAGCTTAGCTGCAGCACTGGCTGAATGAACTGAATCTTGTTGGAGTATGGCTCTTTCAGCAGAAATGCGCCAAGCTTGCCGCGAAGCTTCACGTGTTTCTGAACCTGACACCAAATCACTGAGGTGCGACATGTCTACTCCAAGGAGCTGCGGCTCTTTCACGCCTTGAACGAATGCGTCGCCAACTAAAATATGTGAGTCGAGAGCTTCACTACGGAGAACGAAGGGAAAGGGTGCGCCACTCAGCTGACAGAGGTCGTCTCCAATTCGTGCCTGTGGAGGTACCCAAGCTGGTAGTGGACCCATATCGCTTTCCACTATGCAGAGATTGCGATCTCTATCATGTGGGCAACCCGTGATGTGAGGCCTGAGATCGCGCATGAGACTGCCAAGCTCGTCTCTCTCGGGACTATCGTGCAAGTACGGTGAGGCCAACCACTGCAGAAGAGTATCTTCGCTGGGAGATAGGTGAGATGCTACTTGGTGCATTGCATGATTCAGAGTGAATATCTCATGCATCATATCATCAAACAAGGCACTTCCATGATTGTGATCAGCTCTCGCTATTGAAGCGTGGAGAAAGTTTCGACAGCGGCGATACCACGCGACCAGAGCAATGCCTTCTTCAGTAGGGCACTTGTTTCCAGTCCGACGTTGTACATGCTTAGAAGGACAATCTGAAGCATCTAGCACTATGCCAATCTTTCCGAAGTATCGACCTTTGAGTAGAAGCTCGTTGCAGTCCAGAGGTGATATGCGACAAAAGTGGTTCATCGTATCTGCACCATACTGCCGGTTATCGAGGGACCAGTCGTAGAAAGTGTGCTTTGCTCGAGACCGTTCAGACAAATACTGAAGATGAGGGACCCAAGATGGCCTAGGAAGTGCCGTGACTCCAGCTCGCTCTGTGCCAGTCAGCGAGAGCATAATGGCCGTCCGGCCTCCTGAACTGTTCACGGGTGCGGTGAGAAATATCTCCACGACACGACGGTATAGCTCACCAACCGGCAATCTGTAATCCGGTTGTAAGGCTTCGAAGCGTTGGAGACCAAGAACTCTGCTTACACCGAAAATGCGATCGAGTGATTCATGGCATTCCAAGGCAGACATCATTAAGAGATCCTTGCAAAGCGAAGTCGGCCTGAATGGGTCTTTGGCAGTGTGATGTGATCGATTGCGTGCCCTCAGTTGGTTGAGATAATTACACCTCGCCCAGATTTGACGTAGCTCAGACCTAGGCAGAGTGCTAGGCAGACTCTCAGCGTTCCTGTCTTCGCCACTGTCTAACTGGCCAGGAACTCTCGCAATATCGATAAACGTCTCCCAAGACGCATTGTGACTCCCACAGTAGATCTGAACAGCACGGGCGAGCGCCACTTCCTGTACTACCCAGAGACGTGAGAAATATGGTCGCTCAAGTAGTTTCGCAACGGCGGCGAGAGCCTCAGAAAGCCTGACTGACGGTCGTCCTGTGAGCGATAGATGACAGCAATTGCAGCGAGTGTTAGTTGCAAGATGATCTGCGAGCAATTTAAGCAAGTCCTCTCTCGAACGGTCGCCTCTTGCTTCTATTGGAGCACTGAGCGCAATGAAAGCCATAGTTTCGACATCGTGCTGTTTTCCAGGTCCAAGCCAGACTAGAACCCGCTGCGCCATGGAGTATATATCGCCCATGATAGCGACTTGGCGCGACCTCTCTTCGACATCGGCCTGATTAATGCAGATCGCATCTGCCCACAGAAATCTAGGCTTGTTCAAATAGCGAAAGGACTGCAGAGCAGAATGCAGCGATTCTGTAATCCAAATTGTGGTGCTGCGTGGAAATCTCAATGGCTTTGCAAAGTTGAGATCTCCCCAACAGTAAGATACGGCCTCATAAGAAATCGAGTCATTGTCTTGACTCAATGGCCTGTGATGTATCTCTGCTTCCAGAGGCGTTCCCGGCAGGCCTGGTTTCAGCTCGACTATCCTGATGTATCCAGAGTCCAGAGATCGGTAGGGCGAATCAATGTTCCCGCCCCGGCCCTCACGAGTGTGCTCAGGCATGACAAGCGTAGCATCATGATACGTTTCCCAGGATGAGGAGATGCTTGAAATGTTGATTCTGAGATCTGACGGAAGGAGCAACGGGAACGTGAGCTCCTCTAGCTTCTCAACCTTCAAGTCACGTGATATAATCAAATTTCTCCGACATTTCTGCGAGCTTGGCCACTCGTTTCCAATTTTCCATCCATCGTCTTCCTCGACCACAATTGTTTTCAAATTGGCTTTGTTCAACACCGGTCAGGTCGGCCGAGCGCACGGAGTAGCAATTGTCGTTCATCGTTCAGAGAATATTCCGGCTGCTCAGCGAAGCACCAATGAGACATCAAAATCAACTTTCTTCATGACGTATAGCTCCATCATGAAGAGAGGAGAGAGCCGACGGTGTAGTGAAGTCGGCCTCTACATGGACTGATCATTTGTAAGCTGTGGTAGTATCCTATCTCGATACATTGATATATCAGAACCTCGAGCAGCAGACTTTGTGCCTTACATACAATTGACACCTCAGCAATCATGGGTTTCCAGTACAAGAAAGTGCTCCTCATTGGCTCAACTTCCGGCATTGGCGCAGCATTGGCAGAAACACTTGTACAGAACAATGTGTTTGTTGTTGGTGTTGGCCGCAGAAAGGAGCGTTTGGAGTCTTTTGTCAAGGAGCATGGTCCTTCAAAGACAGACTATCGTGTCTTCGACATCAATGATCTCGCAAAAGTAAGCCAATCCCAAGCCAAGCACAAATCCAATCGCCACATCGCTTCAAAAATGTTTGGATGAAGCGTCACGCTGAGCCGATCGCCTGCAAGTCAACAGCTTTGAAGGCTGCGTAGATGCTGCAATGACCTTCGCTCCGTCCGCGACATTGTTATCTTTTTGAAGTACTAACGCCACTTGATAGGGACCAGAATTCGTCAAGGAAGTCTTCCAAGCCCATCCAGATATCGACTTTGTGTTCATCAATGCCGGTATTCAAAGAGCTCTAGACTTCACAAGCCCAGACACCGTCGATCTCGAGAAAATGGAACTTGAACTCAAGACCAATTACACTGCGCCAGTCTATCTGACTAAAGCCATCTTGCCATATCTGACATCTCAATCTCGTCCTACTGCTTTGGCTTTCACGACCACTCAACTCGCGATCATTACTCTTCACAGCAGACCGAACTACGGGGCCTCAAAAGCTGCTCTGCACCACTTTGTTCTGGCGCTGAGGGAGCAGATTAGGAAGGCTGGCCAAAGTGTGAACGTCATCGAGGTCTATCCGTAAGTTGGTACACGTATATGTAAAAACTCCCCAGACTGACCATTTTCAAGACCTGCTGTGCAGACCGAGCTTCACGATTCAAAGCATCAACCGGATCTCAAGAACGGTGATCAGATCGGGATGCCGCTGAAGGACTTCAACAATCAGCTGTGGCAAGGTCTCGTTCATGGCCAAGAAGACATCGCAGTCGGCACTGCTAAGGACATCTTCGACAAGGTTGAGCCGATTCGGAGAGAGGAAGACAAGAAATTCAACGATACCATGGATGAGGCGCTGAAGAACTTTTTGGCATAGAAGTACATGGTCTCAAAGATCAAGGAGGAGGATAGCACTGTAGTATGAAGTAGAACGACAACCGAGCATCTCAAATTCAGCATCTGACTCGGCGTCATCATGGTATATTCCTTCGTTTATTGAGCTAACGGTACAGCGTCCAGCGTATTCTTCGCGGAGAAAGCAGACCTTCGAATGGAGCGTATGGAGCATAAAGACAGACGGACCAATTGCCGAATATTCGAAGCAAGCATTGAGAACTGTGCATTTTGTTTCCTCTCCTCGAGAGGAATTCCGTCGTAGCCAGTTGGCGATAAATTTGCAGATGCGCTGTGATATGGTCTGAACAGGGTTAGGGAATGGATGTACTTGGAGCGAGCCATAATATACAGGATCTCACCTACATGTGGCCTATCCATGTGGCTCATTGTCAGCAAATTTACAGGAGCGTCGCAAAACAGCCTCACTGGCTTAAAATCGCATGTGGACTCGAAGGAAGCTACGGCAGTGAATGTTCCTGACTGCTTACCTACGAGGTCACTCTAGAGTCAGTTCATTCTCGATGAATCTACAGGATTGGCACAAATTGATCTCGATAGCTTCGAAAGTCGAGTAGTCAGGAGCGAATTCTTGGAAGCGGGCTCTGTGTCACAACTCTCCTACAGTAATGCTCCTCTGTCAGCTCATTGTTGACGTTTCTGTAGAAGTAGAGCAGACCGATCCTAGTGCCTTACTCTGAATTTGAATCTTGCATGGCCAAAAGCGCGCTCGCTTGCCCATTCTGCCGCTCATTTGGCGAGTCTGAAACCACGAAGGCAAAGGTTCTGGACGCGTCGGACCAGGCTGAGCGCGCGAAGTTGCTGGACGCGACGTAGCTTGAGTGCCCGGTACGAATTTGCCGTATGCTTGAGCTGGAGCGCGTGTGGGGCCCGCTGCTTGCGATTGAGCGCTCGCGCGCGGTAGAACTACCTGTGCGCACCTCGGTCCAGAAGTCAGTTGACTCAGTTGACAGGTCGACTTCTGACTGCACAACAGTAGGATCCTGCAGGACTTTGAACTCGATGCCAAGAGTAGTGTGGATAGTTTCGATCTGATCTAGATCGAGCGACAATTTGACGAAATCGCCGGGGTTCTCGACGCTAATGGCGTTTCGATCGGTATTGTGGTTCTCGCGAACCTCGAGAGAGCATTGGAATCGAATTGAACTGAATTCGTGTCTTCGATCCAAAGATCTTCCAATGATGAGAAGTTGACTTTGTTTTACTGCTCACCTGGCAATATTTTCTCACTTCAGCTCAACAACAATGTTTCTGCAATAATATCGAAAGGCGACGGGGATAGCATGGATATCAGGTGTACCGGCATAGGGAGATGACAAAAAGGCTTACTATGTGAAAACCACCGCTAGTACCTAATGTCACTGCGCCCCACGATCTTCACCCGAACAGCCTTCTCCTTGATGCCATACTGATGAGGAACTACTGGAGAGATGTTGAGGAGCGTAGCCTTATTGATCTTGCCGAAGCCAAAATGTGCCTCCAGTTCTCGCTTGAGCTCGTCCTTACTCTGCAAGTACTTCACAATAAGGTGTTTGATTAGAGCAGCCTGCTTCGGTCCTATGACCTGCAGCCACGGAATTGGTTGAGCGCCTGCTGGACCAGGGAAACAGTACTGGCACCAGACAACAAACCTGGTGTGACCGAAGTAAATGGGCGCGGCTTCACCGCGGATTTGGCGACACACTTGAAGGAGGACCGGGAGCTGTGGGAATTCAGGCTCTACGACATGATATCCATGGGAGTAGTATGCTAGGCGAATCTCGTTTGGATTCTTATCGTCGATGTCGAGCGCGTATTCGTAGATGCGGTTCCTCAGTTCTGCTGAGAGGGAGAAGAAGCTAGTCCGGTTCTTGCTGATGACCATGAGGGGCTGTCTACATCAACGTCAGCACTGTCTGCAACACAATGATAAGAGCTGAGTGGTTAACAACTTACTGCTCAACGATTCCATCTCGAGTTGTGTCGTACAGCTTCTTCGCGAGTTGCTGGACCGCCTCGATCTTCATGTAGGGGTACTCGACGCGGAGAAGGTGAAATGCTGAATCGCGTACTCGAGCAGCAACAGACTCGGCGTCTGTGTCGATGTACATGGTTAATGCAGATGCATTATGTCCTTCCGGCTGAGCACGGCCACTGAATGCGCCTGTCTTTCCAAAGCGTTGCATAGTGTCTATCGGTTTGCTCGAGTCGTTGATGGGAAGTGAGTCTGATGTGAGGACTGCTGTCTGTGGTGGCGGGTCGAGCAGTTGCGTGTTGGTGGTAGCTGCAGGTGTCCTAAACCGTAGCTAGATCGTTCAGGGTGATAAACTTGTATAGGCTTACGGACGTGGCGCAAGGCTCGTTGCTGATGGTTGGCGATTAATTACGCGTCATGTGTGGCGAATTGCTGGTAGGAAGGTAGTGGACAAGCCAAAAGTGAGCAAAGGTGTAGGTGCTCAGGCTGTGGCGGACGCCTAAATGGAAGGACTGACGGCGATTGACAGTTGCAAGTGTCGTTGTCGATGACCGCCAATTGTGTTGTTAGTGGTAACAAGATGGCGAAGAAGCCAGAGCAGGCGATCGAAGAAGTTGTAGTGGTGAGATTTTGAGGCGGCGACGCGGCTTCATGTGACTCCACTGTAAGCAAAGCGTTCCCAGGGTCGCATACAATCGATCTGACATGCCTTGCCCTCACTTCAAGTGATTGACTTGAATCCTCGCACTCCCTGCAGGTCTGGGCCTCAGCTCTGAGAGTCAATAGACGGCCTTCACTGACCATTGAACAGCAACGTCAAGCAGGCGCGATTCGCCCTCGTAGCAACGGAGCCACCACTGTGTCAAGCTCAATGACCAAACGCCCGGCAGCAGCCACACGAAGCGCAGGAAGAAGAGCCCGAGCAGTCTGAAGATATGCTCATTGCGGTCATCCAGACGTGCTTCGATCGGTCGCCATCCACGCCGGTGTTCTTCGCCATGGATCACGCCGGCAACGGATCACTCTTCGGTCCAAGGGACCTCGACTTTGCTGCAAGGCCCATCGAGAAGACGCGCAAAAGCTTCGACTTGCACGCCACACCTGCGATTGGGAATTGCAGAATTGGACGACTACTGTCAAGACAGTGTCCGAATTCCCAGTCCTCAGTGCTGATGCTTTATGCCGAACTTCTTGCAGCATCCCGCCGAATGCTCTCCGCCCGGAGTACCAAAAGAAGCCGGCACGCGGCCAGGAAACCCTCAAACGGACCAGTGGAACACAGTGTCTGCGAAAATCTTTGACTGAGTCGTTCAGATGAGCAGCATAGCTTGCGCATTGCAGTGACTACTCTGTCGGCTTGCGGGAGCTTGCTGCTCTGGTCTCGTCCCCGATCTCACTCGCCTTGACCAAGAACAATGCTCTGGTGACACAGACCCGACCTCTGACAGGCGAACATGGTCGCGAGATGGACATCTGTCGCAGGTCCTGCCCGGTGTCTAGCCCGGTTCAGAAGAGTTGGAATATGCCCTGATGTTCACCAGAGCTACGTCAGTCGACAGCAACATCATCATATCAGAATCTGACCTGAAGGTCTAGAGCCACGGGCTGGAAAAAGCAAAGCTGTCAAGGTAAATTTCTGGCATTCACTTCAGTATCTCTCTCGACTATAGGTAGGATACAACATACCTCTATCAGAAGCCGAACCAACCTCTTCCCCAACGCCATGCTAACAATCAACTTTTCCCGTGTTCCTAGCAGCAACTACTGCAGCATCAACTTCAAGTTCTCTGACACCTTAAAAGGCGCCTCAGTCTTAGCCTTGATGTCGTCCACTGTCACACCCTCAGCATGCTCAATCAGCGTCAAGCCCTCGGTAAAGTCGACATCGAACACTGCGAGCTCAGTAAAGATCATACTGACACACTTCGGTCCGGTCAATGGGAACGTGCAATTGTTCAGGATTTTGGGCCGACCCTTCTTGTCGGTATGCTCCATGGTGACGACGACCTTAGTCTTCGCCGGATTTGAGACGAGATCCATGGCGCCACCGAAGCCCTTGATTTTCCCGGGAAGCATCCAATTCGCTAGGTCACCTCTCGCGCTGACTTGCATAGCGCCGAGAATGGTCAAGTTGATACGACCAGCTCGAATCATACCGAAAGATTCGTCCGAGCCAAAGCAAGCGGCGCCAGGTCTCAAAGTCACAGTCTCTTTCCCGGCGTTGATGAGATCGGGATCTTCTTGGCCTTTCTGAGGATAGGGTCCTAGACCTAGGATGCCGTTTTCGGACTGGAGTTGGACTTCTACACTCTCGTCCACAAATGTAGGTGCGAGCATGGGCATTCCGATCCCAAGGTTTGCATATTGTCCATTCTTGAACTCCTTGGCCGCACGCCTCACGATTCTTTCGCGCTTGCTTGCAGTATCGCCAGACCCGAGCGCACCGGCCTTCATCTCCTCTGGAGATTTCGCGTTCACGACCTTCTCAATATTCTTCTGCGCTGTACTCTGGATCACTTTTGTAACGTAAATCCCAGGGACATGCACAGCAGCGGGATCGATCTCTCCAGGCTCGACAATGTGTTCTGCTTCGACGATTGTTTCCTTGGCATTCCGGGCCATGGCACCATTGAAGTTCGCAGCTGCGAATCGGAACATGACGTTTCCTAGGCGGTCGGCTTTCCAGGCTTTGACGAAAGCATAGTCTCCCTTGATCGATTCTTCCATGACATATGGCTTACCATCAAAGACTTTGACATCCTTAGCGGTAGAGTACTGCTTGATCGTACCATCCTCGTTGAATCGTAAAGGCAATTCACCACTCTGCACCACGGTGCCCACGGCAGCTGGGGTATAAAATGCCGGAATGCCCTTTCCTCCCGCTGCACATCGTTCTGCGAGTGTGCCTTGTGGGGTCAACTCCAGCTCGATTTCTCCCTTGAGATACATGCTCTCGAAGACTTTGTTCTCTCCCACATAGCTCGCGATCATTTTCTTGACTTGTTTACTTGCTAATAGTTTCCCAAGACCGGAACCTGGTACGCCGGCGTTGTTGGAGACTGCGGTGAGGCCTTTGACGTGTGGCATTTTCTCGACGGTGTTTATGAGGGTGTCAGGAACACCGCAGAGGCCGAAACCTCCACAAAGGAGGGTGGAGTCCGGTTTCATGTCCTTTAGGGCTTCCTCTGGGGAGGAGACGATCTTGTTGATTGCATTTCGGCGAGATGAGGACGCGAACGTGCGGGCGAGAAGACGGGCCTGAAGCTATAATCAGCATAAATCGTACTCTCGAAGATGGCTATACTGCTCACTTGTGGTGTAGTCTTGCTGAAGTTGCTTGCTGTTCGCAAGCATAGCGGTACTGAGGACACCATTTTGGCTGTTGCACAATTGGTTTCTATGTGGTCAATGGCACTTGCGAGAAATGTCAAGAAGAAGGAAAGGCGAATACAAACCAAGGGAGACGAGACAAGACAACCTAAGCCATTGTGATTAACTTGTTGTTAGTCCATCATCCGATCCCGACACGTCCTTCGGCACTGGACGCGGTACTGAGCCGATCCTGGCCGTCTACGAGCGATTTCGCTGTCATTTCTCGCTGGCATTTTCGTCACTTCCGCGTCTCAGAAAATAGAGCTCACGGGGCGTTTGTGGACAGTTCCGTACTCGACGAACGCTCTTGGTGGTGGGAAATTCAGGAGAGCTGGAAGCTGCGGACGACCATCCATACAGCGGAGCAGATTCCGCAAAAGCTTCACGGATCCTTGGCCAACGGATCCGAAGCTATTACATTCATTCTCGCAGTCATGCTGCTACTTCTACTCTAGAGAATGTCCATTATATCCGGCGGCACCATGTATCGAAACAGAGCAAGTTGCTATCAATATGTGATGGATATCGCATTGATGAGCTGCCATCGGAAGACGATGCATTCGCCCACATCTTCCGGCTGAGGTCTTACCCGACACACATTGGGGACGAGAGAGTACTCTAATCCGGTTCCTCGCCGCCATAAGCATATTTCACGTGAGATCGTCTGCGATACATTTCCACAAGCTACCTAACTTCTTTACCAGTGTCAAAGCTGTCTCTGCGTGGAAGGCACGATGCCAATTTGAACGGCCCGGAGCTCCGCTTTCTCGGCCCTCAGGCCGTCTCACAGAGCGACATGTTTGCACTACACTGCATATATGTCCGAGCCCTAAGGAACACTCCCAGATCCTCACGAACGGCATCAGACTACCCTGAAGCGAAGTTGGTCTCTTGAGCGACACTGTGCCTCATGAAGGGTTTCGCCTCCAAACATTCGGCGATGATAGCATGGAGTCAGGATACTTGACGCTCAGTGCACAGTATAAATACATCAGAGTAGGAACTCAAGTCTCATCTCACTTTGAACACAGCCTCTCAACGCGGATCTTCCTTTGCGAACGCAGTGAAAATGGGCTCATTAGGACCACAGCCTCCCAAGATCGTTCCCATCGACATCACGAAATATCCGAAACTCGACTCAAAACAAGCTGGGCACTTACGCCACTATTACAATCGTAAGTCTGGAGTTCCAAGAAGTGCTCGTCCGTGTCACATTCGCTAATCCTGCGTGTTCTGCTCTTCGCAGTCGTAGCTCAGAAAGATGGTTACTGGAATCACTTCGACACCGCAGATGGCCATGAAGAATTCGACGATGCTCGACGTTATCAGCTCGCCACAATGTGCTATGCCGCCGGTTTGGCGCACTACCATCGTCTTCCAGCCCTTCGTGGACCGTTCAAAACTCTCATGCGTCGAATGATTCACAAGATGCTACTTCACGAAGTTTGGAGCTACTGGTACGTAGCTAGCCAAGGAGGCAAAGTGACAGATCCTGATTTAAAGGAGTTGCGGAAACCTTGGGCGGATCCTGTTGTGAAGGAAAATATCATGTATTCGGGCCACTTGTTACTAATGACAAGCCTTTATGCTATGCTGTTTGACGACGACGAATTTGAGAAGCCAGGAGGAATCACATTCAAATGGAATCCGTTATTCTGGGGACTGGGAAGCGAAGAATTCCGTTATGACAATCGGACACTGCAAAAGGTGATTTTGCAGCAGATGGAGGAGAATGAGTGGGTTGGAGTATGTTGTGAGCCGAATGCCGTATTTGTCGTTTGCAATCAATTTCCGGTAAGTTGGCTCTCTCCAAAGCATCAGTCTTTGCTGCTGACATGTTGAGTAGCTCATCGCCATGAGATACAACGACATCCGCGATGGTACCAATTACGTGGAAGATGAGATTTTACCAAAATACAAAGCTGCCCTTATGAAGAAAGGCATGTTTGGCGAAGACGGTCTTTATGCTTCGTATTTCGCTGTCAAGCAGAAAAAGAGTGTAGCAGCGAGACACGGTGCCCATACTGCCTGGGCGAACGCATTCATGAACTCGTGGAATTCCGACTTCGTACATGCATCCTACGACAAGCAGAATCTCGGGTTTCTGACGCGACTCGATGGCAAAACACGACTCCATCCCACGCAAGTAGCAAAAGCATTCCGACAGCTCGTTCTAGAGGAAGGCCATGACCCAGACGATGAAGAGACTCTCCGGCTTGCCAGAGTCAACTCGAAAGCATTTGTACCCAAGATCCCATTCGAGACCCTCAACTGGCTCAGCTTCACAATGCAGCTCTCAGAGCTTGGCAAGGAAAAAGAGTTGGCCGATGTTCTGCAACAAGCCGATGAATACCTTCAGCCGACTTGGGAGAATGGAGGTCTGTTCTATCCGCGGAACGAACAGCTAGTGGATGAGAAATGGAATCTTACTGCTATCGAGCCTCACTCCGGAAATTCAGGAATTGGCTACGCCAGACTGAACGTACCGAACGGGCAGAAAATCATGTGGGAGAAACCTTGGACACGGGAGGTCCTGGCCAATAGGCCGTGGATTGAAGGCATGACGCTTGCTGACGATGTTGACTTCCTGCGAGGGCAGTGGGATCCAGAGCAGGAAGCCATGATCGTCACGATGAAGAAGTGGAGAGGGAATGCGACGCTGTCGACATTGGTGGTCAAGAACTGCTCGCCAGGCGCATGGGCTGTCTACGTCAATGGGAAGCTGGAGAGTACGGCGCACCTAGTGGCGAGCGGCGATATCGAGGTGGAAGTCAGTGTCAGTGAAGACGAGTTGGATGTCGTTGTGCAACGTCTGGCATAGGTGCTGTCCATTTGTTACAGACCTCGTGCTTCTAGTAGAATGTACATTCGAATTCAGTAAAGACTTCCTGATTATATAGTAAAGTTGCCATGAGCAAGCCCATTTTGATGACTTCTCAGCCCGCTCCAAACGCCATGCTCCCGAAACTCCACATTTAGCTCGACTTGCCGCCGCTACCTGACAGCTCAATCCGCATTCTACATGGACTGAGCCTCAGAAGTGTTGCCGCCGATAGCTCCGCTGCCATTCCCCCATAAGATAGTATTCAGTATAGAGTACGGCGAGTTTTCTTCTTCCGCCGTAGCAGTGGTGTCCGAGTTAGCAGGTGTAAAGATCTGGCTGTGATCGATCTTGAATGTGCCATCGCTATCCATGGAAGCAACGGTCCCGCCGCCATCGTTAGGAGTGAGCTCGCTGAACGCGCCTCGAGCCTCCTCGATGTTCAACTTGCGAAGGGCAGTGATGCCTCGTTGTACGGGCGCAGAAACCTCGGCGGGGTCTACGGTAGAAGTGATGTCGCTCATCAGGCTAATGAATCGACCAATCAGCTTGCGAGCACGGTCATTCGTTCTATGTTCTCCTAGGATGCCCAGTAGAAGAGCGGAGCTCAGCGCACGATGTACCGCTGCCCATGACTGGCGAGCGAAGAAGGTGATATTGTTTAGGCCGAGGAAAGCTTCCACTGTGTTGACCAAATTCTCAACGCAGACGGATTTAAAGCCTTTGACCAGATCACTGGAAGTCCTTGGGCTTACTGCAGGCCGGCAGAGCTCTGACATGGCATAGCTGGTATGCAAATACAGTGCCCAGTGTTCTAGGGTCTCTCGGCTGGAGGTGCATTTTCTGGAATCGCGAAGATGCTCCACAGCGTCTCGCATAATGTTTGCGATCTCCTCGCGGTGCTGATTGATGCGGGCCACATGCTCTCGCGAACTCGTGGCTCTCGCTCGATCCCGCACGATGTCTAAACCGACTTTGGTCATGCGGTACATTGACGCATGGTAAGAGCTGACTGGACCATAGTGCTGTGGCATTGGCATTGTGCTCACATCAAGTGATGCATTCCGGTCATAAGTGATGGAGAGCAGGCTATCTTGCCAAACAATAGCCCACCATACCTTCGATCGAGGAAAGACGACATCAGCCGTTATAGCAGGCGGACATGCTTGATGCAATCCAAGCCCTTGGGCGAGTCTGATGGTCAAGCCTAGTAGCGACCACGCAGTACCCGCGTTCTGTGCGAGATTAGAATATGGCCGGAAGAACGGCCCAACAGGGTGTAGGCGTACCATGTTGTTCGTCATAACATTGCCAATGATGAGCAGCGCTTGTATGCTCTCGATGTGTGGCTGCGACAGGAAATTCGTGAAACGTAGGCATTCGAAGCCACAGCAAACTACGTCTGTTAGTTTGTATTATCGGGCCAAGAAGCTGGACACTGACCATATACTTGTGAGGTGAGCTCTCGCTCTTTGCGTGTAAGTGCACTACACTGGGCTCCGCTGGCTAGAACTGCGAAAAGCATGCCCAGCCAGTAGAAACTTTTCCCGAACAATGTATGTTCGGTCACACCATCATCCGGGTTGTTGTAAGATGCGCGAGTCACCAGAAATCCTGTAAGATCTTGTTCTAGCTGCTTGAGGTCGGCAATGCCGGGATATATGATGTAGCCAAGATCGCGGTAGCTCGCAAATAAGCTAAGCATTTGGCTATCGCTGGGTAATGCTTTCGCCAGCTCCCGTGCCCTTTGTAGTGAACCATGTGGGAGGCCCCATAGGTCGACAAAAGGATATGTTGCGGATTCGTTGTCAAGGCCAAACATGGGTAGCACGGATTTTCCGAGGAATTCTTGTAGCTGTTGCTGTTCTGCTGGGTTGGGAGCCTGGCCTTGGCTTAAAGCATACAGCATTGCTGGCACTGAGCCACCACCAAGGTGTACAATCTCGCCAGAATCGTTCTTAGTATGGAGACCATGAACAGCGGTATGATCCCTTGTTCTATGACCATCACTGCTGGTAGCATCATCACTATTGCCGGCCCCGTTGTTCTGGTCGCCAGCGTTTCGTCGTATTTCGCGCTTCAGATCTGTCAATTGGTTCTCCAGATTGTTCAATTTGCGGAAGAGCATATCCAGCTGTCCCTGTCCCATAGTGACATAGCCGCCACCGCCGAGAGCAGGCGGAGGAGGCGCAACATCGTCAGCATGCCTCAATCCCGAGTTAGGAGCACTTCCGTCAAAGTTCTGTCTTTTGTTGGGCGGATGATAAGAGCATAGCTCAGGGTGGTCTCTGTCACGACAAGTTTGACATGGTCGCGAGAGGTCACATCTTCTCTCGTCAGTATGGACTTGTGAATAACGGACGCGAGGTATGTTTAGTTGGCGGATACTCACTTTACCTTGCGTTGACGACACGGATAGCACGCTTTGTGCTCACGCGCCTTCCGCTTCTTTCGCAGAAACTCGTCAACCTCCTGCTGCGGCGGTATTGGCTCTCCTGGGTAAGGCGACGCTTCCAAGGCTGCAAGTTGCGGATCCATTCCTATGTTGAGGTCGCGATGTCAAGAGCACATGGCGCTCTCGGAGATCTTTCGCTCAATCCTGTGCGCCTCCGCCAATCTGGCAGGCAGCTCTCGTCGGTAGCGAGCTTCTCCCCACTCGGCGTGGCAGTGGAGTCGTTGGGGGTATGCGTAACGTTCCCAATGCCAGAGACCTGATGCGTGTATGTTTGTTGGCGCCCGAGTAGTGCAGCAATGGTTGACTCGGTAGGCAGGTGCGATGCTCGTGCCTGTGGATCGCGACAGAAGTCGGGCACGTCCAACGCCGTCATCGCGCTAGAGAAAAGTCAATCCGCTTCCATCCCGCTCTCTAGCCGTGTGCCGAATGTACAACAATAAAGTATCATCAATCCGAATTGAAGAACAGCAGGAGAAGAATCACAATATAAGTATCGGAGTGCATCATGGATACAATTTGTGGGTATTTCTTCGCTATATATCTTCTTCCCTACTCAGCATCATCCATAGTCTCATCCTCCTCAACGCTACTAGACTCTGCAGTTGGCGCCCTCGCAGAATTCAACTTCAAACTTTCCGTGGTCAGGTGTCGATTCAGACTCTGCCTTGAACGAGCGTTCTTGACGGCCTTTTCATAGTCGTCGCGATGCATAGGACTGGACGGACTAGCAAAACCACTGCCTCCACCCGCAGTCGCTGCGCTCGAGCCCGCTGGAATATCTTCGGCCAGGCGCTCGGCCATGTTGGCGTCATACTCCCTCTCCTGTTCACGGACTGCTTCGGGATCGATCTCACGCGCAGCAGCGAGAAGGTCGAGAGATCCGTCGTCCGACGACTCGTATCCATCATCGTCATCTTCTGAATCAGCATAATGAAGCTGAACGGGTTGAGGCGCGGTTGCAGGAGGAAACTCTCCAGGTGATGCAGGCGACACAGAAACATCGTCTTCGGCTTCTGATTCGTCCTCGTTCGAGTCTTCGCTGAATGGCATATAACTCAATGCGGCCGGCAGTCGAGACGGTGGTAAATCCCGTCTTTCAGTAGCGATGACCTGCTTGTGGACCGCAGCACGAGTCTTGCGTGATACGCCACCTTCGTCCAGAATCCGGGCAAATCTAGACGGCAAGCTTCGAGGTGGCTTCTCGTGTGATACAGATGGTGCCTGATCTTGGTCTAGGCGCGCATGGCGACTTTCCACAGCGATCGAGAAATTGTCGGACGGCCAAACGCCGCCGATACCAGTAACCTCTAGCTCGACTGGCTTGATTGCAGCCTTTTCCTCGTCAGAAAGCGGTGACCGTGCTGGGAAACCCAGTTCCATAGAACTTGGAATAGGATTGTCACCTAAATCCATTGGTTCCGGCAGCTCTGATGCATCCGCCAGAGGACCACGCTTTTCGAACGTTTTGCCACTTGTAGGCACTTGCGACATGCCAATTGGCTGTGAAATTGTCGTCACATATGGCGGCGCATTAGCAAGCCCGTTCGAGACTCGATCGCCGCTCAAGTCTGTACAGAAACGCGCGTTGTTGTAGAAAATGATCGGTCCGTCGTTACGCTTCTGCCTCTTGCTCGAGGAGGTCGGTTTGCCGCCTGAACTTGTCATACCGGAAGAATCGCCGGCGACCGGTGCTGGCCACGAAGACATACTGTCGTCTTCTTCCTCCGAGGAGTCTTCGGCATCGTCGGTGCTGTCTTTGTGGAAGAACAAGGGTGTGTAAACAAGTTTACTGTTTTCGACAGCAGTAGCGCCAGACTTCGTGCTATGGCGATGGGACAACTTAGGTCGCTTGCGAGGACTTATCCAATCTGGAGTATCGAGCTCCGCACGGCTGTTTGACGAATTGCCACCGCTACTGCTCCCACGGGTGACAGATGATCCTCCTTTCCATCTTACTTTTCGCTCATCATGAGACAGCTCGAATTTGGCGCTGAATTCGCTTATGGCCTTTCGCACAAAGTCAGCGGTCACATTGATCGTGTGGAGCTGAGCCATGTTGATGAGCAGATTCAGATAGACCCAACCATGTCCGTCCTTTGCTTCCATCATAGTTTCGGGATCCGGTGGAGAGAAACCCAGATGTCGCATGTACAGAATATTTTCCGTCGGCACTTGGGCACGGTGGGGATCAAGATCCAGTGGTCGAGTGGGTCGTTGCTCAATAGATTCGTCCTTCGTGGAGATGGCATCGGCAGGGCGCTTTCCAGTAACGCGTCCTTGATGCTCGTCGGTAGAGCTTTCGTCAGGAGTAACGTTACTGTGCGTGGGCTGAAGGCCATGCTTGCCATCTCGATCGCGCATGATACGAGCCTCGCGCGTACCTTCCTGTCGCTTACGCCGACCGGCACCTTCACTGGCAGCTCGATCTGCCCGAGCCGCTGACTGTGATACTTCTTGTTGCTGCTGTGGGTGATGATGACCACCGACAGCACCTTTGCCAGTGAAAACCTGTTCCAAACGACGTACCACCAGCTTCTTCTTCATTCGCTCCGTCATGTTGGTTGGGCTTTGCTGTGGCAAAAGTCCTTCGGGAATGTGATGCAGATACGTGTGAATGTTCTGCCGTCGTAGCGCCGCATTGGGAGCAAATCGCTTTTGTGCGGCCTCGCCGCCAGACTGTGCCGCAGACGAGCCTTGTCCTGACATGGAAGCGTACGCGGAGTCAGCATTCTGTAGCGACGTCTGCGATGATGTACCCGTCTTGTTCGCTGCCGACGTCGGTAAGGTCGGAATGATACCATCATATCCACTGGCTGGAAAGCTATCTGATCCAAGGCTGGCAGTGAATTTTCGCAATGTTTCTTCTAACTCGCGTTTCTTCGCCGCTGGTAGGCCATGAATCCGAACTTCAAATAATTTCTCGTCCTTGAGATGAGAATCGTGAAGCTTCTCATACTTCTTCAACCGTCTCTTGAGCTTTTTGTTCTCGATCGTCAGGTCGTCAATGACGCCTCGATAATCTTCTGTGCTACTGCCATCCGTGCCCAAGTGTAACAGTCCTGTTCGCAAAGGGAGTGATCCGGAAGGATCATTAGAACCTCCAAGAAGATGTCTCATCTGTTGCTGCTGCACCTCTGGTGGTGTTTCCGATGAAGACGAGTGGCGCATAAAGAATGGCGGATCATTGTCGGCAAATGGGGCGCTGTCGCGAACTTCGTTATTCGAGTTCTCGAACCACTTCTCCGCATTACTACTCTCTCCAGAGCTGTCTCTTCCCAGAGGTTGCAAGCTCGAGGGCGATCCATCACTATTCTTGCCGTCTGTTGCGCCTTTCGAATTTGTTCGACCTTGGTCGTCACTGGACGAATCGCTTTGGTCTCTGGCCGGGGGAGACGTCCTGCGTCTCGGTGAATGGACGAGCGATACCGATCGGTGCGGTGGCGGTCGTCGAGGATGCTGTTGTGAAGACGATGATGCCCCAGGTTGTGCTGGCGGGGTCATCACAATCATCGGCGTCGGGCGATGGGACGCCATATGCGTTGATGTGGAAGTCGTTATGACTTTTTCAGGTCCATGTGTGAAGCCGCAGATGGTATGCCTTGATCTGCGACGGTGAGACAACGTAGAATTGGTCGATGGTATACACTATCCCGGGAGGAGGCCGATGTCGAATGCTGAAAATGGTAGTGACAGACTCCACGCGAGGATAGAGAAAGACGGGTCAGCCTACTACGACAGCATACAGCCTCAGATCTCCGATTGAAACAGCAGATGGGGTGGGTCAGAGAGGACAGGGTAGAGGTTACGGGTAGACGTCAAGAGTCACCGTCCTGCGCACCACGCGCGCATCTCAGAGTCGCGCAACATCGACCAGAGGGTGGAACCGTGCAGTGCCGACAGGTCTCGGGATCGCAAAGCACTGGAGGCTCTGGACAAGGCCACTGCTGTGCCAAAGCACAGCGAGTCCGACCATCGGTCGACCTGGGCCCTGCGTTCGATGGCGAGAATTGCCATCTCAGATCTGACACAAAAACTGCTGGCGTACAACGATCACCACGCGCCAAGAAAAGTTGCTTCGATCGAGAACGGAGCGACGTCTGCACGCATACAAGGATCTTCCACCAGCTCGGCACCAACCAACCGAAGAAGGGCTAGACATGGCTCTGGCTAGACCCGTGCTCCTGCGCAAATACGACCTTCAATCGGTCGATGAGTTGTACAATTCTTCGAGCCTGCAAGCGTTTGTGCCTCTCTATTTGCCCTGCTCACTTCCAATAATAATCGGCATGCACGCAACTGGTGCCACCAGCACACACACACTTTCACTCTCCTTGCGTCTGCATCACGACACTACCTTAGTCGCCCGTCGCTCACAGCAAACCACTTGCCAACGGGCACTTACAAACAGGCCTGCCCTTCCTCATCCGCACCTCAGCCGTAATCATTGACTGGGGACCATCAGCACAGTGTGTGCTCGCCTGAAGTGCCTCCGAAGATTTCGCCTGTTGGCCCATTTCCGATGCTGTGATGGGGACGTCGATTCAAGCACGAGGGACGATGTAGCCGCGTAGGACCCTGCAGCAAGGACAAAGACATGCCGCCAGACGGAAGGATAGGCCCGCACCAACAACGTCACTTCTACTGGCGACAGTCGCTCAGCCGACAGATCGATGATCCCCAAACAGCAAATGAGGCTCTGCTGCACAACGCAAATCTCCTGCTGGATGCAGCCGTTGCGCAAGAGCAACAAAGCCTGAGCAGGACGTCACTTTGCCAAGAACTGTGCTCACCATGATGATGAAGCGCCTGTGTGAGCTTTATTACAACCTTTGAAGTCATCAATGGGATGCACCTAACTCCTGCAGGCCAACGAACTTCCTGTCGAGATACAGGAAAAGCATGAGGGCATCGGGAAACATCCTTTTGCTTCGCAGTCTTCGACAATCGCGAAATTTGACCGCCAGGCAGAGACCTTTGCTCATACTTGAAGAGATATCATAACGGCTGATGAGCCCACCAACGGTTGAGCATAGCTTTCCTTCACAACGAAACCCACAATCGAGTCTCGAAGTTGCCACCGGGATGCGGAAGATTGCATCCTCTCCAAGGTCCACAGAAACTGCCCTGATCGTGGCTGGTAGCCACCACCTACGTAGCGGCTAGTGGCTGCCACTATACTCCGAAGACTACTAGTTGATGATTCTGCATCGGATCCCAGCTCATCAGCTCCGTAGATCAATTCAAAATGCTCTTCTGGCAGAGACGATGCTCGCGGTCTACCAGACGACGAGTTGTCCACGAGGCTTCACTTTAACGTAAGGTCAAGCTGTGCGAAGCAGTGTCATGCTAAACTCGCCACCACATTGCTTAATCGAGGCGAAGAAGGATACTCGTTACACTAAGCGAATCTCTATATACAACATATTTGACAGCGATCAATCGAATTCTTGCTGAGCGAGCTACCTGGTTGTCACGAGGAGTCGCGATCGTGCGAGGCTCGATACACACGGTGCACGAAGTATCTTTATCAACCAGGACGAGGGCTACTCCGTTGATCGAGCGACCCTTAGGACCACGCGTTCCACGTGCGAGCGATGTTCCGGCGCCGAGGAATGCTCCACATGAACAGTAAATGCACGACGATGAGAGAACGATCCGAGTGGCAAGCAGCGAGAAAGGTATGATCTTGTCATGTGCGCGACAAACTTTCCGCCTACAACATGCTGTCTTGCCAACGTAGGCTTCATGAATCAACCTTTGGAACTGTCTTGACTGAGGTAGGATTCCATCCTATCAGTGGCAGGATCTAGACTTCAAGCAAGCATGATAGAGACTGCCCACATTTATGGCATTCTGGCAGTGTGATTCCATTTCTGGAAGTAGCTCCAGAGCATGGCATCGGCTCTACCGCGACCTTGGGACAAATTAGGCTTGCGATTAGGCTTACTTTTTGTTGCACATTTGTATTGCAAGATCGACTCCCAATGAGCAGCAGTAGACTCACTTCGCTGCAGTTGGGCTTCTGCGCGAGGGTCTTCAGGACGCATGCTTGACTCGCATACCAAGCTTTGCTGTCGCAAACGTCAGGATCGGTCTTTCCAACCATCGATCAAGACATCGAAGGGTCCAAGGGTCTTGCTCTGGGGTGGCCATGAGTCGTAGAGTGGCGTTCATACTCACCTTAATCATGGTCAGGTAGATAAGGTTGAATGCCTTGACCTCCAGATCTTAGAGATCTAGAAGAATTGGCAAGGATAACTCAACTTGATTAGAGAGTATGCTGAAGCTATTCTTCCATCACCGCACCTCGCGCCTGTCCGCCTAAGCAACGCCCATAATAATGCATAATTGACCTCCGAATGCTTCTCCTCAAAACGCCTTGCGAGAAATTTTACATGCGTATAGGTTCCCATGTGTGTCTGTATTCACTCCACGCTCTTGTCCCATTAAAACAACACATCCAAACAGCAGCAACAAGCCAAAGCAGCCATGATACCCGCGCAGCATCCTGCGCCGCCTCCAGATCCTCTATCTTGAGGCGGACCACCGTAGTAGCCGCCCTGTGGTGGATATGGGCCTTGCTGTTGATACATCATCGGCTGTTGCTGGTATTGACCATTAGGCGGCGGTCCGTATGGTCCTTGCTGGCCATAAGGGCTTCCGTATTGTTGCGGAGGCGGTGACCCATAGTATCCTTCATTCGCGCCACGTGGATCGCCTGCTGGGCCGGCATCGTAGTGTGCTTGAGGCGGTTGTTGAGGGTAGCCTGGAGGTGGACCCTGGGGTGGCTCCTGGTTGAACGTCAGTAGCTGCCTCGGCGAGTGGTTGCGGATGCGACTCACGTATTTGGACATGATTAGAGATTACTTGCGTCCAGATGTGATGGCGCTTCACGATGGTATTGATGGACGAGCGGGGAGTGGTGATGTCGAGAGTATATGCGACGTGGTTACGAAATGCTCGGCATTTGCTTGGGAGGCGCAGCTACATGGCATGGCATTGTGCTTGCCGCGTCACCCATACCACCCGTTCGGTGCGAGATCTCGCTGTGGCCATTCCCGCGCAGTCTGACTGTTCGTTTGGGCAACTGACTGATGAACGTAGGTTCGCATTTGTGAGATCTGGGAGGGATCTGCCCTTGAGCAGCTGAACAGCGCCACAAATGCCACACATTTCACAAGCCGCAGGGAGATTGATCTTCCCGACAAGTCCGAAGGCATCCTCTATCCTCTATGCTCAGTCGACTGGACTTCACCTCCATGGTCACAAGATTTCTGGTGTTCTTATCAGACTTCACTACAGACTGATTCAAGAATGGTAGCGCGCCATGCAGATAATCTCTCTGTCAGGTTCACCAAATAGCGACGCATAGAACCAATCCCGAGAGTCATGAAATGCCCAGTGCCAACATTTCATTGCTGTGGCAGCACGATAGACTGCACAGCAATAAAACGGTATCCTTCCTCTTCAACCACCAGCTTCTTTGAATAGAGCTTTGATGATACAGAGCCGTATTAAGGAAGCTGCAGCTGGTTCCGAGAACTATTGCTTCGCTGACATTGGAAAGCCTTCACTGACCAAGAAGAGCCATGTTCCAGAGCAGACATCCCAATTCAGCGAATACCAGAACTGTTCTTCCGGATTCAGTTCTCGTGAGCAATAATTCTCTGTAACATAACAGACTCGTTGGACGTCGTCGCTCCAAGTCAGAGGTGCCAAGACTTCGCTTCCAGATCTGCTCATCTCCACTTCCTTCTTCGCCTGACAACGGTTCTTAACACGCCTCTTCTTCATCATCAAGACTGCGCGACTGTACGCGCTGGCACCATCGACATGTCGAGAAGGTCGGGATACCCTTTCCCGAGTACGAAAGCGTGTCTGTAGCGACAATGGATCTGCGTGCCTTTGCCGCCCAGCCATGCAGCTTGAAACATCCAGGAGACCGCACCGTCCTCACTCCTCCAACCGTTGTCTGATCCCTGCGTGTCAATGCAGCCACGCTCGGCAGCTTCAATACTCCCGAAGTATGGCATCTGATCGGTGAGATCCTCTTGTCTGTTATAGCACTGCGCGTTCTGTTTCACGCCTATGTTTTCGCGCTGAGTTCTCCCAAGTCATGTGCGCGTAGTCGCGCTTGTACCTTCGCCCTGCAGGACGCATATTCTTCACACTTTTCTTTCTTCCATCTCGCATCGGTACCGACGAGCCTTCAAGGTAGATGGCGACCATGTTACAGTATTGCAGTCTACTGGAAGCGCCGAACAGTGTTGATCAGCAATGATGATGGGAAAGCGCCGGGACTTTGCACCTAACAGTTCGGACTGGAACGTCTGGCATGATTTCTGGTCTGGATTCATCGAGCAGTTTGCTCAGTACACTTCAACCGCTCGAGCATCAAGTACTGGAATATCTGGATCAATGGCTGGTACCGTGGTGGTGACCATTCCGTATTCCACAGCAACGGTTGTTGACACAACAATTTGGTCGACATCTATTGTCACGGTGCCTGCAACAACTCCAAGCTCGAATTTTGCACCTATAACACCATCTTCTTCGTTGCAAGAAACACTTTCCACATCATTATCAAGCAGGTCTAGAGCATCGACAATCTCAGCCTCAAGGATATCCCCACCACCCGCCATCAGCCAGCCAACGGCCAGCGCATGGACCGCCCTGCCATCTGTGATCACTCCAACCTCTGAATATGGCCTGCCATCTGTGGTGACAGCAAATCCCACAACTGATCTTTCTTCCTCAAACAATGCGACGGCCAACGCTATGGGATCGAGCAATCCGGACGCTCAACAACATAAACGTGCGATCGTGGGTGGTCTTTCTGGATCGATCGCAGGTCTAATCTTTCTGGGCCTGCTGATTTGCCTCGTTCTGCGACTACGACGGAAGAAGCATGACTCTGATGTATCTTCACTGGTCGAAAAGGCGGAGCCACGCCCTCACTTTGCTCAGAAATTGACGGGCCTGGTTACAGTAATACCAGTCAGTCGTGCTGGGAGAGGGTCGCCGAGGAACTCGGAAATACGGCCGACCAGTATGTCGCCAGTGTCCGTGGATGAGGACCATCGCATTATTCGAATGAGCACACGACACTGGCCACGTCCATTTGTGCCTGGCGCAGGCGAAGGCTATCGAGATTCAGCTCCACATGGCCAATTGCGTGTTGTCAATCCGGATCCTTCGCGGCCTTCAACGCCCAGGAAATCTAGCGAAACGGCGAGCAGTTTCCTACGAAAGCAACGAGAAGCTTTGGCCGGCTTCGTCTTCACTTCGCCAAGACCACAATCAATCGCCAGAGCAGGTCCTTCTCCGCTTGCGCAAGAAGTGCCTACGGTTGCCGTAGTCGACCCTTCTCTTTCACGAGAATGCATACCAAGTTACGCATATACGCCATCCTTTAGATCTTACCCGTCAGTGACTTCTCTACCTATCATACGCCAATACCCGCCTGAAGATCCATTTGATACGAACAAAACGAACAAGCAGCTGCCCAAATTACCCCATGAGAGCTCCCGAAGTGCACCGATGGAGCCTGCTGGAGGAGTAACCAGCAAAACCTGGAGCAATCTTGGGACTCTATTGCACCCATTCAGATCACGATCCAATACTGCAACTTCTCAGCCAACAACGAATGTACGCGGACTATCGCACTTCTCTGTCTCCACCAATGGCTCAAGAACAAGCAGGCGAAGTGATCCTTTCGATCTGGACAGACCGAGTATACGAGGAAGTACGCCCGCAAGATCCGGACACGAATTTTATAGGGGAGGAAATTCACCGGGCTGGATCTTGTATGAAGGCACCTGACATGTGCGTGGAAGATAATTTATGAATGACTGACGTACGAACGAACGATATGACGGAAGCTTTAAACCAGTGAAGCTCTATACCCAGACTGGTCGGATATCTGCCATTGGTGGCTCATGTGTATGATAAAAGCGAAATTCAATGCTCGCAAGGGCTTAGTACAATCCCCCAAAAACTCACATGGCGTTCATGCAGTCCTGTCCTTTGACTTCTAGCAACGCGAAGTTGAAGCCGATGCATTTTCGTTGACCCAAGGCCAGAGAACTAGATGCCGCTTTTGTGTCTGTGCATGACATCTTCCACAGCGCATCTGGCCTTGTTGTGAGCGTAACATACCGATGTCACAGAAATTGCTGGTAGAAGCCTGCGCATTCACTCAATTTCATGTGAAAGTGATTACGTCAATGCACGTCCTTTTTGTCTCCCCTTCTCGTCAAACTCTTCAAATCTGGCCAAAACTTCTTCCTGTCGACTCAAAAACCACTTTGCATCAGTCACGATGCGCACACTCTACATTGTCGCAGTCCTGCTTGCCTTCACATCCGCCTCTACAGAGCCGTCACGCGACTCTGCCATCGCCCCTACTGATGTCGTCAGGATCAAAATAAATGACTGGTCGCAAGCAACCGAAAAATTGGAACGTTTCTTGGGATATGCGGCTCAGTTCGCAGCGACTCGCGAGCTCTCGATCGACATTACTGTTCCTTTCGAAGAAGCAGAGAAGATTTCGGAACTACCTCCAATTGAGATCTTCAATCTACTCGCCAATCTACAGCATCGCATTCGAGGTCCACCGCGACCAATTCAGGACCAGAGTGAGTTCATCGAGCATGGGCAGGTGGAATACGATCGTCGACAGCAGGACTTTAACGTTCATGAGGCGGTCTATGGTGATCCGGAGGAGCTCGATAGCGCGAATTTTCAGCGCTTCAACTTTCTGCTTCCGTTCGAGCCGGCTTTGTCGCAGCCTGATCTGATAGCTGTACCACCTTCTGCAAGCCTGTTGAACGCCCTCAGGAAGATCGTCTCGCAAATGCCCAAGCTCGAGACGGTCAAGCTCAGCATGAATCCTCCTGAAGAACAAATCATCAACCTTTTCCGTGAAGCATTCATTGCCGAAAACGTCACTCTCGATAGCGTTAAACATCTTCATCTGAGCGCGGGCATGGAATGGCTGATCTCTTTCGCGCCCAACCTCGAGTCGATCATCTCACAACGCTCCAACTTCTTCAGCCGCATTCACGCTCTCAACCTCATTCACGCCGCGACGAATGTCAGCAGCCTCCATACCTTCGCTCTCAGGACTCGATGGGACGAAGCGCTGATTTCAATCTGCCCCAACGTCGCATCTCTACACTTGTACGGCTCAGCTCGGGATGGCTTTCTTGAAATGTCTCTCCAGCATCTTCAGCGGCTGCCAAATTTGCAAACTCTTGTCATCGCACAGTCGTTACTAGTTCCAGAGAAGTTCTCAAGCATCAAAGTTTTCCGGAGGGCAGCGGAGACGGCTATGACATCGAAGATATTGTCCATGCTGCCAAGGCTCCAGACAATGCGGATTTTGTAAGGTGTTCGTGCTTTAAATGGCGCAGGAGACTTGGATGTCAGGGCGCTCCTAGGTTAGCTATGGGACTGTCTTTCTAATAAGGCGCAACAAAGCACACGGAGTAGTCCGCGCTTATCCTTGCTTTCTTCCGATGGTCGCAAAGATGGTGAACATGGAACTTACTGTATGATCTAAATATATTTGGAAGTAACTCTAGTAGCCATCGGGTTCACTTGTCTTTGCGTCTTTTCCGATGGTCCCTCACAAACGTTGACTTCCTGATCAGCCGCGTGACATCGTGCATTCGACAAGCCAAAGTTCGTCGAGAGCCAGCTTCCGAAGCATTGGCGCAAGCGGCAGCTATCGCTAGGCGTTGGAACCTGGGCTTGTATCTCCAACAGTGGCCAGAGGCTCGAAGAAGCAAAGGTGGTCGCCAACAAGGCGAATGTTACATTTGGTGATTTGGCGTAATTGGTTGATTCGTCAAACTACGCCTACAAGACCATCCGTGTCATGCGCGTGGATCATTATCCATAGCGTCTTCCAAGATAGAACTCAAGGCTTGAGTGTGTCCTTGTATGTATCCCTCTCAGAGGCTCGAGATCAAGCTTGGCGATCTGGTCTTTTCTCGTGAAAATTGTCAACTTCACTTTGCGACCATGGAAGGCTGGAAAGTTGGAAGGCATAAAGACAGTTGAAACCAGTCGCACCCATCAATCCAATTAGGGTCTATGGCGCAGTGGAAGCGCGTCTGCTTCGCATGTCAGGTTTCTCTGTCAGCTGCCAGACTGTTCGTCGATTTGCAGAAGGCCGTCAGTTCGATCCTGACTAGATCCAATTCTTTTGGTTTTGTGCGACAGGTTCAAATCATGCTCGGATTCTTATCTTTCTTCTCCTGGGTTTCTCGTAACATATCACCTCGGTCTTCGTCAATTGCAGATGTCATCTCGATGACCGGAAATGGCTTCAAGGACGAGTGTTGAAGCGTAGGACTTTTTGTTTCAGCGTGAAGCAATTCTCCATTGTTGAGCTTGGCAAACGAAACTGCCGATAAGTGTACAATGTTGGCTAAGACTCACGCTGCACCATTCGCGAGGAAGTTCTTGAGCATATGAAGTTCGTCGGAGCCTAGTCCAGCTGACTGGCAGGGTATAGTAAGCTATATCCATGCAATATGGAAACTTTGTCGAAGCTGTTGAGCTCGTGTTGGCCACATTAGTTATCGTGGCATTTTCTTGTTCCTAGAATTGGCACGCGATCAGGTTGAAGAATGCAATCAATCGAGAATGCTTTACGAGAGGACCTATAGTGAGTGAATGCACGTGGTTGAACGACAGGCTGTCGTTGAAAGGCATATCGCCTTCAGGTTTGGCGGTGGAGGTTCTGACGGCTTCGCATCTTGGCGGCGAGGTGTATGAAACACGTCCAAACACCTCAGGTTGTCGATTGCAAGAATTGGTAGGGCTGAAAGGTGCCACGAGGAGGACACGAGGAGGACGAGGATTGCGCACGCGAGTTGACAGCTTGGCGTCAGTGTCTTGAGTTCGACGATATCGTTGTTTGTTGTAGGAGGTTGAGTTGGAAAAGAAGAAGTCACGTTGCAAGCGCCACGGCCTTGGCATGGCTTGCTGCCCGAGCGAGACGTCACCCGCTCCGCTTCTGCCCGTGCATCGATGCAAGGGTGAGTTAATATTCAATACAGGTACTCTCCCTCAGGGTTACGATCAACCCAACCTCACAACTCTATGTCGCCGACGGCCATCTCACATTGCTTGGCCTTGCGAAGTACACATTAAGGTCGCTGCCATGAACCGTCATCACATACCACACTACCACGCGAACACGCCACGTGAAGAACCTTGACGGCCACGATAGAGGTCGCACATGGCACATTTTCATTACGCATACACGCAAATACCTATCACTAAGAACTCATCATGGCTGAGGAAGCCCAAGATCTCGACACGGGGCGCATACGGGAGTGGCGATCCATCGTTACCCTCATCGTCTTTGTAATTACTAGTAGGTGGAATTCATGATGAGGCTTGAGGAAGCTACTGACCCTCAAATCTTGCGCAGATGTCATTGTACTGTTCCCATTCCACATACCAGTATACGTACCAAGGCCGATATGGAACGTCATCGTGGACTCACTGAGCACTCTGCGGATCATACCAGAACGCCAGGATAAGTCACATCGCTTCCGGAGACGAGATAGTCTGACCTCCAATGGAAAGCCGAAGCGTTTCGTTCGCATGCGCTTTCCGATGAACATGTTCACTACACCTTTGATAGCGGCCCTCTTCCTGCTCGCCATTCTGGCCATCGGACGGCAGGAGGTACACGATGGCACAGTTGGCGCGCAGGGCATCAGTCCGATCGACATACTGGTATTCTTTTTGACTCTGGCCTATATCGCGATTTCCATTGACGCATCGGGCCTCATTCGATGGCTGGCTTTCAAAGTGTTGCAGAAAGCTGGAAAGAACGGCCATTTGCTGTTTGTGTATCTATACACATTCTTCTTTCTGCTGACCAGCTTCATCGGCAACGACCCGATTGTCCTATCCGGTACTCCTTTCTTATCGTACATGACAAGAGTATCGTCCAACATCAAACATCCGCGGGCGTGGATCTTTATGCAATTTGCCGTGGCAAACATTGGATCTGCAATATTGGTGTCTTCCAATCCTACCAATTTGGTCTTGTCCAGCGCCTTCGAGATCAAGTTCATCCATTACACAGCCAATGTGGTGGTTCCGGTCGTGATCACCGCGATACTGCTGCTTCCATTTCTACTCTACGTAGTTTTCCGAAGCGAAGACTTAGTTCCAAGAGCGGTCAAACTACACGAATTGCCAGAGGCATACAAGCGGAAGGCTCCAGTCAACCCAAATATACCCGATGCTCGCGGACCAGTCGAGGATGATGAACTTGCAGCTCTAGAGGAGATCTTGAATCCATTCCTCGACAAAAAGAGCGCTTGGTTTGCAGGTGTTGTCATGGCAGCAACATTGATCACGATTCTAGCGATCAATGCAAGTAGCGGCGGACACGAACACCCTGTGTTCTGGGTTACCTTACCTGCTGCATTCGTAGTATTCTGCTGGGATCTCACTCGTGGATGGCTAAATCGAGAAGAGACGCGAAAGATTGCTCGCCAAGGCCGTGAAGCTATCGAGCGTGCACATGAAGATCAAGCAACCTCGGCTGATGAGGTAGAATCCGAGAAAGCAGGTCCATCTTTCAATGAAAAGGAGGAGAAAGACATCGAGGTCATCTCTTCGCCCAACGTGACGAGACCGGAAGATTCGACACCCATAGATACCAATAATGAAGCAGCTGCCGCTGTCTCGAACCCTGCGGACGAGAAGGTGCATATGAAGCCGGACACTTCTCTGGAACCTGTCAGGCTGGCCGAGGAGACGAACGAACCCAGCGCAATGGAGAGTGCGAAGAAGCCGCAGCCAAAGTCGCTTGTTGAGCTCATCGCTGCATTTTATGCGTACTGCCAAGTCACCTTCCCCACAGTCACGACAGTTGCAAGTCATCTGCCATGGGCCCTCGTACCATTCGCATTCTGCATGTTCGTCCTAGTCCAAGCGCTGGTCACCAAGGGTTGGGTGCCAGTCTTTGCTCACGGCTGGGATCATTGGATCGACAGGACGGGCATTGTCGGCGCTATTGGTGGCATGGGATTCCTGTCAGTGGTGCTATGCAACTTTGCAGGAACTAATATAGGAACCACGATCCTACTCAGCCGTGTCATTCAGGCTTGGGTTGCGATTCACGAACAGAACGGCACAATCATCAGCCAAAGAATGTTTTGGGCTACGGTTTATAGTATGGCGATTGGTGTTAATTACGGAGCGTTCAGTACGGCTTTCAGTGCTTCGCTCGCGGGCCTGCTTTGGCGCAATATTCTTTCGCGGAAAGGTATTCGGGTGGGAAGTTTGGAATTTGCGAGGGTGAATGTTCTGATCATCACTTTTACGACGATTATTGGACTTGCGATCTTGATTGGGCAAATATATATTACGAGGAGCACTGCTGCGTATGTTGGATGATAAATGCGGCTGTTACAGAGCCTGCTTGGATGGCATAGAAGGAGGGAATAATCAGCTTTCACGACCAAGAGCCTGAGGCTCGCAGCCCCGCCGATTCTGCCTTCCTGTGCTTTGCTGCTCTCCATCACACTTTCCATCCCCATCGAACACTATCATCATCATAACTTTTGCTGCGTGCAGACAAGACCCCATCGCTCACTGGCCCAGCATTGGGGTGCCGCTCTCCGCTCAATATCCGCATTCCTGGATTTCTCAGAACGCATCGTCTTCGTTCAGTAGCTCCGATTCACGAAGACAGCCCCACATCAGGAATACTCCGAACATTGACAATGAAGCACTCGGCTCAACGCATCACGACGATGGCGATATTACCTACCAGGATGATCGGATCTCTGGAGTCTGAAGCATGGCGCACATGGCTTGCATGAGTGCGCATGCAGCTGTGATATTGCGTGCATCAGAGACGGGCGGATCTGGCGGAATGACTTTCCGAACCACATATGGCATGGCCCTATCGCAAATAGATGCATGAGCTGCCACGCCGAAGAACAGCTTTGCAAAACAACAAGGTATAGCATCATACGCTAGCGATATCTGGAGGCAAGAAGCGAAAGATCCAAGATCTGAGCTATCGATCTCGTCTATCGTGGTGGAGCACGCTTTTCCAGCAAGTTTTGTACACCGAGACCCGCAAACGTCCGGATATCGGCATGAGCGTCTCAGATCTATCACAGCAGGAATTTGATGGCCTCTCTCTACGAAGAATTTTCTTGAGAAGTGCGAAGGTCGTGGTCGATGTCTGGTCAGACACGGGCCATTGCTGGGCAACAACCACCAACGAGCCGCGAAATGCTGCCTTCACGCCCTAAGCTTACCATTACAGTTACTGGTTTCAAGAAGCTGGACGCGTAGGCAAGAGCCGCTGCCGTTGGCGGGGCGGGGAGAAGGGTGAACAGCCTTTGTGCCCCTTGCGTGTTCCCAAGGTTCATCCGACACAGCACCGAAGGCATGTTCCCAAAAGCCCGATTCTCCTTACAGCAGAGCCTGCATATGCACTTTTGCGGGACGTACTCGAGGCTTGGATGTCCGCGGAATCGGTGGCCTGCACAGTCAGGAACAATCCGACGGGCAGCCAACACACACGAGGCCATGGCCAGGTTCACAACGATTAACATGCATGAAAAGCTATTGCAAAGCTCGACATGGCTGTGAGTACAATACGCGAGGCACAATGAATGATACGTATCCCAAGCGGGATTGCGATCTGACGGCGCTGGTCATCAGTACCGCCATCAATTTCGATCAATTCCTATCGTACAACCTCGTGCCGTAAATGCATGCAAAACTCCGTCGCTATGATGAAAACATCGCCAATGCTCAAACACCTGGACGTATCCAGGTCTATGCTCGTCCAGTCATTTACATCGGTTCAAGAGAATTGCCGTGGTATAGTCGCTCAACAGAAGGCCTCCTGCTCCAGAACCCGTTTACATCGTTACAGCTCAGAAAAGAATCTCAACAGCAAATCTCGTGGCTATGAGACTTTTGTCTGCTTGGGACGAAGTAAGGGAGCGGGCATGCTGCGATTCGACTGTTTGGATTGTTTCGTCACTCGATATGGCAGAGCTGTGGGATCCATGCATGAGCGTCGACGTCTTGTGAGAGAATTCGTGTCGCGACAACAGCCTGATTGCTTGTAAGTGCGAATCCGGCGAACAGAGATGGATCGACAAACCGCAGCGCTCGTGGGTCAAGTGCTCATATCGCTTGATCTTTAGCGGACAACATTTCTGCTTGTCCGTGTAATCAGAGCCTGGCAGATTGTCAGTGACAGTCCATTCAGTCATATCGCAAGGTTCTTGCATACACCAACACAATACACAATATCGGACATGGCCGCAACAGTACTTGACTCGCACGTGCTGGCACATGATGGGGAAGCTGTTCCTTTGGTCTTGTGGTCACACAGCATGTGTCGGCGAGGCCACAGACCTTATACATGCAAGTGAGAGGTGGCGGCTGGCCACGCCTTATGTTCGGAAGAGACAGGATAGTTTGGCTAGCTGACGTTGGACCCGTAGACGACGCGGTGGTTGCTCCAGACAGTCCTTGGCAGCGGGAAAGGGTTCGAGGCGGACGCCTCGTTCCCGGCTCTTCTTATTTATGTGTTATTTCACCACGGCGTGGAGCTCCCATCAGCATGTTGCAATTGTATGAACGGGATCCGAAAGTGTGAATCCCTGCAGTACATACGAAGCGCCGAAACAGAATCCCTGATGGTGTAGCAGGGATCGATGCGACTAGCTGCGAAAGAATCACACCCCACGATCTGGGAGTGAGCTCATCAAATCCGACACCTTGGGCGTGGAGACATGTGTCGAAAGCGAGGAATAAATTGCGTGCACCGCACCTGTCTCAACGGGCTTGCTCATCCACCCATCAAGGTGCCGAACGACGTTCCGCCTCCGCTTGCTCGTTTGCAGCCCCAATTTCGTGGTCTGATCGTGCAACAACTCCCGCAGGATTCAATCTCCTGTTGGCCTGCAGATTCAGCAGCATAACAAACAGTCTCCAATGTTGCCAGCATAGCTGATGCGCCCAATCACCGGCACAAGTTCCGCTCTTCGAAGGACTACCGGAACTCCCACCCACAGCCACATTGTTCGGGAGCTATTTCAAATTTGCTGTGAGTGGATGCAGATCTTCTTCGGAAGCAAGCCAGCACGCCTCGTGAAAGGCCAGCCGAGGTGGCCTGGTTGGCACCGCCTGGGACTGCGGAGATGGCGAGACTGAGAGCAATCTGCCGAAATTGCCATGTTTGCCGTTGAGCGAGTTGGACGCACTTTGCTGGTCGTCAAAGAACAAAGAGTGCCCATAGCTGGCATATCGACATGCAGCTTTCATCAAGCTGCGAAGTATCCTGGTGACAGGTGCTGTCAACTCTGCAGACAAGCAATTATTGGTTCTGCGTCACGCTACTGCACTGGTGCAGAAGTCTCCACGCTGGTGGAATCGTGCATCATCACCTCTCCACCTATCCTACACCGCAACGTCGAAAATCGTCCTCTCGGAAGCTGAAGAAATCAGCTGCAAGCTGGACGCAGAAACGGATATGTCCTGCAGAGCAAAGGCAAAATGTTGATTCGTGAACTTACCTCGTATCTCAGCTTGCGGTGCAAAGTTTTCTTCCTGGGCAAGCGAAATCGCAGATTCACCAGCCCGGCTCGGATCCTGGCTGGGAGGGAAGGGAAGCAGGATTCCGATCCGAATCCCTGAAGATCTCCTCTCCTCTCAATCATCACGACGCCTTCCAACATTCCAGAATCCCGATCGTCGCCCTCGCGTGGATGCTCACCGACAGCGTGGGCAGATGCGGTGTGAAGAAGGAATAATCTGCGTTCCAATCAATCCGAGATCACACCTCCATCAGATGGCTCCTCATCGCCAAGAAATCAAGTTTATTGCTCATGCATTCAATTTGCATGGGATCTATCCTTCCTGGTTGTGTTCACAGACTGAGAAGCCGGGTAGACGCGGGCTACTTCGAAGCCATCTTCCTCGATGTATCGAAGTACTGGTGCTTTCACCTGGACGGCGGTATAACGGCGTATTGATAGCGTTTCATGGAGCTACAATGAAGCTCCCCGTTGGCGACTAATGCACACTCCTGGAGCTTCACGAATACCTAGCTTAAGAGCTTGAAAGAATTGCAACAAGCACTACAAGCTCGGTTGAACAAAATGCTGTGACTGTAACCATTGCTTTTGCAGAGCCCTGGAGCTGCGAGACAAGAAAGACACCTACAGGACAGCTGCGAGCAAGCCTCCAGCTATGGAAACTTACCTACAACATGGTGACACACCAAGAATCAGGCTTCTCCTCGGGATAATGATTCTGCTATCCCATGATGGAGCATCGCAAACAATGGTGTGGTTGTCTCAGATCAAAGTTGACGCGTACCTGCTTTCTGCGGATCAGAACCACTGATTCGGCCAGGTAACGCGACAAGGCTCCGCGGCGACTTGGAACTACTGCGAATAGCCCAAGTTGTGGCTATCTAGCGCCGATATTCAGATCTTCGCCGCGACTGCAATAGCTGGGCAGAGTAAGTTGCGCGAGGTCGACCATATCTTCATTTCACATCAATTACATTATCGCTCTGAATCTGCTGAGAAGAACAGTCTAAGATCTATCACACGCGTCCGGAAGTCGTCGTTCAAGCGCCCTCAGCTTTCTCGCAGGGTATCAACGAGCCATCGCCCAATATATCGCCAAGGTCCTCTCTCCCATTTTGCGCTCGTTCAATCCGCTCCTTTGTGGTTTTGAACAGCCGTGGGATACCTGTCTTTTCGAAGGGAATGTCGTCGTTGATCATTCTCGCCAGACCTTTCGCTCCGAGCCATATAACGGGCATTCCGTGACCATTGAATCCTGCTACAACAAACTGATTCGGCCTTTCCGGGACTTCACCGATGTGAGAGTTCGAGTCATAGGAGTACCCCATTACGCCTGTCCAGATTTGATTCACCTTAGCACCTGAATCTTCCCATCCACGAAATGTTCGCTGCATATATCCGTCATAGTAGTCCTTTGCTGCTTCAATCAATACGGAGTCATCTACATTGTCATACCATTGGTCGAGGTATGGTTTGAATTTCGAAGATGCACCGCCGACCACGATGCTTCCATCCGGACGAGGAATTAGGTACGATCCAGTCCCGTCTTCGGTTCTATCAACGTAAGAGTTGAAAAGATAAGGCGCCACCTTGCCGTCGGGCACAGTTATCCGGCAGCAGATACCTTTACATGGAATGATATTCTTCTTGTATTCCGGAAGAAGTCCAGCGACGTATGCATTGGAAGCATGGACGACCTTTCCAGCATGGATGCTTCCTCTCGCCGTTTTGACGATGAACCCGCCATCTTCGAGGGGGGTCACAGCTGTAACTGGCGCATGAGTCTGGAGGTTGACGGCACCAGAAGCAACCAACGATTTTAGAATGTGTGTGATGAACTTTGCCGGCCATATCATTCCAGCGGTATACGATGCCACGGCTTTGCAACCCTTCACCCCGGAAATACCTTCAGCATCCTTCCCATAGTGGAAGTCAACATCTTTCATGTATTCCAGGCTGTGGGCTGACATCTGCTCGTAGACTGCCTTGGCGGCATCTGCAGCTTCTTGATTGCTCCAGCAGTCTATCGTTCGGGCGAGCACAAAGTCACAATCGATCTTTTCTTGCTCAATGAATTCCTTAATGGCCGGGACGTGAGCGATTTCGAATTCCGCAATCTCCGTCGCGGCCTCAAGGCCAGCTCGCTTGATATATGTCGGGATATGACCATATAAATCTGGTCTCAAATGTCCACCATTGCGACCCTGCGGACGATGTCAGCATAAGCTTTAAAGTATGCTGTTCGTGGAAGGAAATTCCTACCGTGGCACCTTCGCATACTCCTCTCGCTTCAAGCACTGCGATAGATTGCTTTGGCTTCGCAGCATCTCTGTCTTTCACAAGATGCCAAGCTGTCGCCGCACCTGCGTATCCCGCTCCGATAATGACAACATCGCAATACTGCGGTAGTTCAGGCGTTGTCCTGTGATTGTGGAAATCGTCCTTGTCTCTGCTCCAAAATGCCGGGAGCGGGTTGCTGACAGGGAGATAGTCGTGGTTGGTCGATGAACCCATGTCGTTTCCCGAAAGCGTTCACCAAATGCCGACCATGCGTGGGATGTAAGTCGGTATAGAGCAAGCTACTCATGCAGGTCTCGAATTTCGCCTACGGAACTACGCCGGCAAATTTTGGGAACTCAAAAGCCGCTGAAGGGGATGGTAGGAATTGTTTTACAGGTTGAATTCTTGTTGAAGATATGGCAGGAGCACTTATCTGATCGAAGGCTGACGGAATTCGGAATGCCAGACGGACTAAAATGTACTGTACAGCGGGCACCGGCTACGAGAGCCAAGCCGAGCTGAATGATCCAACGACGATGCGACATCGCAGCCCCCGGATCCCGCCAACTCAATCAAGCAAAACAGCCATCCTCGCCACAGGCTTCATTTTCGCCTATCTTTATACCGTGCAGCTTCCGTGCCTCCACTTTAAGCATGGTCTTGATTTCAACCGGCCCGGGCATTATTCGTAGAATGGCTATTACCTATTCTAAAGACCTGATGCGTCGAGATTCACAACGCACTGTCCATCATGGTTGCTGAAGAAATGGAGAGAGCACCAACACCACAAGCCTTCCATGGCTATGCAAAAGACGACAAGATGGATATCGATATTGAAGCTCGACCACAGTCTATTGATGATGATGTCGCCAATGAGAAAGCACCTAGTATGCTCGGGCATTTTGAAGAGGTCCAGCATCTTCGACAAGGTCTTCATCAGAGACATATTCAGATGATTGCTTTGGTATGTCACGCGACTACTCGTGTGATCTCTCGAAACATTCACTGACATTACTATTTCTCAAATAGGCAGGAACCATCGGTACTGGCCTGTTTCTCGGATCTGGTCGTGCTATAGCCAATGCAGGTCCACTCGGAGCCTGGCTCTCATACAGCATCGTCGGAGTCACCGTCTGCAGCGTGGTCCTCGCAGTCGCAGAAATGGGTGCCTTAGTCCCACTCTCCGGATCGATCGTTCGCTTCTCGGAGTTCTTCGTGGACCCAGCACTATCCTTCGCTGTGGGCTGGAACCAAGTCTATTCGTACATTGTCTCTATTCCATCTGAAATCGTCGCTGCAGCAGTCCTAGTTCAGTTCTGGACAGATGTCAACAGTGCCGTTTGGATCACGATCTTCAGCCTTTTGGTCATCTTGAGCTCGATGACTTTTGTGCGGATCTATGGCGAACTTGAGTTTGGATTCTCGTTGTTGAAGATCTTTTTGGTCGTCTTCATCAACATTCTTTCGCTAGTCATCACCTGTGGAGGCGGTCCCAATGGCGAATCGATCGGATTCAGATACTGGAGAGATCCGGGCCCTTTTGTCCAATATTTGAGCATTCCAGGTTCGCTGGGCCGGTTTGCTGGATTCTGGAGCACGTTCAACTCAGCTCTTTACGCATATGGCGGTATCCACGCGATCGTTGTGGCTGCAGCCGAGACGAAGAATCCTCGGCAGGCAATTCCTCAAGCTGCGAAAAGGATCTTCTGGAGAGTGCTTATCTTCTATGTTCTGACCATCTTCATGGTGGGACTTGTCGTACCTTCGAACGATCCGAATCTGTTGAAGTCTACTGGTACAGCTTCGCAGTCGCCATTTGTCATTGCTGCCAAACGAGCTGGTATCAAGGCAGTGCCATCCATAATCAACGCCATAGTACTCACATCTGCATGGTCGGCGGCAAACTCGAACATGCTGACTGGTAGTCGAGTTTTATTTGGTATGGCCAACGCAGGTCAAGCGCCAAAGTTCTTCACCAAGCTCAATCGTCACAGTATACCGTGGTTAGCTGTTGGCCTGCTCTCCGTATTCATGGCTCTCGGATACATGACACTGCAAGACACCGCTAGCACTGTCTTCACTTGGCTTCAGGACTTGGTGGCGATTAGCACATTGACCGACTGGATCTTGGTACTCGTCACATACTTGCGCTTCTACTATGGCTGCAAAGCACAAGGTATCAACCGGAAGAAGGAACTCCCTTGGGCTGCACCGTTCCAGCCGTGGTTTACCTGGATATCTTTGGCACTCTACCTGGCCTTGTTGCTCACGAGCGGGTACAAGGTGTTCATTCATGGCCGGTGGGACACCGAGACGTTCATCTCCAGCTACTTCAATATCCCGTTCACAGTTATCTTCTATTTTGGATACAAGTGGTGGAAGAAGACAAAGATTGTCCCGTTGAACGAGATTCCCATTCGTGGCTTCATTGATGTAGCTTTGGCGAATCCGGAGGAGAGGATACCCAAGAAGACAGGCTGGAGGAGGCTGAATGTGCTTTGGGCTTAGGTGTTCAACTGACGATTACTCTATGTAGCTTTCGTATGCGCAGGTGCCGATTTAAATCGTCTCTATTCTGCACGCTTTGCTTCTACCAGGTTATTCATGCACCTTACCACGGTTTTGTTCAGTCGGCCACATCTATTCTGTGATACATCCCAACGCATTTACATTTCCTTTCACTTAGACTGCTCAATAATCATTCTTGCCATCTCAGGTAGAGGTCCCGCCATAACATCCACCGTCCCAAAAACGTCCGAGCAATCATACTTCTCATAAGCCGAGCTGTACGCCCCTTTGAAACCCACCAGGACAGCCGCACTCACATCCCACATGTGAGCTGCTGCAAACCACTTCTGATCATCCTTGCCGAATTTCTCAAACACAGGTCGATAAGCACCCAACGCAGGCTTAGCCAAACCCTGCGTATCGCAACTCACGAACCTCTCAGCAGGCATCTCCACACCTCCACGATTGAAATAACCCTGAACTCGCTGGATATCGGCAGTCGTCAGACACCAGACATCGAAACCATTACTTCTCAATAGCTCGATACATTCTTTGGCTCCTTCCCGCAATCCCAGTAATGAGTAGCCTTCCTGACAAAGATCCCGTTCCTCCTCAGTGCAAAGTTTTTCAGGTTCTTTCACTCCAGACAGGTAGAGGGTGCGGTAGAAACATGACCTCATGACATCCTTGTAGGACTTGTGTCTGCCGCTGATCGAGAGGAATGTGAAGTCCAATTCTGCGTGTGTCATCCAGGAATGTCCAAAGGATGTGCCGTTGAGTCCATGTTCGCGGAGTTTAGGGCCTATGGTTTCTTCTATACGCTGATGGAAGGCGTCGAAGCAGACGAGAGTTCCGACGATGTCGAAAACAACGTGCTTGGCCATTGTGGTTTGGTAGGTCGGTATCTTCAATGCTCTCAGCCAGCGCTTTTGCTTGTGTTGAGCTTTTGACTGCCTGCAGCTCTTGCGTATAGTTGTTGATTTACTTCTTGACTCGCCATTCTGATATAATCGCCGGCCCGGTGGCTCTCCGGGCAATCTTCCATTATCCGGCCAAGATCTCGAAGACTGTGATGTTCAGGCGAAGTCGGAAGTGCCAAGAGTTTTCCACGTGGAGGTCCCAGTCCGAGTTCACGCTAATTTGTACTGTGCAGCTGTGTATCTTTGAACGACATTCGACGACACATCAAGATTTGGTACTTCTTTTCCTATCTGCAGACATGGCATACTATTAGGTTATATCTGCGCCGAATTCCGACGTCCTGCTGTACATCCCAATCTATCAAAAAGTCCCGTGTTTCCCTCTATGTGTGCTGTGTGACCAACTCCAGCGACTCACTCATATATACAATCCCGTCATCAGTCTAATCAGATTAGTAGCCTAGCAGAAAGTAATTCCCGTACTGTGATCCTATCTATACAATACCATATACCTTCCTCGCGATGAAATAGCAGACCAGACCGAACGCGATCAGTCCGGCAGTGATGCAGAAGAACCAGGTTAGGTCACCCTCGATATCTTGACCCGGCACCCATACGTTCATTCCCCACATTCCAGTAATGATATTCATTGGCAAGACGATGGTTCCGAGGACGGTGAGCTTGCCCAGCACATCTGCGTTTTGCTCAGCGCGCTCGTTCATTCGGATGTTGATTTGCGCGACGTAGTTGCCGTGAGCTCTGCTCAGTAGGCTGCGTTCCAATGTTAGTAAGCAATTCAACGCAATTTGCCTGGGCAGACTTACCTCTCGTAGTGTGACAAATTACTCGTCATAGTCACAATGTGATCCTGGATGTCGCCCAAGTACAACCCAATCTCCGAGCGAGGTGCAACTTCCCAGTGCTCGTTGCAACGCTTCGCGAAGCCCTTGATGACATCTGCTTTGTTGCCCAGAAGACGATACAAGCCCATGACCTTCTTGCGGCATTCGCCGACTTGTCTCAACATGTCGCCACCGCTCATACCCGCGGTCTTCTCGCCTTCGGCTTTGATGGCCCCCATATCACCCTGGTTTTGAGATCGATCATCCTTATACTTCGAGCTCTTCGGTCGTTGTTCTCTTTCCCTTTGGACTTTGTTGCCGTCAGCGTTATCGGCGGCAGTTGTATGCATGTAAAGAATCTCCTCGTCAATCTCGTCGACCTCCGCTTCGATCTCAGTGACCAATGGTGCGTAAACGTCTGTGATGTCGTCGATGATCGCGTAGCTGATCCAATCCGCCGTTGGGCTCATGTAATCATTCAACTGTCGAATTCGTCGTCTTACGTTGGCTGGGTGAGGGCTCATGCTCGAATGAAAACTGATTACGCCGTCTCTGAAGACGATCACGTACATGTTGATTGGTTCCATGTAATCCGCGCTGTCCTTGTCTTGTTCAAATGTCCTGTAGTTGACAAAGTAGTAGGACGGGAACAACTCGACCTTTTCGCGCTCTTCACCCATGAGGATATCTTCAGAGGTCAACTGATGGATGCCAAAAGCTTTTGAAAGGACTTTCATTTCGGTCTCGGTAGGCTGCAGCACATCAAGCCAGAAAGTAGGTCGAGGTCCGTAACGCTTCCTCCTTGAGGGCTTAGGTGTTGCATTTCCAGAAGCATTTCCGGAGCCAACGCCGGTCTTGCTCATGACAGAAGGCTGACGGCTCTGCCCACCAACTGGACTCATTACAGCAGGATCCTTGGCGGTAGTCGTGGCGGTGGCGTTAGTGTCAAGGGACTGATGAGTGTGCAATCGCGGTCGCTCGAGTGCACTGTCTTCGCCAGTTCCTTCATCCTCATCGTCGTCATCGGTATCGCTGAGCTCGAGGTGATCGGGCAAAAACAGCTCACGGAAAGTCATGTCGTCTTGCAAGTCGCTGATAGTCCTGGCGTGGATGGTGCCATCGAGAGTCTCGTTGAAGTATGTGAATCTGAAAGGAGAATCATCTTCTTCCCTGTGCCAGACAGTCTTTGCAGGACGGAGTCGGCCGTTCACCATGACAGGCTCGGATATCTTCTTGGCACGAAGAACCTCTTGGTGCGTCCGCTCCTCTTTCTCCTCTCGGCTCCAATCCTCAAGAATGTCGAGATCGGGCCACCTCCTGCCTCGTCTCCGACGAGGCCTTTCAGAAGAATCATGGCGTTGGCGTGGGGACTCCACGCCGTGTTCAGAGAGATCGTCTGGGAAGCATACGTCTCTTTCCGCAATATGTGCAAGCGTGTTCCTACGTCTCATGCTCTGGGGTGACGTGCTAGCGAAACGTGCGTCATCATCATCTACGGCGATGTCAATAAGAGCATCGCGACCGCGTTCGCTTCCAGCTGCGCCTGCAAGGTACAAATCATCCATTGAGCCAAGCTGGGGAGAGCCGGGCACGGAAGGAGGGTTATTGACATCGTGGGGTTCCTCTTCCAAGCCGTTTCTGGCCATAGTCATGATCTGAGGGCCTCTTCTAGATGATGCCCTGGAGTCTTTTGACGATCGCCGTCGCCAGGCATTATTCTGGCTGCCATACCCAGATCCTAGCCCACTGTTATTGCGCGAGAGCCCTGGGTTGGAGCGATTCTTGCTGGAGAGCAGCGGTGTTCTGTCATGAGCATGGTCGTCTTCTCCTTCGCTGATGGCCATCTCTTCCGCATGCGCCAGGCGTGATCTCGGCAGGCCAGGGCCAGATCTGCCAGCAGAAGCATCTGAAGCACGGTGTTGAGCTCGCGCGAAGGGTAGACTGACGCGCGCCAGACTGTTCTTGATGGTATCTCGTCTTGACCTCAGTGGCGCATGTTCGCGATGATCCAGCAGTGCTTCGCTTTCCAGACTGGTGTTACTTGGTCTTCTGCCGGACTGCTGCAAGCGATAATAGCTATCTCGTTGGGAGGCGTGTGTGGCCTCGAGTAGACCGGGCCGCTCGCCGCCATCAGCTGTGTCCTCTGTTGGCGCTTCCGACGGCGCAATGAAGCTCTGCCGTCGATTTTTCCTCTTCTTGCCGCCTCGATGTCGCTTCTTCTTGGGCGCACCATTGGGTTTTGTTGACGAGGACTCGGCGGAGGGGACATTGGCCCCAGAGATACGAGCAATGTCCGCTTGTGATGCCGCTGCCATTGTGGATCGAGCTTGACGTAGCGGCGTGGAGAGAGCGAGGTGGGAAGGGGAATGCTACGGTGTTGTAGCAAAGTAAAGCAAAGCGGCAACGAGGACTCAGACTCGCCCAACACGTATGTGGAGGAGGAGTAAGAATCGACTCGCTGGCCAGCTTCCCGTGCGTCGAGCTTGCAGTGCCGTGGACGCGATTGAACTTTCCGAGGACGTCTCGTCTCGTCTTGGCTTGGCTCACACATGTGGCGTTGAGTGCAGATCGTGGAGGCTGACCACGAATCGGACCTGGCTCCGTCACGAAAGCCTCATCTTTCTTTTCGGCGTCGACGACAGTGAAATTGATGAGATGTCGATAGGACAACATCAGCACCACGATAGTAGCATCTCCTGCCACCTTTCCCTACTCCAATGCCTCTCCATCGCAAGAGCGGCTCCACCGGGTGCTTGTAATGGTACGTCAGGTGGAGGTCGTGCCTTACTAGCACCGAACGGGACATGTGTCGTGTGCTCGTTGAAAAGTTCGAAAGCGGCTGCAGCTTGTCGGCCGCCTCTTATCGCTGATCGCCGCGCTCCTGCCCATGTGCATGTGATCCTGGCTGCAGGGCGAGGACATTGATGGCCACTGCCTTACACTTATGCAGAAGCGCGACCACCTCCGATAATCAAGTCACCGACCGCGTGGATGACAGTGTCGAACTTGCCGCTCTTCTTCGAGAAGTTTGGTAGACATGGTTGAGAACAGACGTGCCAAAGCATGTGATCACGACAATAGGAAGGAGCGAGGGCGGAGGATAGAGACCATGGCCTCGAGAGCTGTCACTACTGGACGTGGAGGCTTCCGTGGCCGTCGAGGACTCCTCACCAAGTCATGTGTAGAGACATCAATATTGTACTATAAGGCTCAGTGGGTGACCTTTACCGTTCTTAGCGTGTTTGGTAAGTGAGCTGCATCCAACTGGAATGTGCTCAGACTGGCAGAATAGACCTTCGTTGCTTCCTACGCGAAGCACACCGTGACTCACCGCAGTCGCTTGAGGACACCGAAAGATCTACATCTTCACCGAAAATAGTGGAAGGCGCCGAGGACAAGTGACCAACCTTCTACACGACCTTCGCATACCTTGACAGGCTTTGAGACTCACCAGACTCCAGCCTTTACTCAGTGATCGAAACCCGACCAAGTCGATCCGCAGTATGCTCATATTGATGAGCACCGAGATCTAACATCATGGAAGATGTAGAGATTCAAAGACGAGCTTTGGCAACCATGCCCACAGATCGCTTGAATGCCTACAATAGACATGCACTGGCGCCCTGGCTCGAAGAGACTGGATATCTTACTCCATTATACCTGCATCGCCGCGAGCAGGAACGCATTCCCTTCAATATGAGTCGCTGGATGACCGACAAGATTTCAAAGCACATGCTTCACCCTCCCGCAGCGATATTTCACCTGGATCGCCAACTCGTAACTCAGCTTTTGAAGATAGCGGCGAGGTGCCAGTACTCCGCTGAGCGTGCTACAGCACACGCCAACGAACTGGGCCAACTCGCGAACACATTGCCTCACCTACCAGCCAGCACGACCGGATACTTCATCCGCCTGAGCGAAAGCAGCCCGAAAGATGTCGACAACGGCAATCTCCAAGCAATCCGGACTGTTGCCGGAGCCCTACAAAAGCTTGTATGCTCCAAACGTGCCGTCCAAGCTCTACTCGCCATCCATGACTCCGGGGATGAGGAAATTGACAATAAACTATACTTCTTCCCCTACCACACCACTCTTGACCGACTGAGCGAATGGCGGTGCTACATCCATGATTCCCACGTAGTAGCGATAAGCCAAAGCAGATTCTACCATCCGCACCATGTGGGTGTCACTGACATCGCCTTACGAGACATGGTCCTGCAAGCCCGAAATCTCTGGCGCGATATCTCCTCTTCAGTCCAGTTCACATCGTGCGCTCTGGATCTGTACGCTGAGGTCCATCGCTCAAATTTCGAAGTCAAACTTATCGAGATAAATCCTTATTACCCACACATTGGATCTGGAAGCCTCCTCTTTCACTGGCTCGATAATGTGAACATCCTCTTACCCTCAACTCCTCCGAATAAGACTGTTCTCCGGCTGGTCGAGCCTGACGATAATGTTAAGCCGATTGGGCGAAAGGAGGCTTACGATATTGGTCGTGCGGATATTATCCAGGATGAGTTGGAGGTTCTGAAGCGTCGTGGTTTGGAGTGGATTTTGGAGGATGTGCATCATAAGCGATTCATGGAGCTGAGGGGAGGAGGAACCACAAGGCAGGCTGGGCTTGAGAAGTTCCGGGTCGATGATCCTGAGGAGATGACTCCTACTGTTGTTACTCCTCACCCTAGGTTTCGGAAAGTGCAAGAGGCATACTTGCAACAGAAGGTGTGATGATGAGCGCATCAAAACAGTGAGAACTTTCGTCGACTTGATTATATACGTCGATGCGTGACACTACGAAACGAGAGCAACTTGAGGGCTATCCTTATCCTCATCAGCCCTGTTGCGGATCTCATCGCGTACCACTTCCTGATAATCCCGCGAGCCTTCCAATACTTTTGCCCTCGCGGCCGCAGTATCGATTTCGTGCTTGAACTCTCTCAAGGCACGAAGCTCGCTGCCCACGAACAGAAATCCCATCAGCCCATCGATGACACCGGCGCTCAGGCCTAGTGTGCTCAAGAACATGAGCAGGAAAGATACATAGTTCCGAGGTGACCACCACACTGCAACCAAACAGCCAATCGAAATGCCAAGCTGAAAGAAGAAGTGCGCGATACGGTATTTGCGTTGCTTGCGCTCCCGAATGTCGTATTTCGCAATCATAGCTTGAATAGCGAGATATGTGCTGTGAGGAAGATGTCGAACCATGGGCTGCGTATTCTGCTGCGGTTTCGAGGCCGGTCGTCGAAAAAATGTCGTCTCAATAGAAAAGTGGTCGCTGAGCGAACATCTCAGAGTCGGATGTCGCATAGTCATACCCACCTTCACATCTATCACCTGCCATTGCTGTCCCGTCGTCGCCGCGTTATCTGCAAAGAAAATGTAATCCAGACGCTTGGCTTTAGGATCCAGAACCTGCGGATCCACGACCGAGTCTTTGCCCTTGTCGAGATCCTTCTGCATCTGTTTACTCCATCTCCACGTATTAAACTTCGAATCGCACGTGGTACCATGCTCCTCCAAACACGCAACAGCAGTTGGACAAGTCCCAACACCACTATCACTCTTTGAAGCTTCAACCTCATAACTTCCCAATGCACTCTCAGGCCTCACAACCCTCCAAACATCCTTAACCGGAGCATGCGCCTCAATAATCTGATGCGCCAAACTCAACGGCACCATATTAAAATCCCCCAACCCAATCACCACATGTCCCCTCTCAGCCGCATGTCTCATCATCTTCGCAATCTCCCAAGCCTGTGCAGTCCGATGACAGATATAACTATCATTAGGTTCCCTCTCATACGGAGCATGAAGATGCGTACAAAAAACCTCCACAACATCCTTTTCCCCTCTACCAATTCTGATCCTAGCACTCGCTACACCTTTTCCTACATACCAATCTCCCCGGAAAAATGCCGCGGGTCGTCCATTGAGTGGATAGCGATACATGCTGCTTTCTTCGATCGGCCATTTGGATAAAATGGCGAGGCCTCCTCCGAAGATTCCGGACCAGTAGAATTTGCCATAGGGTAGAATATCTTTAGTTAAATCGCGAATGGCGAGGTAGTCTTGTTGAGTCCAACATTCTTGAAGCCCGATAATGTGAGGTGTAGGTGAGGCTTGGGCGATTTGGTGGCCGATTTCTGTGAGGCGTTCGTGACGGTGCTTGGAGAGGAACTTCAGACCCCAGCAATTGAGGGAGATGACGCGAAGACTGCTGGGAAGGTCGAGAATTTCGGTCATGGTTGCCACTGATTATTTTCCTTCACGTGCGTGGCATCGTCCCGATGGATCTTTGTGGCATTGTTGTACATGGCAGGAGTCGACCTTGAAGTGACGTCTGAGCGGGTCGAGCCGTGTGCATATCGATCTCGGTGATTGTCAGCGAGTCAAAATGGGAGTACGACCTCAGGCATTGTGGCATTGAGTCTGAGACCGGAGAGGCGGCAGTTTGATACCGGTGTTGTTTTAGTCCACGGGGAAGACAAGGAAAAAATTCAGATGAGATGTCAAAGCTCTGTGCCATTTGATGACCAGCTCGATAGTAATTTTCATCATCACGCGTTCTCCAACCCCCTTCTTCCACCCTTGCATGCGGTACCACGTTTCGAAAGAGAAGAAAAAGACAACTCCTGAACGCCGCCCTTTTTTCATGACTGCGGAGTTTCTCATCATTTCTCAAGTCGTGTCCACATCGCAAAGGAGATCAAAAGAACAATGACTAGATACACCACCGAAACAAAAAGGAAAAGAAAACCAGTATGTATCTTCTGCTGCCGCAGCATGTCAAGAAGTCTTTTTCATCAGATGTCCATCTCATCTCCGTCACCAAGATAGCTTCAGCTTCAGCTTCAGCTGCAGCTTCCATCTTCACTGACATCCCACCGCCGATATTACCAAGTCTTCGAAAAGTCGTCAAAAAATCAAGAATGAGCACAAGAGAAGGATAACAAAAGAGCATCTGTTTGCTGCCAAAACGTGGCTGGTGGTAACACCGGGTTGATGCATATTGTTGAGAAGAGAATCTGATGCATTTGATCATTTCTCCACTCCGGCGTGGAATAAAAGAGGCCGGACGTGGTCGTGATATCGTTTCGTCATGGTCGACTTCCTCGTCGACCTCGAGATGCAGGTGGTATTTGCCCAGAATACAATTGATGCTGGAGATGCAATTGAGCGCCCAAGTACGCCTCGCGGATGCAATACAGATATAATAAGGTGAGTGAATGCCGGTCAAGTTCACATGGTCTCATCGCCGGCATGCTGGTTGGCAAGCTCGAGCAAACGCTGATGAAAAGGCTCCTGGTTGGCCATAGTCGGAAGCAGACTGCTACGTGGGAAAGTATTATGCTGTCGACTTGGCGGCGGTGTCTCCATGAATGGAGACCCTAGTCTTGGGACTGGTTCAGCAAGCCGGCGTGGTGCAGAACGGCTTCCCAATGGAGGATCAGCCATGGTGACAGAAATGTCGGGCATATCGTGGTCCATGGACACAGACGGTGGAGTGAACAGCTTGGAGAGGTTGTCTGTGGCGCGTACCGCACCGACGCTGAAGCCACGTCCTCGGACAATGTTCTGCTGCTCGACGGGAGGCCCAAAAACGTCATCACTGAGGACAGGTCGACGGGGCTTCTCCTCGTCTGACCGGAAGCGTCGCTTGCGTGAGCGACGGTCCGTGGGCGCACCGACCTTGAAGTCGAACGGTGAGTCCAAGGATCTTCCGTTGAATTCAGTCCTGCCAAGAGACTTCGTGTTGGCCATACTCCGCAGTAGGTGGCTACGGCTCGCAGTTGGCTCGGCGTCGAATGGCGAAGCAAGAGCGGCGACAGGCTGCAAGTCCATATCTTGGACATGGATCTTAAGTTCTGATTGGAGCGACGCACTCTTTTGATGGGCTTTGGAACGTGGTATGCGATCAAACCAGCCCTCAGGCCGTGATGGCCGGGCAGCTTTAGGTGCAGGTGGTGGCTCGTTACCAGCAAGTTGGGCGAGCATGCCATCGGGCTGCATTGATGGAGCTGTCGAGGTGACCAGTGTCTTCATCATCTCATAGTTGGAGAAGGAAGATGATGGCTGAGTGCCATTGGTCGCCGGGCTGGAAGTCTCAAATGGTGATGGGCTACGGGTGCGCAACATCCTCTGGTAATGCGCAGAGATGGAAGGTCGACGAGCACAAAGTTCGCGCAGACGGCGGCGAGTGGCCGCACTCTTTGGCCATTTGGCTTGCATAGACTGGAGAGTGCTGGGCCGGATGGTGTCAGGCGAGCCTTCGCGCTGCTGTCTGCTTTCGCTCTCAAGCAGAGCATCGATCGAGCCAGGAGTGACTGGAACGGCCTTGCGCGGTCGCCACGTACGCTTAGCCTTGGTCGCCACTTGGTCGCACACGCCCATTGGTGGTGTGCTACCGGGAAGCATCTTGAAAGGAGTAAGCGTCGGGTCGGACAGGTAAGCCATGAAGGTCATCCAAAGATGGTCGTCCATCTGAGGCGTCCACGTCACATGGCGTCGTGTCTTGATGCGTTTCGTCTGTGGTGTATCTGCCTCAGGCTGGGGAGACGGCATGAACTTGTCTTGCTTAGTCAAGTCTTCGTCGTCCATGAATGGGTCGGTTGCCTCCGACTGCGGGCTGTCGTAACCGCCGGTAGGCATTGAGAAGGCAGAGCTGCCGCAAGATGACACTGAGGAATCGGAGAAGGATGAGCATACGCTATTGGCGCGTTGGAAGGCCGGCTTCGTGTTGTTAATTAGGTCCCACTCGTCAGCCATTGGGCTCTCGAGCTGGCTGAACGAGGCATACACCTTGGGAGCAGGTGTTTTTGGTGGAGTAAGTGCGCGGTGTAGTGTTGAAGACATAGGAACTGGCGATAGCAGATGCGCTGAAGTTGGCTGTAGAGTCGGACTGGACATCTGCGTAGGTACTTCAGACATCTCTATGGTGGGGATAACGGTCGTGTCGAGCATGATGGGCTCTTGGAAGGGTGCGCTGGGTCGCTTTCTCTTGACCTTGAAGGGCTGTGGACGCGGTGGAGGCGGCGGATCAATTCCAGACTGTGCCTCGCCTGGCTGCTGTGCCTCTGGCGTCTTGGGCATGTTGGTGTCGCGGCGGTGAAAGTCGTAGTTGTCGGGGAGGGTGATGGAGAGCGGGGGACGCGTGCGCTCCATGATGTGTATCGCGCCTGTCAACAATGGGCCCGTTTGTGTTTACTGTGATGTGCTGTGCTGTGCTGGATCCGGATGCGCGAGGCGTGCGACGAAAGGTGGGTCGGATGCAAACGCTGTTCGGTGCGCAATGTGCTGGCCGCCGTCGCAACAGGCGCTGGGTCTGCTTAGCCTCTCAGCATGGCGCGATAGTTGTGCGCAATCGTGCTGGGCGTCGGCGACAAGGCCAGTGGCATGCGCGGGTGGTTTCTGGTACTGTAGGGTGGTTCTGGCGGTATGGCGCTGGTTGCTGGTGCAGAGGGCGTGGTGTGGGAAGAGGACGGTAGAAGGCGAGCGAGCAACCGAAGGAAGGCACTGGGAAAGTGGATCGTGCCGGGGCTAGTAAAACCAACGCCTGATCACCGATGCGCTAAGGACGCGCACAGACGCTGGCCACCTGGCTCCTTGAGAAGTGAGAATCGCTGTTCAGTCGAGATCGAAGTTTTCGTGCAGTCTCAAAAGACGTCACGAGACTTGGTCACTCGGCCTCTGCCAACGACACGGCTAGGTTCGTGTCTTGGTCGCGAATGCAATCGGTGATGAGTGAGATGATTGAGCGCTCGGCCAGCAGCACGCGACCTCTGACGCTGTGTGCTGTGGGAGGCAGGCAGTAAGCAGTTCGCGCTGTGTTGTGCTCGTCCCACGACAGCCGCGAGAACGAGCGGTCCCGCTGTCTCTTAAAAGTAGGCACGAACCACTGCAGCGGTGGCCGTCCGCATTGACTCTGAATTCGACGAGGAGCTACGCTACGAAGCCTGCGCTTTCTAAGAGAGCCGGCTGGATCAACGTGGTCCCTTTGACCAGGGATGCCTGTGGGTTTGTTTCTGCACCTCACGACGAAGACGGCTTCACCTCCAGTCCGTAGACTGCAGTAGCCAACACCGCTGCCATGCACTCCCAAAGTCACATCCCGCTGATGCTCAGGCATTGGTGCGAATCGTAGCGCTCACCATGCGCTGCAGACAAGCTTGCCGACCTTTGCGCAGCAGCGAAAGGACGAGCTACTGCGACGCGTCTTTGCGCGTGTCTTTCGCGTCCTTAGCTCAGCACTCTAATTCTGTATAAGTAAAGCTGCCGTCTACCCGCCAGACCCTGACCCACATGATCCTGGCTCAGGCGCTTGTTCTGTTCTGTTGCACACACCCGCGTCGACTTCACACCAGCCTGCTTCCCACCGGCTGGCAGGGCACACAGGTCACGGCTCTTGCTTCGGCGGTGCAGCCGGTCATCAGCATTGTGCCGCTGTATAGCCTCTCGAAGAGGCCGCCCAGACACGACACTGGATGTCGCGGAGCATCTCCGCCATTCGGTCATCAGCATCCATGCAAATCTGCAATAAAACGGAGGCTGGGTGTCTAATAAGCAGGCGACCCTTCTCATCTCGACCGCTGTATCCGATGTCTACGGTTATTGCCTTTGCCCGACTAATCGGTCGAGCGCGAAGCATGGCCCGCCATCATGGTTCCGAACTGTGATATCGATAAATGAGCGCGAGCTCTCAGAATGGCATTGACGCAGCAAATCGCTGTGCACAGGCCGCGGAGCTGGCCTTGCCGCCCTGGCCTACCAATACAGCATCTCTCGATGCCGTGAAACGCTACTGCATAGGCGTGTGCGGGCATCAACTCCATCCGTGGCTTCTGTTCCTGGCACGTGCAGCTTCTTTCGCACAGTCATCACAGCTATCCTGCTCGTAGGGAAGTACCGAGACATGAGACACGACATGTACCCACGTACTGAGCGGTTCGACAGAGATGGCAGGGACAGCTTTTTACAGTTCAGACGTGGTGAACTTCCGAGATATGGTCTCAGGGCAGGCCAGCTCGGAAACCCGCCTTCTTCACGCTCGAGCAAGCCTACCGTTGCAGTGCGATGTCGGCTACTTCCTTGGATTACTGTGAAACCATTGAGGTCAAGCCTTCCACATTCGATTCGCGATGCTCGCGATGCTCGAGAATTGTGATGATGACCGAGTTTTACACAACGTAAGAACTACGTCGTGATGTGCGCCTCCATCAGCCGGTCTGCTACTAACGGCGCCTCCTTCAACGTGCAAGACAGCGCTGATCTCGTGACGGGTGACATTTTGGATAAGCTCAATCCTCCGGCCCGAAAAACGTCTCTACTGATAGAGTTCAATGGCAATTCGACTCTAGCTGAGCTAGCATGGACTACATCCCATTGGGCTCTACGCTGCATTGCAAGCAGCTGTCCGTGACGGCCGGCATGTTCTGATGCTGCAAGAGCACAACTTGGCTTGCATGTGCAGTACCGAGATAATTGAAGGCTCGCTGCAGCAGATCTACGGCCATATCTTGGGGGAAAACCTCTTGAGGAATGCACCCTATTCGCTCACCGCAAGTCTCTGATGAATGCAGGACCATGGGGGCGAAGAAAAGGCCATAACAGCAAGTCAAAACCCTCAGCATCGGCTGCATTTCGAAAGCAGGGTGCAAGCTTCGAAGCATTGACGATGATTGAGGATGATCGTGCTCCACAAAGCTGCCCACCGCCTTCTCGCACCCATGGCTATTGCATGTCTCGTGGAAGCGTGGTCATATCCGACCGTACCACCAGGCAAGACGATAATAACTTGATACTGCCACGACTGTTGAGCAACGTAGCCAGGACTGCTTTCAGGCCACGCGAACAATGAAAGCATGCTCAGAGGATATTGACGCCAGGTAACACGACACCGGGCCTGGTTGAAACTGAGGCCTCGAGGCGGCCACAACCAAGCCCTTCATGCGCACTCCTGGTTCCTGCGCGAACGATGCTCGTTGACCTTGTTCTGATCACGTTCTGCCACACCGCCGCCTTGATACGAATTCGCCGACATCAACGCGACACTCTCACCAAGATCATCGTGTGATCCCTATTCCAACTTGGTCGAGCGTCATCCTGTCCTGCAGGTCTGCTGAGCCTGCTTTGGAGGCGAGGGTGATAGACGAGATGCGTCAGCTGTCTGTCGTGTACATGTATCACCGACCTAAGATCTGCTCACCCCGCCCGAACATTACTCAATCTCAAGGCCGATTTAATCACTCACATGCAGTGCTGACTCGACAGACAGGAAGTACGTCGGGAAGATATGTCAACTGCAACGCAAGCCACTTCTCCGGATCCAGAATATTAACGTAGAGTGAGACCAGTCAACGACCTCCTCAGGTATTCGTGGCAACGACAGCTCAGGCCAGGCTCAAGAATCACCTCATAGATTAGTCGCCACTTATGGATCCTTCTCGGAGCTGTCATTGGAGGCACTCGTGCGACCCATGCATTTGGTAGTTCTCTTTACCAGACGATTCGAGGAAAGATGCAAACAAAGCTCAAATCTGCCGCCAGCATTTGACTTTCTGGCTGATGGCGGCCTCCCAAAGAGACCACAAAACTATTGATCACGAGGACGCTCTCTGGATACTCCTCAATCATGCTCGATCTACCAATAATGGAAGCGGGCAATGCAATGCGAGGCTGATGCTACTGGCCTATCGGAATCCATTGATGCGGCTCCGCGACTGGTATGGACGCCACATCGAAGCTTTGTTCTGAAAATCCAGATGAATGCAATGGCTACATACGACCATGTTGCAGCCATGGTTTCCAACTTTCTGGTATGGGCAGAGTACGTCAACATCCTGAATGTCCATGTCCCCGGGATCGCATTGTGTCTCACTTCCCAGTGATCGCCGAAGCATCAAAGGCAAATATGTCTAGATCGTGAGGTGCTCAAGGGGAGCAGATCCTAGTAAGAAAGCAGCAGCCTTGTTAGACTTCTCTCCTGCCACACTGTGCGACTCTTATCAGTGTTGACTTCATAATGCTTCGGACAGACGACATGGCATCAGACCGAGCACCGTCCGCAAGACCGTCCGTGATGTTGATAAGCCATGAATGCCTCTTCCCTTGCGAAAATGAAATGTGCCATGAACTCAATGGAATGCTGTGTGTAACACGACTGAGCTCCTTTGAATTAACAAATCTCCCGGAATATAAGCAACTCACTTTTGCTCACAGTAAAACGAACCCACTACCGTCCAAATCCGGCAACTTTATCGTTGACTCAGCACCCATACGCTCATAGGCTCCACCTTCCGGCCACCGACCGGCCCGACGAGATAACTTCCCAACGTCGATATCACAATTCGTCTACCTAGGGTATCCATCTCATCTCTCCGCCTTCTCGAACATACTCACGGGAGGAATGGATCCAGAATACTTCAACCAGGCCTTCCTGCCTACGCGAAAACATCCTCCGGCTTCTCTCCTATCTTTACCTTTTGAGTTGCGAACCCGGATCCTTCTTTACGCTCTCAAACAGAAAGGAACCATTGAATTACAATTCCCGGTCTGGGCGGGTTTGGAAGTGTTTAATCAGCCTTTGTTTCAAGTTTGTCGGAGTCTGAGATATGAGGCATTGGGAGCGTTTTACGAAGTGAGTTCGTCAAGTATGCGAAGAACGAGAGCTTTGAACTGATTTCTTTGACCAAGGTGAACGACTTTCTCTGGGTTATAGATGTGATATCGAAACGTTCGGATCCATCAACATACCCCATAACTTCCAACTCCATATCTTGTCTTCCCTGGGAATACTCACAACTGTTAAGACGTCTCCGACATCTACAAATCAACATCTATCTTCCTCCCAACGAACTTGATGCAGCACGTCTGGAGGTCAAGCTCTCAGATCTCGTCAAATCTCTTGATCAAGGACGCAGACTTGCAAATCTTCATATTCTCATCACGGCGAAACGTCGTGCTGCTCAGATCCCGTTGTCGCAGCAGGAAGTGCAGGCGCTAGAAGTTCTGGGAGAGATGCAAGTGAGAGGGCGCGTGGACGTGCAGACGAGGTACTATTTCCGTGCAGTGAGTGCGAGTGTGAGTGCGTTGAGGCTTGGGGAGAGGATGAAGGCGTGATTATCTATCACTATTGCGGTGTATCGCTAGTGCGATCGATCGCATTGGGATCGAGATGTATTGTCAAGAGGACAAATTTTGGATACCGACACTTTCCATCAGGCATTCTAAGGAGTTGCTCACGACGGGCTTGATTACATAGCAAACGAAGTTTGAGATAGATATGAAATTGCTTCGTCTGAAAAGAAGAGGTCCCAATTCACCTGTCAGCTTTATGGACCGAAAGAGAAACGTTACAATGCAAGATCGGTCCATCGACCAGAGCTAATAAATTACAAGGCCAGAGAACGCAAAAGATCTTCGCAGCGTATGGTACACCTCCGCTTTTCGGTGGCCAAATCAACTGGTGTAGCTCGAGAAGTACACTTGGATCGTCGCCTGCAAGTGAGGAGACTAAATGATGTGGGAACCGAAGTAGTTGAAGCAACGAACAGGTGAGGCAATACAATGTCTCACCTGAATTACTCCATATGGAGGTCTCCGCTTCACAAATTTTCGGCTCTGCTAGTAGAGAGATGAGGTCGATAAGCTAGTCGTCTGCAGGGCTTGTTGCTGGCAGACAACCCTTTCGCGGCAAGATCAGTTTCCTCTACTTTCGACTGGAAGCCGAATAACGGTCCTGCATGCCCCATTCTTGAAACCGTGAGTCTTCGGGTGGACATCATTCTTGCTGCTCTCAAGCCGGTGACGAAAAGTACATGTAGTCAAAGGATGCATGGAAGTTGAGAGTCAGAAAAAGTCTGGAAGGAGCAGTGCACTCACTGCAACCAGGGAAGAATATTCTGTCGCAAAGCACGAGAGGGGGTTGCGGCCAGCATCGTACAATTCGTCGTTCCTCTGCATGTTGTCTACATCTATGGCTGTCTTTTGAACTCTATTCTGTATGCTGCACTTCGCCATCATAACTCACTTCACCCTCCCCGGTGTAGGACCACTTCCCGCTCGTTGCCTAACAATTCGATGCCGACTCAAGAGCTGCGAGATAACGAAGTGACTGACGTCCTCATCACTCCAGTAACTCAAATGACTAGCAATGGCAGCAATGAAGTTGATATCAAACGCGCCTTCTTGGATAGCATAATCGACTCGACCATTGGTGTTCAAGCGTCGAACTTTTTCTTCTTCCTTCCTGAGCTTTTTGCCGCGTTCTTCAGCGTCGGCCCACTCTGGGATGCCCTTGGTAGCGCCGGCACCAAGATCACGAGTCTCGGCATCACTCTGTGCAGATTTACGTCTCTTTTCAAAGTTGCCGTACAACGTGGTGAGTTCGTTGTCGATCAGAGTAGGAGGATGTTGTTTGCTTTCAGAAGCTGCCTGGGCATCTGCGGCGAGACGACTGATTTTATCTTCTCCAATCTTCTTAATCTCTGTCCCTTCGGCGGGTAGCGGTGCAGTTGGAATGACACCAGCAGCCACGTTCGTACCTGCGCCCGCAGAATTGTTTGGTGCAGATCTGGAAAGTGGCCCGCTGCTTTTGCTGGCGGCTTTCAGGTCGGCAGCGCTTTTCACTGGCTCAGAACCATATCCAAGACCACGGGTCAGAAGACTGGAAGCCATACTGGTCCACATACTGCTCATACTCTGGCCAACACGCGCTCCTATGCCGGTGAGACCTTGAGTGCTGGGCGCTCCAAATATTCCCCTTTTGGTGTATGGTAAAGGTTGGGGCTTTAACTGAGCCATCGCAGGTGATATCAGTGGCTCAATACGATACGATATCGGATCAGTCGGATGGAAGATATTGAATATCTGGGCACATTTAGGGCGTGCTACAGGATTCTCGCCAGGCACATCGGGCGGGTTCGATCCTTTGGAAGTCTTCCGGTGGGATGAGGAGGCAAGCATAGGATCGTCCGTTGTGCTTAGACTGCTCCGCGCTCGATCGCGTCCTTCAAGTGGGGCCCGCGCGACTATCGTGCGACCGTTCAGCATTTGAAAGAGTCCGATTGGCGAGCCGAGGGCATAGAAGTCTTCCACTGGGAAGTCGAGATTCATCTTGTCGATGCCTTTCCGACGAGAAGCTGGTTGCTGATCTTGTCTGCACAAGATGTCGAACATGATCGCCGAGCCCAGTGAGTGACCGATCAAGCTGATCTTACCATTGAAGTTCGGATTGCGCTCCATGAAGAGATGGTAGATACGGTTCAGTTCTTGGAGCACAATCATCGAGATGTGATCCTTGTATGCGGGAGAGTCATATAGCAGGATGTCCAAGGCAAGGTCTGTGATCATGTCGCGCGCAAAGGGAACGCCATCCACTGTAATGTCTTCTAGGCTTGGATAGTCCTCCTCGTCAATCTCGCCGCCCAAGTCATGCTCTTTGCGATTGTGCCTCAACCCTTGATTGGGGAAATCCAGTTTTTGCCGCCAATTTATGGGAAGCACTTGCACGCGACTATTGACTGAATCCGAGCCTTCCAGTTCCTGATTGAGGGCGCGAAGATCTGGGGAGTCCGCATAAACAGCTTTGATTGTCTTGCGAAAGGTGTTGACATCATGAACGAAATTGACACTCTCCACCCGATGTGTGAGACGTTGACCAATCCCATGTGTGACCAGGATCAGATGCTCAATCTCTCGGCCTTGGTCGTCGTCTTCTGTATCTCGATAGTCGTCTTCGATTTCACGTTCATCACGACGTCGTGCCTCCTCCTCCAATTTGGCGGGATCATCGCCATGTGTGGGATCTTCCATGAGTGCCGACATCTGACGTTGTAGAGTCTGTCTCTTCGTCTCTGAAGAAGTAGCGCGCTCAGCACGTGTCTCGTCAACGTCCTCGCCTTCAGTCTTGGGATTCACTGGGTCTGGGGTGTCCTTCGGAATCGTGGCAGGCTTTTCTTTCTCTTCCTCCTTCTTCGTCTCAGGATTGGTCCAGCCACGCGTCAGCTTCACACCTGCGAGATGTCCGACACCGCCGAAGCCTCTTCTCACAGTGGAGTTGATTCGAGACCATGCATCGTCTGTCATTAGCCAGGCAGTTTTACCATCCTGGTACGTGACGACACTGTTCATGTGCTGCCCAAAAAGACGATACGTGCTCGGCACTTGCTCTTTGTCCGTGGCTTCAACCTGAACAGTCTGAGCCGCTTGGAGTTCAGCCTTCTTCCGCAAGTCTGCGCTAGAGCCTTTCGCCGAAACAGGCTGAGGTGCAGCAGCATCTTCTTCTTGTCCGGGAGCCCAGGACTTTGGCCTAACACGTGGCTGTGAGGCAGATCGTGCTTTAGGCTCTAACTTCTGCGTCGAAGGCAATCGCCATGCTTTGACCTTGAGATATCCCTCTTCCAGCTGCGCAGCTAAATTCTCATCGCATGGTTTCTGTTCGCTGCCTTCTTGATAGAACCATGTACCACGGCGCACGTCGTAGACAGGACCAAGCCAATATGCCGGAGCAAGCTCTCTCTGCTCAACGTCCACGTCGAACAAATAATCCTCATTCACTGGTATCTTGACGTCATTCTTGCCAGAGGTTGAAGTCCGCTTGCTCTCTGCTCTGCCCTGCCCAAGGTCACCGCTTTGTGCCTGCGTTCGCTGCGCTTCATCCTCCTGCTCCAGCAACTTCTGGAATGCGATTTCGATAGCTTTTGAGTCTCGAGTTGAGAATGCGGCATATTTCTTCGGTTGTCCTGGTGGCTTCTCTTCCTTGACCTTCTTGAACGTCAGATGAGGCTTCCTTTTGGGAATGTCAACAGCATGAAACCACTGCGGGCGCAGATGAGGACAATCTCTCGGGTACTTCCTCAGACTCAGGCGGTGCCTATGGCTAACGACATGATCTGCTCCTTTCTGCTGCTGCAACAAGCCCGTCTCGGGAGGCTCTCCAGCCGTGCCTTTGCTGGGCAGAATACTCGGACTTCGACTCCATGGAGACAACTTGGCAAGATAGCTTCGACCGTCAGCCTCCTGTTGGTTGGCCATGGTCTTGCCAGGCACTTTCGCCCATTGGCCCTCGTATTTGCTGAGCCAGACTGCTCGTCGTGGGCTTTGTTCGCTTTCGCTAGCAGCCCAGGGAAAGTTTCTCCTTATGTACTGAGCCCAGCTCGAAATACGCGGTAAGCGAGCCAACTTGAGAGAATTGGAGGTGGATGTGGACGTGAACTATCAACGGCTCGACCGGACTGACTGACTGATTGACTGGGTTGTGCAACCTCTACAGCTACCTGACCTGACTTGGGTCACTCGCACGTTGCCGCTTTCGAGCTAGGCTTCTTGGAGATCTCGCTTATCTATAGAGAGTGGAATGGAATGGAATGCTCGGGCGATGATGGTGGGAGAAAGTCAGGAGGAAACTGCACGAGAACCAAGAAATGAACAGAATCGAAGGAGTGACTTGTGACGAGTGATATCGGGTCGAGTGGTACGCGTTTCTTGCAGACGGGAAAGTTGGCGAGCTTGTGATGTCAAACTTCGGGACGTGCCTGGCTGGCCTGCTGATCTTCAATTTCCACACACTCTCTTTTTCTCTTCTTCTCCTCTACTCTCGCCAGGTGCGCACAACACCCTCAAGTCCCGCCAGACAAACATCGTGGCACCGACAGTCATGATCATGTCTGGTGTGACCGCTGTACCGCGCTTCCATTTGACTAATTGGAAACTCACAGGCCTACGTGTTGAGAGAACTTGCCCACCATGGCCTCAGACACCGGGAAGACAGCAGAGCACCTGCACATTGAGCAGATCATGCAGAGCAGAGTTCTGAAGAATGGCATCTACAAGTTTCTGCTCTCTGATGTGCGAATCACGGCTGCTTCGAAAGGCACAGTTGTTGCACGCCTGCTGCTCTCCGACAACCACATCAACAGCCAAGGAGGAATCCATGGCTCGGTGTCTGCAACCATAGTGGACTGGATCGGTGGCATGGCGATTGCGACTTGGGACTTCCGCAATGGCACCGGCGTCTCTGTCGACATCCACGTCACTTACCAGTCCAGTGCCAAAGCAGGCGAAGAGATTGAGATTGAAGGCATCGCTGAACGCGTTGGTGGCAACCTGGCTTTCACCAAGGTGGGCATCTACAAGGTGGAAGACGGCAAGAGGGGCAAGATCGTAGCGACTGGCACTCACACCAAGTTTGTGAAGGGTACAGAGCCGAAGAAGGTGGAAGCAGTCACGGCATGATCGCGTAGAGCGACCCAAGAGGAGGACTTGTCTTCCCCCTGCAAGTCTATGGACATCACAGCATCGCTGACTTTCATCGCGCACCTTACCTCATGGAGCATCGATTCACTCTTTCAGCGAAGAGAAACGTCTACAGCTTTAGAACCTGTCGGTGAGCTGCAGCATTGATCCGGCGGGAATTATGAATAGACAACATACATTATAGAGCGAAATGACATGTACGTTCTGTATAGACGGACTTTGGCGGCATGAGCACAATTTCGTGGTTCTAACAGACTTCTTTCCGTCCCAACGTCAGGATCCGGGCTCAAGCGAGGGACTACGGACTTTCAAATCCCGTTTTCGCGTCTCCCTCTGCTACAAACAGCCAAAGTCTCTTACACTGTTCACGGTCGATCTTCGAATGATCCGTATCCCTCAGATCGTCTATTAACTTATATCAACAGATCTTTCAGGCTCAACCCGGTCTGCCAACTCGAACTGCCCGCATCAACACAAGACACAGTGCAGCAGCGATCGACATATAAAATATCATTTCATTCTCACCACACTCCATACATTGTTATCGACAGTACCAGCAAGCATGAGCACAGCAAAGCAACTTGTACCACTCGCAGCGTTGCTTGGCTTATCAAGCGCGTCTTTCCTCACAGGTTTGTGCACACAGTTGCTCATATTCTTCAATGCTCATACCTGACTTTGGTCCAAGCATACATAACATCGTTCACCATAGCCGCAGTCCCAGCCATCGAGGTTGCTTCGGACGTCCCTGCACAAGCTCGAGCAAAGCAATGGCAGAAGGCATATCATCTGGGTAAAGCCGCCGCGCCACCAATGGCAGTCACTGCTGCTGGTTGTTCCGCCTTCCTTGCATATCAAAGTAGGCCACTTCTAGATCCATAGCAGTATACGACTTGGACTAACACGCAACAAGCTCGCTCCCTCGCGGGTAGTCTCGCTATCTCTCCCTCGGCTCTCTACACAACAGCAGCAGTCCTGGCACCAAGCATCGTGCCCTTCACCTTGCTTGTCATGGGACCGTCTACTCTCACGCCGTTAGAAGCTAAAGCTGAACGGAAAGCGAACGCACCCTCAGATGGCGAGACGAGAGAACTTGTGAAGAAGTGGGCTGGACAGAATCTGGTGCGAGCTGCAATCGCTGGTCTCAGCGCTACATTGAGCGCGGTGGCAATTTATGCGCAGATTGAATAGAAGTGTTCGTCTTAGATAATATCGACAGCAGTAGATTGAACACATTAATGCAACTCTGGATTGCTCAAAAGCGCCAAGAAATGTTCGGTCTAAGCTCTGCGTACTCGTGATCATCGGAGTGCACTTTGTGTCCCGCCGCTAAACAAACGCCAAGAACGCTCCACGCAGCAATTCGCAACCAACGTCAAGATTGTAGACAGCGACGACTTCCACCCACCACCGCCCAACGAAACATCACCGGAGCAATACCGCCACGATGGTAAGACAACACGTTCAATTTGCGAATATCCCCAGCGCCGTTTTCGATCTGCTTGGAAGAAATGGGGGATGGAAGTGGATGCGGAGAAGGATGAAGAGGCGGAGGCAAAGAGAGAATTGGCGCTGAGCGCGCCGGAAGACACAGAGCCTGCAGGACGTCCAATTGAACATTCTCGGAGATGTTTGCTGCGGCAGCCATTACCGGAAACAATTGCGATGCTGAAGACTTTTTGAGGGCGAATATGGAAAAGCAAGGATCGAGAACGGCGGTGGACCACGATTACACATGTCAGAGTCACAGAGTACTGACAACAGTGTCGCCAGGTGAACGTACCAAAGACTCGCCGCACCTACTGCAAGGGCAGAGACTGCAAGAAGCACACCCAGCACAAGGTCACTCAATACAAGGCTGGCAAGGTACGACAGAGACCAGGCACATGATATCAATCTTCGTACTCACACACACTCTCCAGGCCTCCCTTTTCGCCCAGGGTAAGCGTCGTTACGACCGCAAGCAGTCCGGTTACGGTGGTCAGACAAAGCCCGTTTTCCACAAGAAGGCCAAGACCACCAAGAAGGTCGTTCTCCGGTTAGAGTGCACACAATGCAAGACCAAGGCACAGCTCGCTCTTAAGCGCTGCAAGCACTTCGAGTTGGGGTACGTTGGATCGAGAAAGAATGATGGTGCTGGACAAGTACTGACATGGCTTCCAGTGGTGACAAGAAGACCAAGGGTGCCGCACTCGTCTTCTAAGCGGTTATGTCTTTCTGATTACGGCGTATCGAGGCTACGGGATTCGGAACGAGTGGCTAGGCCTGTAAAGCTAGGGCTCGATCGAGAAGCTTGCATGGAAGCGAAATGCATTGACGAACTGCGCGAAGACGAAACATTGCTCCCTTTCCACGTCAGAATCCACATGATATATGATGAGCTGCTGTGCAGAACGGACTGTGATTTGACGCCACCTGTTGTCGGACATTCGCCTGAACTCTGCGCAAATAGAAGAGTCATTGCAGCTGCAAATTGGATGCGAAGCCAATGCTCAAGCCATAGCATAAAGCTGCCACTGCGGACAATGTACAGCACTTCGCCACCTGCACATTCAGACTGATCTGATCGCCGTCCACGCTCCCAACGCAGATGCCGTCTTTCCATGACTACTAATTCCGACTAAAGGAGCTCTCGCATTCCACATGAGCCGAGCACTCACCAGCGCTCGACCAGTCCCTATACCGCATTCATCCACCCTCACCTTCAGCTCACCACTCAATCAGACCTCCTCCCCAATTCCAAAAACCCTTGTTTAAAAGTACACCCTTCCCCTTCACGTTCAAAATACTCCAGCTTCGGCGGCTCCTCCCAACATGGTTCAGATTTCGGCCACAATGTAGTATAATATCTGTATGGGTCCCGTCAACTTCATCTCGCATCATCTCGTTTCGCTACGCTTACGGCTTCGTCATCTGTTCCTTTTCAAACCATTCCTTATCCTTGGACCACATTTCCACGAACCGGAAAGTATTTTCTGGGCCGGAGAAGACGTCAAAGTAGAGACATTCGGGTTCTTGAGCGCAGGCGGCCCAGACGGGTCGATGGGCTTCTTTCCATTCTTCAATTCTTTCGGGTTTGATCTTGAAGGTTACGAAGAGGGTTAGTTGTTTTGAGGAAGCCATGACTATGGTGATTATTTGACGATGTTGTGTTTGGATGTAGTTGAGACAAAGGTGACTTGGTAACAGTTCGTGCAAGAGGAAACATTTATCAGCAAGGACGCTGTTACGATATATCGCCGCTACTAATGCCGTGCGACTTGATGAATGATATAGACCTTGCCCTCCGCATTTGAACCCTAATTGGTTCTCGGGCCGAGCACCGTTTGCTTGATCAGGTTTGTGGTGTGGTAGTTTCTGCGCATGCAAGATCTAGAGAGTATGTAGTGGTCTTGCTGATTGCACAACTATTATCGATGGACAATGATGATCGTCTAAGTGCTCGACTGACACCAGTGATGGCGACTCACAGGATGCAGGTGCAATTCACAGAGCGTACTTTCCCAGAATCGCTTCGGTTCTCATAGCACGCTGCTGGCTCCCTTCTGCGTTGTCGAGTATGACATGGCCAGATTTGCTCCTTCCACGCCATAGGAAATGCTCCGCAGCTGCCATCTGTGGCTCTTCTGCTCTTTTCCAGTATCTGTTCTTCTTCACTGCCCCGCCTGGTTCCCCTCGATCCATGGAGTATTGGTTCATGAAGCAGGATCGGAAAGTCGAGATCGGCGGGCAAGCCTGGTCATATACTGCCCAATGGTAGTCCTACTCGACAGATCGGCATCAATACGGCGGGGGAAGAAAGACCGACATAAGCGTTCGGCGCATCTGGCACTTCACATGTTCCGAGTGCGCGTTCACCGAAGAACTCTGCCTGTTCCTGGTCGTGGTTGTTGAGCTAAAGCAATGATTGGGTTGGCTATGGTTCGTGAAACAGATCTTCGCAGCCCAATGTATATCATCCCTTTGCTGACTGCCAGGTTCGGAAGGTGTTTTCACGGCAATATAGCGCCAACTCAAACACGCCACACGTAGCTTCCGCGGCCACTCGGCGAGCGTCTAGTAGATAGAATTTGCAGGGCTCTTACTAATAATAATCCTTATATTACTCTATTTCTATATATTTTTAATACTATATCTTTCTATAGAATAGTTAAGTAAATAAATAGCTATAGAGTACCTAGTTTAGTAGATCTAGCTACCTACTAATAGCCTATAAAATCTATAAGAGGTTATTAATTAGCCTAATTATATAGTAACTATTAGCTTTAAAGATATAGCTAGTAATATAAAAAATATAATATTAGCTAGAGTTATTAGAGAAAGACTTACTAGAGCTAATAAAGATTAAAAACTAGGCTCTAATAAAGAAGAAAAAAGCGCGTATTTAAGTAATAATAATATAGAAAGCGCTATAGAAGACTCGGATATAATATAATAGCTAAAAAAAACTAATAAAAAAGTATAGTTAATAGCTAAGACTATATCTATAATAGATAACTTAGAAAGCTATAAACTATTAGAAAGACTTTATTATAAGTATATAATCTACCTACCTAATAGCTTCTATAATTAGCTATATAAGATACTACCTATAGCGTATCTTAATTACTATTTAAATAGCTATTATTTAGAGACCTATCTAGCTAATAATAAAAGTAGTTATAGTATTTAATATAACTTTCTAATACTTTTTTTCTAGCTCTTTTTTACTAATTATCTCTTCTTAATAATAGCTAGCTTTATAAATAAATATATAGCTTTCTATAAAGTATTAAATTAAAAGTAAGTAATTATTATAAAGCTAAAAATATAGCTTAGCCTAGTAATATATATATTAGTAATTAGATAGGCTAATATTAATAAATACTAGAGCTAAAGTAATAAATATCTATACTATCTAATTATCTATTATCTAGGTCGCGATCGCTTTAAAGCTATTAAAAAATAGCTATATTTATTAAAGCTAATAGCTAATCTACTAAAGTATTACTTTTTTAAGAAAGTTAAGCCTATAGCTAATAAATTAAGAAGGTCGTTTAAGCTATATATAACGCTATATACTAAAGTTAGTATTAATAAAATTATAGTCTAGTTTACTAGCTATTTTTTATATACTACTATAGTCTATAGAAAGCCTATTCTAGTAGGCTTCTATATAATAGTACTATATAATACTAGATACTATTATTTATTTATATTTAAAAGCTCTATTACTAGCTATATAGATATCGATATATTAGATATTATTAAGTAGTTAATATTAGTTTAAAAGTAAGTAGCTAGACTTCTACTAGTAACTTCTTAAGCTATAGTTTAGCTAATTTCTTAGCTTCTAATAATAATATATTTTTTTATACTATATTATAATAACTTTTTTAGTAGCTATAAGCTATTTTATATTCTTTAAGCTATAGATATTACTACTATAGAGACTATATATTTATAAAGTATAGACTAGCTAAAAGCGCTATTAAACGCGTATTTAAAAACCTTAATAATTCTACTTTATAACTAGTAATTATTTAGTATATAATATAGTAATTTATATACTATTATATAGTAAGATAAGAACCTTATATAAAAAGTAATAATAAGCTACTAGCTTAATAAAAAGATAAAAAAAGAATATAAAAAATCTTATAGATAGAGTATACTAGCTAAATACTTAAGAAAGTAGATATAGAAAAGATTAGGCTATATTAAGCTAGAGGTTCTATAGTAGTCTATTAACTATAATATATTTATAAGTAGTATAGATATTTATAATTAATTAAAGTTCTATTATAGTACTTAACTAAAGTTAGTAAAGGTATAGTACGCTCTATTTTTTAATATATTAGATATAGCTATAATTAACGTATTTATTCTTTATTAATAGCTATATCTAAAGCTATTAATACTACCTCTAGAGCTTTAATTATAATATATAAAAAATAAATTACTTTTTTTATAAAGATAGTTTAGAATATAGCTAGCTTAGTATTTTATATTATTTAGATACTATAAAAAGAATCTATTAAAAGTAGCTATTATAAATATAGCTAAAAAATAAAGATCTTAGAAGAATAATAGCTAGTACGCTTATAGATTATAATCTATTAGAAATAGTATAAAATTATATAGAAATAGCTATATTATATCTAACTATATACTACTAGTTATATAATACTTTCTAGATACTTATAAAGCTATTTAAATAGGCTCTAATAAATAGATACTCTACTAGTTCTATTAATTTAAAAAGTAGTCTTTAGAGCTAGTAATAAAGCTTTAATAAACGTCTTTTTACTATACTATCTATAGCTTTATATACTTTTTATATTATAGTTATTAGCTATCTTTCTATATAGCTATATAAATTACTAACTTTTATTTTTAGCTAATTATAGATCTATATAATAGCGTCTTCTAAGTCTATAATTTACTTTTATAGCGCTCTAAACTTAGTCTTATTAACTTTATTTAGTAGCTTAACTTTAATAATAGAAGGTAGTAAGGACCTATAGTAGTTATAGTAATCTTTAGAAATATATATATAATTAATAAGTAATATCTATAGTAGTAGTAGCGCTAGTAAAGATAATAGTTTAACTATAGATATATCTTCTAGATATAAAGAAGATATAGAGATAATAGTAGAAGCATCTTTATACTATTAGATAGTTAGCTAATTAGCCTATTAATATATTTCTATTTTAGAGCTCTTATAGTATTTATAGTAGCTTCTATATACTAATCTAGCTAATTTTCTAATAACTAGCTAGCTAATAAGGTCGATTGATAGTGCTAAGAAAAGCTACCCTGCTAACCATAATCGTCACCTCCGAGAGCCTATATTAGTAGCGCCAAATTTAGGCTCTGCCGTGAAAGTGGGCAAGGGGATTCTGCTTGACTGCCGGATCGGTAACGCTTACCTGCCTTGCCGAAGGTCACGCCGAAGACACAGCTCATGCAGCTCTTACAGCTTGAACGGCTACCTGCAGCTCTTCGCCCACCACCACACATGCTCGGCTGGTGATTGTCTGGTCGAGGTCTGCCCAACACCAAGGTCATCCCAACAAGCCAAACTCAATGCCCAATATCTTACACGTGCGTTCGGGCCCGGCTCGCTACATCAAAAATCAGCAGACAGCACGCAGACTGCCCAAAAGTCAATTGTGCATACGGAAGCACCAGGCAGAGTGTTACTGCGAGGCTTGCCTCTAGTCACCGCATTAGCAGGCCCAGACTCAGACGCTCCAAGCCGCGCAGTGAAGGCAGAAAATTTCAGTACTGAGCAGTTGCCATCATTTGTCAATCAGCGGCCAGCCACCTTGTGCAACACATATCGAACAAGTAGCAAAGACGGTGACGGCCGGTGCTGAGCAGAGAGAAAGTGACAGAGAGTCAGAGGCAGACCACAGGTCACGTCGGCGGCTGACGGGCCCTCGGTCTCAGCATGTACGATTCACTCTATTGGTGCGATGGCGCAAGTAGGCCAGATTAGATTCAGGCTCTGCTGCTCCCCGTGCGCTCTCCGAGTATCCCTGCAGTAATGCTAGGCCTCTCTGGGACACCAAACCATCTTGCACCTCGTGTGTGAAGGCACGCGGCCAGGGATCCTGCGTTGCCATTATGGCGGCGGTGCCCACGCACCCGCTGTGGGAACGGAGGGCTGCGACAATGCGATGTGTTATAGCCCATGTCGCGCCCCAGCTATATGATTGACATGATTGACCGCATTGCAACCCAAGTTTGAGAGCCCGTCGACGACTCGGTCCAGGTGACCGACAATTAAACGCAGTCACTGACTCGGCAGCGTTGATCGTAAGAGTCTGGGAATTGTGAGCTGTGCAATTGTGACGTAGAGAGCTGGATGGCGGCGTGATCATAGACGCAGTGAGTCGTGGGCACATAGGAGACATACACGAAGTCAATGGCTCGATATGGATCGAAGCGCGCTTGCTCACAGGCGCCAGAGAGACGCGAACGTACCCGCGAGACCACCCATACGACTACCACATAAACGTACGCAGAGCGAGGCCACGCAGCAGCCTGTAACGACGCCTGAAACGCCAACATCAGCTAGGATTCGGATGGACCAGAATGGGTTCTTCGAGGCAGCGAAGGGCCACAGGCGGAACGACACAGTGCCTACTGTCGGAAAGCAGAGCATGTATAGCGACGACAATCCGAAGCACTTCACGGTCGTGAACGTGGGAGCGGGAGGGATATTATACCTCAAACCGAGTCGTGTGCCTGGGCCGAATCCCAACTATGCTCCTGCTACTCCACCAGCAACGTCCGAAGGCGCGTCGTCTTATTACTCTCACCATGACGAGCGGCCTTTGCTACGCGGGAGCGATGCGTCGGCCATGTCTGGGACATGGACACCACGTCTGGAGCGAAGACAGACGGATAAGCCGAATTTGAGAACGTCACAACCACCCATCAGTATGCAGAACCCGCACAATCGCCGGAGGGTACGATCACAATCCTGCTCCACAGTGAGCGACAGGTCACGATCCATGCATTATGATGCCAATGAGTTCAATCTGCCTCGAAACGACAACGAGCGACCGAGGCGGAGACGAAGAAGCTCAGCAGACCTGGGCAGAGGCGAACTTGGTGTATCAATCCCTCACTATCGACTGGGCACTCCGCGCTTCAGCGAAAGAGGCACTGCATATCTGCACGCTTCTATGAACACTATGTCCAGCGTCCCTTCATCCGTGCTCTCGCGGGCAGAATACGATAAGCTCTTTCCAGTGCCACCTGGTAGAGGAATCAGCTTCCTCGCGACTGCATCAAATGGGCAGTTGTATCTACACCCAAGCAATGCGTACAAGAGCATGAGCACGATTGGGCCGTACTTATCCGGCAGGCCTTCGACAATTGGAATCATCACTCCGAACACCTTCGACAAGATCGAATCAAACATGGACAATCCTGCGATAGTTCACTATCATCCGACTACCGGCCGCATTGTAGCAGCTACTCCAGCTCGCTTGATTGCGCAGATCACATCGCCAGATTTCCTTGACTACGAACTGCTGGCAGACTTCTTCCTCACATTCCGGTGCTTCATGCAATGCCGTGATCTCCTCGATTACTTGTTTGCTCGATTGCGATGGTCATTCATCAGCGGAAACGATGCGGGACGCATAGTACGAGTAAGAACGTTTGTAGCACTCCGGCACTGGATGTTGAACTACTTTGCCGACGACTTCATGATGGATGCGCCATTCAGACAAGACTTCTGCACTGTAGTCAATGAATTGGGAGCTGTTCTGCGACAGCGATCGGATCGCGGAGGAGGAGACATGAACATCTTGCTCGAGCTCAAAAAGTGCTGGAAGCGAACATGTGCCCTGTACTGGCCTGTGCATGAAGACCTCGAGGTCTTGCCTGACGCAGATATTACACCCGGTGGAGTGATGCGCCATGATCGACCGGAAGCGCCGTCAGAGCTTAGTCTTCCTTTGTCGATCCGACCTACCAATGCTCGAGGCTCCATATTCGAGATGACCACAATTCAGCTACCACCAAGATCAGAGCACCCGCCTCCCATTGCGAACGGAAATAGTGTCAGCAACCGTGATACGACAAGCACCGTACGCACTGCAAGCATACCTGTATCTCCTTTAAGCGTGGAAAGTCTTGAAGTTCTATCATGCTCCGTACCGTTTTTGCGAAATCTTCGTCCAAGCGCACGAGCCAGAGATCGTGAAAAGGCAGCTCCACGACCGGCAGGAGCACCGCCAAAGAGCTTGAATAACAATAAAGCAGACAAGGCAGGTCTGAGACCGGTACGACACCACAAGAGAAGCGGGAGTTTTTCAGATGCGCTGCGGGACAAGCGAACTCCATTGTCTTCGCCAAAGGCAGACAACATTGAATTGAAGGACCTTCCTTCGTTCGCGATTACAGGAGGTCTAGTCCGGGGCCTTTTGCTACAGCCGCTTCGCCCAGACGTAGACAACAATGTGCCGGTTACCCCAGGTCCCGAGTTGGCAGAGCCTCGCTACATTGGAGGCAGCGAAGCTGAAGCTGGCGACCGGCAGAAGCATAATCTGGATGTCAAGAAATTTGTGGGCGAGGTGCGCAGAGCTTTGAGCAATCGCAAAGGAAGTGGAAGTCGATCGCCTGCTCGAAGTAGCAGCAGCAAAGGCTCTACTGGATCGCGCGGGTCCCAAAGACATCACGCGTTGAATTTGAAGCCACAACCAGATTGGCAACAGCTGCCAGGACCCGCAAGATTGGACATTTTGGGACTCAGGATTGAGACAGCGTACAAGGCTGCTTGGGAAGAAAGCTCTCGCTCAGACCTGGAGAAAGGTCAGGAGCTGGATAGAATGTCAGAGCCAGAGAGGGCGGAGACTCCAAGACCATCGACAGCATATAAGGACAAGTCTCTGCCGCCTCCACCGCCGATACCTGAATCCTCGCAACCCTCGTTTGAGGCTCGAGATTTTGGACGCGACACGCACGTTACAAATGGCAGCAGATCGATCGTTATTGTTGACGCAACCGGAGCTCCAGAATTACCCATGATGTCTGGAGGATTGGGAACGACCTCATTAAGTACTATGTCCACAGAGATGATGCCGATTCCCTTGTTCCGCGATAGGGCGAATTTCGACGTGCCTCCGGGCATCTTTGCTGGCTATGCTTCATCAGAACCTCCTCGGACTATGGCTGGCGAGCCACAGTATCATTGGCGATCCTCTGACGCTCGTATGCACGACTTACTGGCTGCTCCAGGACGATGGAGCTTGCAAGATCGTAGCAGCACATACCAGAGCCAGAATCCCTCTGAGACCGAGCAGGCTCGCGAATCATCTGGTGTCGAAGGTTTGCAGCCCATTCACCACCAGCTGAGGAGGGTGCCTGGTGGAAATCTGCGGGATGTCAATCATGTCCGATCGCTGGAAATGGCAACCGGACCACCTCGCCCACGTTCAGAAGGCTCAATAGCCTCACGTGTTTCTGCCATTTCCCGCTTATCCAAGGCGCCAACCATGCCTTCGCGAATGTCACAAGACGATGGCGGTGTCTTACTACCAGACAGTTCCATCGAGGAAGCTGTAAACAGGACCTCGGTGACTCTTCTTGCCACTCATTCCTCGCAGCCGATACTCAGGCCGTCATTTGAATCAGAGGCAAGGAGACTCAAAGGTCTGCCTGATGAGGCGATAGAGCTAGGCGGCATTGAAGCTGCCCTTCTCAAACTGGAGGGCAAGATTCCAAGCCCGTCGATGAGCTCATCGTCTGGTCGTTCCGCCGATAGATCGTCCGGTTCCAAGGCCACCGAGACGCCAGAGACGCGTATAACACCGGAGACCAGAATCGCCGAAGCTGCCGCCGAAGAGAGATCACCTCCGTTGCCGTATCCGCCTGCACTGAAAGAGGTGTCCGTAGGCGATGGATATGGAGACATCCCGATGAAGATATCACCTTCAATTAGGAACGATGTCCAGAGTCCAGCCACTGAGACCCAGGGCGCGAGCATCTTCCATCCTTCTGGCTCAGGTGGCTCGGGTCCAGACTATCCATCAGGATTCCCGCTTCCAAAACAAATTGTGCAGCCTACCTATCGCGCAAACACCGATTCGAATGCTTCGTCTTCTGTGATTCCGGTGATTTCACGGCTGAGCAGATTTGCTATTGCGGATCCATACACGGCTGCCTCCACACCGGAGTCTTTCGCATACGTCCACTCACCAAACAGCATACACACCGACTCAATGATGATACCGTCTCTGCCTTCGGATCGCTATCCCAGCTTCCGTCCCGGACCTTGGGGCACAAGCAATCATCCTTCATATTTACCAGATGACAACCACAGTATGAGTGATATCTCCACAGAGATTGCAGACGGCGAAGACATCGGCGCGCGCAGCTTCTTCTTCGATGACACCGGAAAGGCCAACGCATATCCCACACCGCCGTTTCAACCACTATATGGGACGCCGACATCCACAGTCCCGACAGCGACGGACCAAGCTTCTCCGGATCGCATACAACTACTGCCGCGGCACAATGAATACATGGGACAGCAACCTGGCAGGACGCTCAAAGAGAAAATTAGCAATCCTGCGCTTCAACTCCAAGCCGCCAATCAGCCTTTCCCAAAACGGCCCCAGGACATGCGCAGGTCGGTGACTTCGCCTGTAAATGCGCCAACAATTGCCGCTTTTGAGAAGCACATACCCTTCGTATTAGCCTTCGAGTCTGAGGTCATTGCGGAACAGCTGACCATTATCGAGAAAGACGCTCTGGACGAGGTGGACTGGAAAGACCTGATCAGCCTGAACTGGCAACAGAGCCCCCCTTACGTCCGAAACTGGGTCGACTTCCTCAACAAAGAGACCGAAACGAATGGCATCGACATTGTCATCGCAAGGTTCAACTTGGTAGTCAAGTGGTGTATCTCGGAAATTGTGCTCACAGAAGCGCCTAGCGAGCGTGCTCGAGCGATCACAAAGTACATTCACATCGCAAGTCATTGCCATCGTATGCGCAACTACGCCTCGCTCTATCAGATCACCCTAGCTCTCCTCTCCAACGAGATCAGTCGCCTGCACGATACCTGGGGTCTGATTGCGCTTCGAGAGAAGCACATGCTCGAACAACTCGAACAACTTTGTCGACCCCTTCGAAACTTTCACAACCTCCGCGCAGAAATGGAGACTGCAATGCCCAACAACGGCATAATACCTTTCATTGGGTTATACACCCACGACCTGATGTTCAACGCGCTCAAGTCAGCGCGTATAGACTCTCCAGTGGCTGGCAAAGAGCCACTGGTAAATTTTGAGAGATATCAAACGGCAGCTATGATTGTGAAGAACCTGCTCAGATTGATCGAGGCGAGCTCCAAATACACTTTCCGACCCGAGCCTGAGGCTCTGAGTCGATGTCTTTGGATCGCTGCGCTGGAGGATCATGAGATCACGGCGCGAAGTATTGCGCTAGAGAAAGACTGATGTCTACGAATTTCACGACTCTCGGAATTTGTGTGTTCCTTCGCTTGCGATACCCCCATAACGAAACACAGTCTCATATGTTGATTGCCCAGTCGTCGGTGAAAGGCACTACCGGTGAATGATAGAGAACGACCATGTTGGGCTTAGGCTTCACTTGTATCTAATCAGGAGATTTTCACAGACTTAGCTTTTGTAAATAGAGAATCTTGGCCCATACTTCACCTATTTCTCAATACCACTTGTCTGAGCAAGCCTATTCCGACATTTAGGACTGGCTTACGCTACACGTAGTCCTTGGTCTAAGCCACGTCCTTCTCGCTGCCTCCCAAGCTTTTGGTGAAGCCTCGCTGTTGGCAAAAAGCATGCCTGAAATTGCTTTTGCACCGGAAGGCGCGTATCGCCTTGCAATTCGCCGTTCGTATGTCCGTCGACGCAATTCATCGCTCGGACGCGTCTAAGGCCGTCATTCGGGAATACATGAGTCCACAGCAGTTTCCATGGACATTAGTAGACAAACTCAAGCAGACTCTTCCACATTTCAAGGTATTGCCAATCTTCCATTCCCAATCCATCCATTCCACACAACACCAGCCTGCTTTGCCACATCCTCTGCGGTCCTTCCTTGAGCGTCCTTGAGGCTACGGATGTCAGTTTTCCCAGACTGATCTTCACGCATCAATCCCAGCGCAGCAGCTTCCTGGTATACCAAGGCAGGAAACTCGAGCTCCGGTAATTCTGAAGCAAGCAACAGGAGAAGCCATGCTACCTCCCTGTGACCATTCGCCGCTGCGGCGTGTAAACCGGATTGCATATCTCCAATGGGATCCTGGTAACGAAGAATGTCTGCTGCCGACTTCTCGTCTTCTTCATCTTCGTCCTTCAACAGATCGGCAATAGCTTTGTGGTCACCTTCCCGACAAAACTCTAGAAACGCACGGCATTTTCTTTCTTCTGGGTATGCGCGGAGATACGACTCTTCCTGCAGGAGTGGGAAAATATCGATCTGATGTTGTTGGCCACCTTCATTGTTGAGGTCGACTAGGATCTGTTGTGATTGTTGTTGGGTTGATGATGATGCGGATGATGCTGGAAATGTGATGATGTCTCGGCTGCAAGATGGACATTTGTCTAGTTCGTATGAGTCTAGAAGACATTCCCAGTGGAAGTGGTCGCCGCAGGGGAGGTGGACATCGTCTGGGACTGTTTCTGCTTCATTGCCACCAGTCTCATCGTTCATTGAGACATCTTCGCCGTCGTCCGAGTCCGGCTCGATGGTGACTTCCAAGGGTTGAGCGCATTTTGCGCAAACTGCTGTCGACGATGACATGTTGGGAGTGAGGTCGATACTGTGATATTGTATGGATCTAGACCATCAATGTGAAAAAGCTTATTCGAATTGCTGGTGGTGATGGTTTTTTCGATGTCCTTCCTGACTCGTGCGGCGTCGGTGCCTTGTCCCTGCCGTGCTCCGTAGGCTCTGCGCTTCTTGGCATTCATCGTCAGCGCCTGCCGTTTTGCTTGATTCTTGCACACCACCTGTGATCCGGCTCAGACGAGTTCCGTACTAATGCTCAGTTCCTGCATAAGAAACTGTACTTTGGGTATGGTGTTCCTACTCCGCCTCATATCATAGTGCTTCACAGGAAGCGATCTTGCCAATAAGCATTCTGGTCTAAACCCGGAACCAAGTTCGGTGCTATTCTGGGTTTCCTCGGATGACCGTTTCGCGCGTATCATTGGCAAAGGCGTGACCTCCTATGCTTTACGTTGACAATATCCTTGAACTCTCTTAGGCATCTGAATTCCTTGATTGATATTACTAAGTCAGCATGCCCTCGAGCTTCGCTGTGGCAGACAGAACAGGGACCACAAGGCCATGGGAGAGCGGAAATCACACGTCAAGAGCAGGCTGGGGTGCACCCAATGCAAGGCGAGGAGAGTGAAGGTCGGGAAAATCGCCATTACGAGAGCAGTACGAGGCTTTATGCTGACAAAGACGTTGATTAGTGTGATGAGAAGCATCCGAAATGTAGCAATGGTTTGTAGTCGTTCTGAATGTACAAGTAACCGCATGCTGACTTTCCTCCTAGTAAGTACTTCCGGGATTGATATGGGGAAATTTGTCCCATTCAAGACACTCACTGATCTGGCAATGGTCTCCAGTGCAAGCGGCGGCAAGAAGAATGCTCTTATAAGACAGCAGAATCAATTGCACCCTCGACTCCAGAAGCCAGTGTTCCGGACGCCAATGGAGCTAATACCATCAGCCATGATTTGCACATCAAGCAAATGGAGCTCCTCCATCACTACCTCACTGACACTTATGCGACATTGGCAATACGTCCTCAAGGTCCGCCGGTTCAGCTATTCGAAATCCCCAAGCTAGCATTCAGGCATGACTATTTGCTGGACACACTTCTGGCCATTGCAATCTTACATATTGCGAGCACTCGACCTGAAGATGCTCGCGAACTCGTGGCTGACGCTGTACGATATCAAACACGTGCACTATCATCCTATCGCCAAGCCCTGACCAATCTCACCGCGGAAGAATGTCAGGCGCTGTATCATTGCTCGGCCAAGCTAGGAGTTATCGCTCTCGGCCTTCGTGGTGTAGATCCCGAAACCGCTGCCACGCGGGCGACAGGAACTCTCACACAGTTATCACAGTTATGGAAAGGGACCTGGCTGATCCTGCGAGCATCCCGCGACCTTGTAGATGCGGAGACTTACGATATGTTGTTTCAAGCGCCAGAGTGGGTGGTGCCCATTCGTCGACCTCCTCCTCAAGCAGAGGCTCTGCTGGAAATGCTTCGTCGAAGAGCCAAGGACCACGAACAAAGACCCGCTGATAATGCCAACAATGAGGACAGCAACACCGAAGGCTGGGATCTCATGGGACGCCGCAGTCCTCCCGTCTACTCTGAAGATGACCCCAGTGCAATTTATCTGGCAACGATTGACTTTTTGGAGGTTCTATTCAGAGTATGCCAGCCGGAACCGTCGAGAGTTTTGGCCTTCATTGTACAGGTACCGCAACCATTTATGGACATGCTTGCCGAGAAAGATCCCTTGGCATCGGCCATCTGTCTGCTCTATGCTGCAACATTTCAAGAGCTTGAAGGGAAATGGTGGGTGCGAGACTTTCGGCGTCAGCTTGTGGAGGAACTCTATCCAATTGTGCTTGCGACTGATCCGGAACTTGCTGAGGTCGCGAATTGGGTTGGAACCTGAGAAGCATGCGATTGAATCAAATATGCGTCCATGGTGGGACAGCAGATCGCAGCACTGGACACCATCAACACAACTTTGTCGCGGTAGCCATGGTCCAACAGTAGCTTTTCTCGCGTCATGGACGCTCCATTGAAGATTTCATCAGGACCAGTAGCCTGCTGGATTTGAAACGAGCAGGACGGGCTCTAGGACATGCTGGTCAGCAGCCTCCATAATGATCTTCTGCGATCTTTTATGGGTTCAGGCGAGCTCGTTGTCGGAGACGGACCGACGCCGACAATTTAAGACACACATCTAGCTTTTCTGGCCCACTCTTGGCGAAATAGTAATTCCAGACCGAAGACCTGGTGCCTGCAGAAAGTGGCGACAAAAGGCTCCAACTGGGTATGCTCCGGAGTACGAGAGGGATATATCAAGACCGATCCTCACTCGAGCTTGTTGCAAGGAAAGATTTCATTCTCCGGCACTTCATTTGGCGGCGCATCAACCAATAGTACCTCGCTTGGTGGCACATCTTTCGGCAACATGTCACTCAAGAGAGGCTCCTTACACTCCTAAGTCGGAGCGCTTGAGGTATTCATGAGCATTGGATGACAACGAAGCTTCCCTGGTCCAAACCGGGCCACTGGCCACTGTCTCCAGGCCTTGGACCGTGGGAGCCATCTTTATGACCATATGGCACGCCACGTATCACTGGGAAGAAGTCAAGACTGTGTCGGCACACTGCACTGGCCAACGCCACTTGAAGGGAGGCGGTCTGATATCAGGGTGCTTCGTAAGGGACACGACGAACATCGCAAATGAGATCGCACCAGGTGAAGGATATTCTCAATATCACGGTGGAGGGGAGCATGTTAGTCTCGCTCGGCAGTAATAGGGACAGCAATTGATACCCTCATGCTTTGGAAGCTTCTGGCCCTTGCCTCCGCGAGACAGCTCGGCAGCTTCGCGAGACGTATACAGGACTTACTCCCGTACAGTAAGTAACCCTGGTGTCTATAAATTAACCTCGACCGAAAGTCTTAATCTTACGGCCAGAGACATGAGAAGATAGTGAATAGGCATCCCGTAGCTGATATGAAAGCATTCAATTCTCGATTGTCAGTCGACTCCATACTAGCTGTGCATTTCCATCGTACAGACTTCGCAACATAACATCGCACCAAGAAAAATTTCTGGTAGTGGTATCTCAATACGAGAAAAAGAAAAGCCATGCGAATCTCCGTCCCCCATGCAAGTCCGGATGTGTCCCTTCGCAAACCAGCCATCAGTAGTACTGCTTCTGCTCTTCCCATTTGCTCATCTTGCCCTCATCACGCTTGATAAGGCTGCCATCTCCACCTTCCATGAAACTAGAATCGCCACCGCTCGTGTCCGGCGCGAAGCTCACGCGTCCACTCTTTCTTCGGCGATGACCACCACTTTCTGGAGATTCGAGGTATCCCACAGCACCGATCCACTCCCACACACGACCAACATCTCCACTTCGACCCTCACGAACCATAGGTCGTACATTACTGTTGCCTTCCACTTTCTTCGTGACTTTATCCCAGAGTGCTTTACGCCGCGATGCCGAGAACTCGTTGCGTAAGACATCGTCTCGCAACTGCGCAACAGAGATGTAGTTCTCGCGATACGCATCCGGATCTTGCGCGTGAAGTGCAGCCTGGAAGCTCAATTTCTCTAACGCATGGGTGGCCAACTGTTTGGCTTTGACTTCTGTCTCGTTTCCGCTCGTGATCCGGTGTCGGCCGTAGGTACCTCCAGATAAGAGTAGGAGTAGACCTATAAGCTGCCAAATATACTCTCTAAGCGTTTCGCGAATCGATCTTCGGATGGCGCAGGAGAAGGGGATTCTGGCGAGAGATTTGCTTCGGAGGGTGGGTTCGCTGCTGGTGCTGGGGAGGCGGAGAATCTGTCAGTAGGAGAACATGTCGTGTAAGCGCGTGATCGAAGATGGCAAGAAGAATTCATGTTGGGGGTTGTTTGGACTTACCCGTCGACTCCACTCACGATCTCGTCTGAGTTCACGATCTCTCCAATTGCAGCCGACCATAGATCTTCGAATTCTTCGTTTGACATGCCTTTGCGGCGTTTCGTAGCGATGGCGGTCTTCAGTGCGGTTTCTTTCAGAGCCGGTGCGGATGCTGCTCCACACTCGTATTTGGCATTTTGTTCTCGCAGAGCTTCGATAGCTTTTGCTTTGACATTGTTGATGCGCCTCGCTTTGGCGCTGTCCGGTTCGCAAGTCGGAGCGATCGGGAGGAGCCCGTTCAAGGAAAGCGGGTGGTGTGTCAAAACGAAGCCATTGTCACACTGAACCTCCATATTCTCGAAGCAAACAGCATGGCTCGGACATGGTTCACATTGCGGCCGAACAACATCCGCCCAAGGGGGAATCTCGACACCTGCGATTTCTGTTGAAGGCTGGCCCATGCCGCAGTAGCCGACTTGCATCTTCTCTTGTCTCCAGAGACCGCCCACTGCAGCTGCGATGACTAGGATGACTGCTCCCACGCCGCGCTTCGCAACTTTGCCAGGGCCCTGGGTCTGCCGGCGCACTGGCACAAGTTCGCCAGATGCCTGTGCTGTCACCAGCTCCTGCGCTTCTTCTGGCGTGAATTCTTCCGAGATCTCCACATCATCCTGCTTTGAAATGGGCACGTCGAACGTCTTGCGCGAAGGAACGATAGCTCCATCAGTCTGCGGTCTGAACGGCCGAACCTCTTCAGTGCGCCGGCGCAGTTCTCGATTCCGTCGTTCAAGATCTCGTGCGGCGCTCGTTGATCTAGCGGTGTTTATGGTCGTACGTCTACGATCTGCGTCCCGCGATACCGGACGAAGCTGATCTGATGGTGTGGCATGCGACTGGAAGACGTTCTCGTTGGAGAAGGGACTGTCGTCTGCTGGCTCAGCCTTGACAGCTACTGGTGTTGCCACGCTCTGTCTGGTCTTCGCCGTGCGCGAAACCGATCGCTCCGATCTCTCCTGTCGCTGTCTCTTCGGTGTCGACTCCTCTTCGACAATGGTCGCATGCTTTCCGGACACAGCTCTGGGTACAAGACCTTCTGGCGGCGCAGTACTATGGCGCATACCTCTCGGCGTTGGCTCGACTTCCTGCGCTTCCTCGGTGCGGGCGCGTGTCGTCCGTCTCGAGCTCCTCGTCGTGGCGGGGGTTGGCGGAATGTCATCAACGGGGTCGCCGGCGCCCGTTCCCTTTCGTCCTGTTTCGATATCCTCGATGCCTCTGCTCGTGCGCTTTACTCGCGCGTTCGCAGCTCGGATCTTGCGGGCTTGCGACACGACATTCTCGTTGAAGAGGTCGATCAGCTGCTGCTTCTTAGACGACGAGGGGTAGTTGACGTTGTGCGCGACCAGAATTGATCGCAGACGCGGGATAGTGAGGGTCGATGGATCGAAGTCCGGCTCGAGGTAAGCCTGGTCGTCCATGTTGGTTTAGGCCTTGTTGGCGCTGGTCTGGTCGATGTGTGTTTGTTGCAAGTATGTGTTTGCGCAGAAAGATAGCGCAGTCTCAAAGCTTCCTTGCCAGCTTGCGCAAAGACCATATGACACTCCAAGCTCGGACTATCAAAACCAGCGATGGCGCTGCTGGTTTGTTGTAGGTAAGCGCAATGCGCGTGCACGGTGTGTTTGGCGACAACAGAGTTGAGGGAGAAGGTGTCAACTTCTTAAACTTTCTGGTGGTCTGTCAACAAAGGCCAGGCAGTCGCCGCGGCTGTTTTGCACGTGACGCTCTTTCCGTTGCCATGTCTACGTCACTATGCAGCTTTCGATTTAGCGTAAACTCTGTATGTCTTGCCTTTCACATGTCTCGATATCAACTTCGTCAAGTGAATGATCCAGAACGACACAAATGAGGACAAAGTAACATCACATTTGGTGCAGCTGTGAGGCAACAGATTTCAGACTGCAGAGCCATGGGAAGAGTGCTCTCACCGGTTCTGGAGGTGGCATTTTCGAACAATTCTCAGATGGAACGAAAGATCGAGTGGCGCATTCTCGATATCTTCACTGCGCCGTTGGCTATATTACTGGTCAAATGGACATCGTTGCAAACGCCAGGGAAGCATTGCAGCAAACGCGCTGGTTCGACTCATTCACTGCGGCCGTGACTCACGCAAAAGAATGTCCTGAAGCAAATTCGTGCGACATGCGTTTGGCAGCGAAAGGCATCGCTCGTGAATAAGTTCTCGGACAACGGTGTCTAACATGAAATTTCCAATGACATGGAGACTTTATGAAACATTCACACGAGACTGAGATTTTGAGAGAAACGCCATGAGTGCCTCGGACCGACCTTCGGGTTGCGTCGTTCTCCTTAACGGCTTTCCTGGCACAGGCAAATACTCAATAGCATGTGCACTGCGCACAAAGCTGGGAGAATTACCAACGCGTCTACTGGACAATCACCTCTCAATTGATCTAGCCGAAGCTGTCCATCCCGGTCGCGGTCCCCAGCACAAAGCGCTGCGCCGCAAGATATGGCAAGATGCCTCTGAGGGCCTACAGGCGCTGCCGGACCAAGATACGATCATTATAATGACTAGCTGTCTCGCTGTGAATCCGGAAGATATGGCAGCATTCGCGGAGCATGTGGCCATTGCCAAATTCCGCAGAGGACCTTTCTACTCATTCACTGTCTCGGTCAAGCAGATTGAGCATTTGCGGAGATTGCAATCTCCTGATCGCGTCCAATGTGGCAAGAGCAAGTTGACGAAGCCGAGTAAGTTCGTTCTCGCAAGATTCTGAAAGTTCATTAACACATTCGTTCACAGCCGTGTTACAAGACATGTTGAATCGGTATAAGATCTTGGATCCCGCCAAGGATGTAATAGTCGGAGACGGTAGCATCGAAATGCATCATCAAGAACTTGACACTACCGATTTGAGTGTGGAAGAAAGCGCGAACCACGTGTTCAATGCTATCAGACGCTGAAGATGGCGATGGTTCAGAAACTTGACCGGATGCGCTCACGAAGTCAGCAACTGTGTTGCTCATCAATAACAATACATTCACGAGAACCTCGCCGCCGAAACATTCCTTGTTCATTATCCGCTGACTGACTCCGACAGTGGTAGATGAAACATACTTGCCACGCTACAACGACGTACGTACAGCGTTCACGACATGGTGAGCGACATATGCATTCAGGAGCAACGACACTCACCATGAATTTACAGTATCACAAAAGGAGCCCCTCCCCGAAATCTCAATTTCATTCAAGCTGGTATACTATCCTCGTCGTCGTTACCCAAAGCAGCAATTTACCCTAAGCAAATTTACCCTAAGGCCTAATATCCTACCGAAAAACACGTGAACAGCAGCACCGGGGACAAGATGAGGAACAATTCGTTAGCACTTGCTCCGTGTCTTGTCGTATCTACCTACTCCTGCTCAAATTCTACGTCGACCAGGTGCGTATCTCTCACCTTGTTCGAACGCGGTGCCGATATCCGTTCTGCTTGCTGCAAGTATTCTTCACATACGCAGGACGCAGGAACGCGGGATTACTGAATGCGGCACGGATGTGACAGCCTCGTCTTCCGAAGGCGCCATCACCCATGCTCATGGTGGCCTGATAGCAAGGCGAACGAGTAAACGAAAATCGAAAAGTTCAGGCTGAATGATGCTCAAGTGGCAAAAAGGGCCAGATCTGGCGATTCTGGGGCAAGGTGACATTTCGCACTGCCACTGTTCATGGTTATAGGCAGCTGGGCCTGTTCGTTCGGGCTTGCATCGGCGACTTTGTCTACAGCTCTGCAGTATGTATGTAGTATTGCTTGCATAATGCAAAAGCTAGGATGAGTGCAGAAGTGGCGAGGTGAGGTCGAGGGGGCTAGCCTTGTTGAAGCTTGGGAATGTGGACTGGGAATCCCTGGAGACGGCTGGGGTGGTTTGAACGGCGAACTTCTCCGGAAGATTGTTGTTGTTGACGACATGTGCTGGTGTCGTGATGGATGATTCACAGCAGGTCCTGTGCCATTTCGATCTGAGGCGATCAACAGGCGTGAAAGAAGACAGATGGAGATTCCGATTCCGTCGGACATGGTTCGACGGGCATGCATACCTATGAGAAGCCTATCATTGGATAGTATGAAATGATGGGTGAGGGAAGTAGGATGTTGATAGAGACCAATATGAAGACGAACATCATTATTGGCTGCCTTGCCACAACAAGCCCGTTGAACCAGAATTCGAATAGACGGTTGCGCCGGAACCTCCCTGCGACGTTTTGACCATCAATGCCACTGCAATTCTCCGAACCATGGGGTGATCATTGAGGGCTGGCCTGGAGAGCGTTTGGGAGGGTGGCGTTGCAGCCATGACCGTCACTCTTTGGTTGGATTAATGGAATCGTCCGAACGGCTCACCCGAGACCACCAGGATGTCCGGGCTGGTGTATCTGCCATGAGATTCGTTGTACCAAGATTGTACAGTCATGTAGACGAATGAGTGGCACTAATGAATCGAATTGCCTGTCACGAAGTCATCCTGGTGTCTGATGTGGTAGAGTTGAGACTGAGAACCATTGGACAATTCTAGCATCACACGTATGCTCGTGATCAGTGACACTGTAGCATTTTCATTTCAAGAAACCTTCACGTGGTTACTTCGACAAATTATCAATGTTTCCGATAGATTGGAAGTCGCAATAGAGCATGATGTCGCTAATGCTGCCGACAGCTGTCGGCATTCGAACAGTTCGCATGACAATCTGTCTGTGTTGACATCAACGTAAGCTGTGCATTCGGGGAGTAGTCCAGCTGTCGCTATCGTTGAGTGCGATGTGTGATATCAACTATCGATGCATTGCAGCGCAGCCTCCGCGCGTGCATTAGCCTTCCATCATTCAACACAATCAACATGTCTTCGCATCTTGGTCGACGGTGCGCGGGCGTTGGCTAGACACTGAAGTCATCACACGAAGAAAGTCGGTGTGCCAGAAGAAGGGATTGTTAATCCTGTTGGTCACCGGGTACAAGACGCCCAAGTTCATTGTGGGTTGATGTTTGAGCTTTCAGGTCGACGTCGCTGGCTGCATTGGTTCGCAGATTCTTTCCGCGGAGATGGCTGTCAATTCCCAACCAGGTTGAAAGTAATGCACAATGCAGGGAGATTCAAGCCATAGCAGACCAGTCAGGCGGTGGAAAAAACATCGTTTTGCAAAGTAGTTTCGAGATCCGGTGTTGACAGTGCATCGATCGAGCGCGGGTTCCTGCATGAGAGCTGCACAAGTTCGTGCACGGTTACTGCAGTCTGCAAAATCTGCAACATGACACCTCGATCTCAGGAGTGCATGCATATGTACGCTTTTCAAAAACCATGCAACTCTTTCCCGGACCGAGGTGTCTTCAATGTAAGAATACTATCTGTCAAGGTTTTGTTCGCTGCTTCGAGGCTTGCGGATTGCTCGTATACAGGGAAACTGACCAAGCAGGAAGGCGCCGAGGAACACCGGTCGATTTGAAAGACTACAGAGTCAGTCGTGTAACTCGTGGAGTCTCGTCTTGTAGCGCTGAGATGTTCCTTTCTCAGACAATCGTCCATTCTAGGTCTGCGAATTGCGGTCTCGCTGTACCCATTTGGAAGTGGCTCCGAACCACCGTTTCATTCACTGTGCTGGGTTTATTCACTTGCGAACGTGGGATCCTGGAGATGACTTGCGAAACAAAAGATCAATTGCAGCTGAGGTAGGTGTTCGTGCAGCTGATCATTCCCACAATTACGCCATGAAGAAGCTCTGAGGCGGCCACGTTCTAGTACTGCCCGGGCCAATGATTCGTACTGTCTGGGATGTCTGACTGTTTTGCACCGCGTACCTGCAGATTCAGGGCTGATGCTCTTGTGTTCCATGCTCTCACAGCCGCTTCCCTCTCGTCAAACATGGTGAAATCTTCATCACCGCATCTCGGTAGTAGCAGGCATCGAGTCAGAGATTGATGATATTCTTAGCTTGACAGGTTGTAAATAGTGTGAGATGACGATAGATAAGTCAGAACCAGAACAATGCCTACCTCAGGTCGTACTTGAAGCACACGGAAGATTACTTCGTTCGGTCTACTTCCAGCCGTCGTTTTCATTTCCCAAGAACCGCATGACTTCACCAGCAGTAGGACAGTAGTCAAGCCATGCCGTCATGCGGTGCCGTTTGGATTGCAGCAGTTCGAAGACTGGCCATGAATCGATATTCGTTTGATCGGCCGAGTTGTTGACAAATGCTGACGACGACAAAAACGAAGTCAGCGGCTGTAGCTTGAGCATCAACAACTCATATCAAGCGAGGAGCGATGGTATGTCTGGAGGTCACAGTAGCTGAAGCACGTAGAATCCGTCGCCACTTTGTTTGATGTTCAGGCGATCAAACTGGCTATGACCTTTGCACGTGTTGGTGCCCGACGTGGCGGGTTGTAGGTGAGAGTCATTGTCGCGCATAATTCGTTCCGAGCTCACTTGGCCAGCCACTCTGGCGGGTAGGATCACACGTCCAGGGACTACACCGTGAGGTCGAAGAACCTCAGCCTTCAGGAGATGCTTTTTCTTCACCCAAATTGTTGGTACGGCGAGGCCAATGCCTGTTTTGGAGCCCAAGTCTTAAGTGAGGAGTCCTATTGCAGCGAAACCAGGTCGATGAAACTCCGAGTCAGCACACCGCGACGTTCTGTGCTGCCACACACAAGGCCATGCCAAACGAGGCAGCATTGTTCGAATTGTTCGAATCCTGTATTTCGTAGGCGGCTCTCCAAGAATTCAAGTGAATTGTCCGGAAGGCGAGTCAGTTGTGCCATCGCGGAACCCGATCGCGTGACACCAGGCCGGAAGCGTTGTGCAGCTAGGAAGCTCCTTGTGCGCCGTCGGGACTCGAGTCAGTGGTCAGGTGCTCGCGAACGTCAAGACTCGATAATCTATATGGTGTCTGTAGAACAACGCCTGTTGACGCGAGAAGCGGTGCCTTTAAAGCTCAGTATGGTCCCTGGCATGGTGATGCGCCGGAAAGAGGCGCTGTGCAGAACAGCCGGCCGCAACGTACATGAGGCCATGCCCACTGCTTGCCCTGCATGCGCAAGAGTATGCTGCCGTGATGTACGAGATTGCGCCGCGCTGCTGCGGACGCACCTAGCCTAGCAAGCAAGATCCCACCTGTGCATTGAAGATCTGGGGAGTGCTGTTGATTGACACCAACAGGCCACGGCTGAGACAAACAGCTCGGGCACGCAAGAAGAGCAGACGCAGACGCAAGACGTGAGGTCAGTTGGCAGGAACAATGGCATGCCGACTTGTCTCAGATTTTCGTGGCAAGGCAACACTAGCTCGTCGCCTGCTGCTCTCTGCGAGACAAGTGTGTTGTACAGGTGCGAATCCCGGTGAAACTCTTCGATATTGCTGCCCTCGCGAGCCTTGGAGCTGTGATTCTGAAGAGAGGGCCTCGTTTGCAGCGAGACCCAATCAAAAAGACGAAGCGCCCGCGAGAATGGCGGTGAGAAGTGACCCCGCTCCGATCGACCAGCTTGTCCTGGATGCTTTTTCACACGATGCCGGCACCTCGTGCACAACAAGCAAGGTCCACAGCGGATATGCCACTGCCACGATTATCAAAGCGCGAATCCGTTGACGTGGTGCAGAAGTGTTTCACAACTCGAGCTCTCCTGTTCGGGCAAGAGCGCACACCTATAGGACGAGATGGAGCCCATGTCCTGGAATGCTTGTGCGACTGCACGCCGAGTGTGGCGTTTTTAAGGTTGCCTAGACTGCCCACTCTTGTCGACGTGGCCGGCTGCCATTCGAAAGGCGTTTGGAGTGTGGTTCGCCGGGGCCATTTCGCTTTCGCGGCACCCCGGGATGTGATATTGCTTTTCGCCCTCCCTCGGGGTCGACGACCTGGCAAACTCCGGTAGCGACGTGCCAGCTCCACCTCATCAACATGTCTGCGCTGGCAGTCTCAACAGACAGGCAGGCAGGCATCGCGACAAATTGCAGGTGGTGTTGCGGCGTGAGCTAGGACATCGATTCTGGCCGCTGCTGTTATCGACGTTGGCCTCAGCGTTACGGTTCAGAGCCATGCTGCATCACATGCATTGCGGATGCAGGTGCTGCTAGCTCCCGTGTCTTCTCCAACGGGATCCGCTCTGCTTCCCGCTATTGTGCATGATGGGATCTCTGCTGGTGTTTCGAGCGTGTGCACTTTCGATCATGGCAGATCTCGTGAACAAAATGCCAGCAAAGAGTTCATAATTGCTGCTGGCAGTCCGCTTGATGCTCCGTGCCTCTCGCGGACTGAAAGAAGGAATTGCGGCCCTTCCTTCGGGCCAGTGATTCGTTTCTGGCTCTATCTCCAGAGGAGCGAGAGCCTTGTCGGTGTGACATGGGTAGCTGGATTAGCGAAGGCAAAGATGACTGGCAGATAGCGCCACTCCCACAGACTGAGCGGACCGATACAAGGGCCATGAACCAATCGCACGGGGCACTGTGCTGCTCGAGGCGGCGGCTCTCAATTTTCCTGCCAGCCCACGCAACCGCCATCCACTCGGCGGGCTGACTCAAGTGAGGGCTTGCAACGTGTGGCAGCGTCGACGCCAGCAGGTGGTCTGCGGAAGAAAGCGTTGGGTCTGATGCTAGCGATCTTCGTGGGAATGGGGGCCCGTGCTGGCCTGTTTCGTCCGCCGAGTGTTTCGAGCAAGCGCTGTGCATGACCTGTGACAATTCCGATCTCGACACAGGCCTGGACAGACAGGTACGTACTCGTGGGCGCACAGGAGGGAAGGAAGAACGATGAGATGGCCGTACAGTGGTTTGTCGAAAATAGCATTTGCCGTGCCCGGCTCCCAATTCCATTGTGCGAGCAACGTCGTAACAACGAGTCGTTCGGTCCCGAGAGGGCCGTAGTGGCAGTCACAACGTTCACGTAGTTCTTACAATAACGTTGGGCTAGCCGACGAGCCAAGGCCGGACTGCTGTTTTGATTGTGCGAGCGCTAGCCGGATCAAAGCAAGCAGCAGTGTGAGTTTCCTTGCAAGTTAGCACCAAAGCACGCACGCGCTGCTGGCGATATCGATATCAATAATCGTGACCATCGTGTTCCCGCTGTGGCTGTCGCTGAACCAACGCCGCACTTCCGGATCGCATCATCACTTCGCGAGCATCTCTGGCGCGGACTCCGGGCGTCTGCTTCCCTGTCATTGAGCATTCACGGTTCAGGGCACGACAACCTAACGATCGCGCTCTCCTAACCGCCCAGCTGCCAGCGTCCTCGGTACTGGGCTGTCCGCTGCCAGCACGACAGCAACGCAACGGGGATCTGATAGTCGAGATCACCGGCCAAGCCCATTGTCCATGATCCGTCAGCCGTGCCGCCCATCAGATCAGTTGTCGCAGAGTGAGCAGAGCAGAGCCCTGGGCGCAGGAGCGGCGTGCCGATCAGCAGTCTGAGCTGCATTCCAACCGACACAACCTGGCCAGCCACCACTGGCAAGTTCCCAAGTTCCCCACCTGCGGCTACAGCAGCGATCCCTGCGCCGTCGTTGGCCTTGCGCTCTCCAATCCTCGTGTCTCAGCAAAACCGAAAAAGCCCTTTGGCCGCTCTAAAAGCTGCATCTGCAGTCTGCCTGTGCCCACCAGCCAGCCTGCCCGAGAGACAGCCAGCCAGCACGAAGCACGCATCTGTCGTCTGTTCTTTGCCCGCCAGAACCCGCACCGCCAAACGCGCATAGCTCCTCTGCTGCTGCAGTCGAGACGAGCTTGTTTGCACAGAGCTCCAGCAGTGTCTGTCTCCACGAGGTGTCGCCGTCTCCCTTGCATCTCTGCTGCGTGCAAGCAAAGCAGAAACCGCGCGCCGGCCCGCCCACGCATCGCACCACACATCGGCGACACTGGACCTGAGCAACGAGCAGTGCATTGCAGCCGTGAAGACAGCTGCTTCTCTTAATCCTAGAGTTCTAAGAAGCACAGCGCTGCGTGTCGTCTGCATCCGTGCCTGGTCTGCAGCATCCAGCGCAAGGTGCCTGACTGCCGCTGCAAACGAGGACGGTGCCGCTCGCGCGCGCGCAAAACACACAGCTACACGCGCTCAACTATCGCCACCCACCCACCCATTTACCCAGCATCTCACGCAGCACGCATCCACGGGACGCTCCAGCATCGCACCCAGCGCCCACCACGCGTGAAGTGAGTGATAATTATTTCACTCTCACGCGCACAACACGCTCGCTCTCCGGCCCCAAAACATCTCATCAGGTACGTGCCCACAACTCTCTTTTCCTTCCTCGCCGGCTGGCTCCACACCTCCCACCTCCTCTCGCCTTTGCCCTTCCGATGTGGTCTAGCGTGCAAAGATACTGTGCGCACGCAGGCTGGCTCGTCTCCCGCCAGCCGTGCTGCACGCACCTGCTGGCTTAGCCGGGGCTCTAGCTTCCAACCACCCAGCCTCCGCAGTCTTTCTACTCCAAGCTCCCCACTGCCTTCTTCGCGAACCGCTGCTCCTCTGCATGCATTGCATTTCCTAGAGCACCGGGTGCGTCTGTAGTCGCCGTCGTGCAGTGTTCCCGCTGCTAATACACGGTGTTCACCAACTTCACCTCGACCACATTGCTGACTTGAGTGTGCATGTAGGTCAGTCAGTATCAGTGGACGGCCCCCATTGATTACGACCCACGACCTGTTACGACTGTTACGACATAACGACTCCTTGCATTAACGACTTCTTTGGCGTCTGTCACTGCAGTGCTTTTGCTTCCGGTCTGGGTGTCCATTGTTAGCAGCGAGCATCATAGACGACATCAGTTCGCCTTTTGCGCAGCCATCTCACGACCATTACGGGAACGAATACTGCTTGACGACGAAATCCGACTCTCACGAAGCCATTCCAAACTCACGAAACCCAAGGAGCCTTTCTTGCCTTCAACAACGACGATCGCAACGACCGCATCGCGACGTACGCCCAAACTCGTGACGCATTGAGCTCGGCTTCTCTGTCGAGCTTCTCTGGCCTCACGACAACCGTAAAGCTGGCGCTGCCACCCTTGTCCCACTTTCAAGCCCGAGGAAACGACAGTCAGTGGACTTCAGCTTCGTTTGTGCCGCAGAGCTCTTTCGTGGACCGGTCGCCGTTCTCCCAGGACGCTCAGCAGCACCACCAAACGAGTACGTCGTCCGTTGGTTCCTCACCTCGGGCTGGTTCATCTAGCGGCAATTCCATTGGCAATCAGTCTTACGATTCGAACACGTCGTTCGCGCCTTCCGTGGACAGCAAGCCCGGCGAGTTCCAGACTCCGTCCCCACGCTCCGCAGTCCTCACTTCAGCGCATTCTCGATCACACTCGCATTCATTCCACGCGCAGACCTACCCAGCCATGAATCAGGCGCAGCCGCATATGGACGGCTACGGACAACCAGCGCCTCCTCCAGCAGCGATGCCGCAATACTCTAATTACGGGCAGCCTCAAGCATTGCAACCCGCAACGCATAGCTATGCGCCGCAGGCATATGGACAGTACTCGTACAGCACCATGCCTCCAATGTCGGCGGGTCACCCTGTCACTTCCTCAATGCCTGGACCCATGATCCCACAAAATTCGTTGCCTCTGCCGACAATGCAGTCAAACGCCGGACCACCTTCCGCGGGCGGCAACCAGCAATTCCAGCAGTCATTCGACACAACCGGGCAGATCGCGCCGCCAGGTATGAAGCCTCGAGTCACTGCTACTCTCTGGGAAGATGAAGGCAGCTTGTGCTTCCAGGTGGAGGCCAATGGCGTTTGTGTTGCGCGACGTGAGGACAACCACATGATCAATGGCACCAAGCTCCTCAATGTTGCTGGCATGACGCGTGGTCGCCGCGATGGCATTCTCAAGAGCGAGAAGACGCGTCACGTTGTAAAGATTGGTCCCATGCATCTGAAAGGTGTCTGGTGAGTAACAGACTGGAGGCCAATTGACTTGAAGTGCTGACAATCGCAGGATACCTTTCGACCGCGCGCTGGATTTCGCGAATAAGGAGAAAATTACCGAGCTTTTGTATCCTCTTTTCGTTCACAATATTGGTGCATTGCTCTACCACCCAACAAATCAGGCCCGTCAGAGCATTGGAAATGCTGCAATGGCAGCCCGTCGACCGGAGCAGCAGCAGGATTACATGCGCACGCCGCAAGGCACACAGCCGCCTGCGTTGCACCACCATCACTCGATGTCAAACCCAATTGGGGCCAGCGTCCCGCAGCCTCCTCACTCAATTGCACCTCATCCAGCATCCGGCAGACCAGGACTGGACCGAGCACATACGTTCCCAACACCCCCAACAAGCGCTTCAAGCTTGACAATGGGTATGGGTAATGCAGGAAGCTCTTACGAGTATGGTGGAGCAGGGGATCAAATTCAATCAGGTCAGCCTCTTTCCATTGATACTAGCATGTCCGCAAGAAGCGTACCAACAACTACAGCAGCTGCCACCCCTCCAGGCCACTCGCAAGGTATTCCACAATATCAGACGAGCCAGCCTCAATACCCGAGCTCTGGTCAGCCATACTCGGCCCCTGGCTCGTACAGTTCCCAGTACGGTCAGCAATCTGCCATGAATCGCTACAGTGGCATGCAAGCCAGCCCAGGTGGCGTCAAGACCGAGATGGGTCCACCGGCACGCGCTGGCGCCGAGATCGAGCACGGCGAGAGCAAGCCTCATGACGGCTACAATGGCCACCAGGATGCCGATGGGGAGCATGAGGGTGAATATACCCACACCAGTGCGTCTTATGACGCCAGACGACAATCGTACAATTACAAGCCTAACGCAGCGTCAGGACCCATCCATTCGGCTCATCCTCAGATCTCTCCTGAGATGACCCATTCGCCGCATCAGAACGGAGCGCCGAGCTCTGCTACGCCACGTACGACGAGCACGTACACTGGCTACAATGATACGCCGCAGCGGCCAACGCAGTTGCCTTCCAGCAACTTGAACTACGTTATGAGCAATGATGCTCGCGCTGGTGCGCCCAACGGGCACGATGCTGGCTACCAGTCCGGCTACCACCCAGCTCCTCAGTACCCAGCAGTCAACGGCGTTCTCAATAACAACAACAAGCGCGTGCGCGAGGCTGACGATCAAGAAGATCCATACAACAGACCAGTGAGTGCTAGTGGCGATGCCGCTCTCAAGAGACAACGCACCGATCCTGGCATGGTTGCTAGACCGATCAGTCAGCCTCAGTCGGTCAAAGCCGGCGGCATGAGACGGTAACGACCCAGTAATTGAGATCTCACGGCCGTACGACTTTCCACGACAGCGCACACGACAAGGGTTGCGCCAGAGTCAACCTATTTTCTTTCTTATGTTCACCAACGTCGCCAATTGTACTTTCATCGGACTTTACGATTCATGACCACGACACTAAACCGGACCTCACGATGAACCATGACCGGGATATCACGGACGAACAATACCACATAAACCAGCGTTTTTTTATCTACCTTTCTGGAACGTCAAAGTTACACCATCAGCGTAATACAGAGACGACGCGACCGACGGATACTATATCTGCCTCGACCACGTTTGAATTGGCTTATATCACATTTTGCCTTGTTCTTTCCACTGTTGGTCTGAAGCAGCTTCTCTTCTGTGGGAGAAACGAGCAGCGACCCTAATATATCGGTATGGGCGCGCTCTGGGCGAGGCTTGAGCTTTGGAATCGATCAGCAACGGCTTATTTGGAAGCTTTCTAGCGACTGCTTTGGGACGTCTTCTGGAATGCAGTAGATGTGTCAAGGACAGGCACGGACCTCCAGGGAACGATTGGGGCATGCGTATGAGAATATGGATGCACATGATTTCATGAGTGTGTTGCGTTATCTTCTGTGTGGGATCAGCGAGCGAAAAGAGACTATTTTGAGTCGCGGCATTTGCATGCTGTGTGTGGTATGCCTGAAACGAAGCGTGATGATTGAGCTGATTAGAAGAGTCGGTAGCTTTGTGCTGGAAAAAAGTCATCTTCTTCCCTTGTCAATTCTTTCTCCATTCCTGTCAGTACCGGCTGTTCTGGCCAAGCTCTGTTGATGTGTAGGTTGCCAGTACAGATGCCTTGCTCAATACTGGGCATCAACGACAACTTCGAAAATGGTACCATACGAAGCAGGGAAAACTACAGGCTTCTCGGCTTCATCCGATCTGTGCAATGGGTCCGAGAGAACGCGAAGCAGACCAACACACTTTCACGTAATTTGTGAAGAAAAATACCTCACGAGTGCGGCCGCGAACTTACATACTCATACGCAAAACATTCCGAGCATGAATCAGACGGAACCCGAGACAGGCTATGCACTGCGTACACCGTAAAACGCGGAGATGTCTTGTGCACATACCATTTTCTGTACACACGAGGGACACAGGCCACCTTGTCTTTGGTGCTGGTAATGAACAATGGCCCATTGCGCAACGAGGGGAGCGCTGAGGCATGAGAACATGAGGCGTCCAGCTGCATGATAGAATTCCATTTTTGATTTTCCTCTCCTGCCCTGCGTACTTTTTGCTTGCATGTGAAGAGAGACCCACCTCCCAATGTTGAGCTGAAATAATCATCATATGAAGTCAAGCAAAACTCCGCCTAACCTGCCCAAGTCACCCTCCAACCACAGGAGATTTTCTCGTGGCTCTGTACTTCCGTATCTGCATGCAAAGCCTAGGTTCATTCATGCACACAGTCAGCATGATGCCAAAAGATCCGAACTCCACTCGCAATGTCGTGCATTAATTGGATGTCCCTGCCCGAGCGCCACGAATTCACTGCCAGCACTCCAATGACGGTGCTAAGCCATGTGAGGCTGACAGACCAGTAGTGCTCGTATGGATCAGACATCCATGTTGAGAAAGACGTAGCGGTCGCTTATGCAGCCTTCGCTGCCAGCCCATGCCTCAAGCATGCTCAGTTCGAACCCGACCCAATTTAAGGAGCGGGTCAGATCCTTGAAGTCTTCCCCATCAGATTTGCGGTCGATGCAGATGACGAGGTCGGTGCAGTCGAAGTGATCGCTGCTAGCCAATTCAAGTAAAGACATGAGTCTGTTGGGAGTTGTCAGCACCTGAACTGCATGTGAAAGTTTAGAAGAGGATCATCATGAACGTACCCTGGCTTCAAATTCATCCCGACGACGTCTTTGTCAAAGAAGATGCACATGGTGCGCATGTCTTCTTTCTCTGCGACAAAACCTCTGAACCGTGCGCCTGCCACATAGTCCCAAATCTCAACATAGTCCCTGATCAGTCCTCGTTGCTTCGAATAACTGCGACCATCCGGCGACGCGGAAGGCGTAGGGTGACCATGCTTGATTATGGTGCTTTGTGGTGGCTGCGGGATGGGTTTGCTGCCGACTGGTGCATTTCGCAAGTCCATCATCAGCGAGTCCTCAAGACCAGCATCCTTCTCAACCAAGAAAGTGGTCTTCAGTGTCTCGCAGAAGAGTCTCTCACACTCTTCCATGATGTGACTTGCGGCGTCTGTCGAACGCTTGCGCTGGCGCAGGCTCGGTCGGCCTACGGGCGCAGCGTCCGGAGACGGCGGTGGTGATGGTACGCCTCCTGGAGGGGCCTCAAACCCACCTAGACACATCGCATCAGTATATACTTCGTTCCTGCATGTGGTTGTTGGCTATGCTGTGCATATACATACCACCCCGCCCCTGCTCCGCTTGGAGTAGAGAAATGGAAGCCGGTCAAGGCCATGGTGCTGGCGTTGACGGCATAGGCGCTGGCCTGGGTGTTGGAGCGGCGCGAAGACTCGGTGCTCGTCTTGCGGTGGTAATTACTACTACTTTTACTGTAATTACTGTCTAACATCGCCATTTCGTTGACTTTGCCACGGTTTCTGCTTGCGAAGGGTTATTGAGGTTGGCTTCGGTATACGTTGAAAGCGGCGGTGGTCGCGGTAACGGTGCGTAGGCGTGCGTATGTAGGCGGAGTAGTAATCGATGTCTGTGGTGGTCGAAGTGGAAGGGCCGGAGTTGTGCGACAAGAAGATTCGAGGACTCGCTGCGCAGCCACTCGACGGTCACACCATTCCGCAAATGGCTTGGCGTGCTGATGCAAGGCGGCACGTGTTCGTGGTTGGCCATTCATGAGCTTTCTTTGTGAACCTAGATCTTTCCACAACCTCCTCATACACCGCGGCATCCTGGACTATGGAAATGAGGAGACATGGAAGCATCGCTGAACATTCGTTCGCATCATAAGCACATTCGATGATCTAGCAATGGACATGTTCATCACTTTTATGGCGACGCGAAGCTGGACGTACGTCCTGCATTCAACGAAGTCACTCCAATATGATGAAAGAAGTCGAGTATATCGCGTCTTCGGACGGCATGAATGAAGGTCATGCTCCAAATTGACCGCACAGCAAAAGCAACAACGTCTATGGAACACAGTACGGGCATCTACTCTTGCCGTGATTGACATCGGGACTGCTGCACGGAGGGTACAGCGTGCTTGCCATGACTGAAAGGAAGGAACTTGCGTGCCAGCTATCACTTCCTTTCTTACTGTGGTGCAGCCTACATCTCTTTCTCTGCCCGATCTGATCTTGACTCTACTTACATCCCAGTCACAGCATTTTTCTTATCCTTATGTCTGCTGTAGGCATGAGAAATGCCGTTTGCCAGCATCCGCAAGCGACAGTCACGTTTATTTGGCAGTCGGCATCAATCAGATAGCCTTGCTCCATCTCCTCTGGCTTCACCAAAAGCGTCAAGGCCGTTCAGGACCAGGTTTGGCCGATTGCGAAGATCAGTCTCTGGGATCTTCGACAAGTTCCGACCGCATCACATTCAAATGGACGGTGTCGCCGAGCCCAACCACCGGAGAGCGAGCCCACTACTGCCATCGGCTCTAGTTGAGCGCGATGCTTCCGGTCATGATCAGCCACGTCGACAACGAACACGGTCTGTTCGATTCGAGCGTAGCTCACACAACGAGACCAGAGGCAACAAGTCTGATACAGTGGTACGTCGGAAGCTGCCATATATCCAAACAAACTTCGATGGCGTCAGCGAAGGAGATCAATCTCCAGTGTCTTCTTCTTCGCCATGGTCTCCGGAAAGTGGCACCGGTACCGCGTCCACAGCGGCAACGTCTTTCACCGCATCGCCTGCTTCCTCAGGTTCTCGCAACAAGCGCACCACTCCTGAAGATTGCCAAAAGGATAGCAAAAGTGGAGGCACGGGAGAGGAGAATATTTTGCCGGTCATCGAAGAAGACAGTGGCCGCTTTCTGCTAATTCCTGTACAAGAGACACCTCTTGATGTCAAGCCTTCGGTAGCAACAGTCGAGAATGCAGCAGCAGCGAAGTGCGCACTCGAGACTCACTTTTACGACCTCACGATGGAGTCTCATTCGCCTCGATCCATTCGACGAAAGAAGTTCGAGAAGAAGCTCAACGAGATGTGCATGCCTCATGACGAACGTGTACTTGCATAGCAGCAATGGAACACGTCTGAAAGTGATCATCTACGCCAGATGCGCGTATTGAAGGCGTCGGCACTACAGCGGCATGAAGTCAAGGGTATCTCAATTGCTGGATTCGACAGCATTCGAGTGCTCGGCAAAGGCAGCTTTGGTGTCGTCCGCTTGGTCACAGAGCGCAGTACAAAACCAACCAATGAACAAGACCAGGAAGCTTCTAGCGAAACAGACGGCATCCGTGAAACGATGGCCAGGTCCGAACTCGCCTTCTCACATGCTGACGGCACTGCGAAGCGAAATCTACCACAAGGAAAGCCTCTTCACGACGTCTTTGCCATGAAGGTCATTCGCAAGTCAGAGATGCTTCGTGCTTGCCAGGAAGGCCACCTCCGTGCTGAGCGCGACTTCCTGGTGGCGTCGGAAGGCTCACGATGGGTTGTACCGCTGATTGCTAGCTTTCAGGACAACACCAATTTGTACTTGGTCATGGAGTACATGATTGGCGGAGACTTCCTTGGGCTACTCTTGCGTGAAGACGTCCTGGAAGAGGAGGTTGCCAGATGGTATGTGGCAGAAATGATTCTGTGCATCGAAGAGGCCCACAAGATGAAGTGGATCCACCGAGACGTAAAGCCAGACAACTTTCTGATCAGCGCTTCTGGTCACCTCAAGATCTCTGACTTTGGTCTTGCCTTCAACGGTCACTGGGCACACAGCCAGACGTACTATAATAGTCAACGCGAGTCTTTGCTTGAAAAGATTGGAATCAAAATTACTGGAGATGATCAGGATGTACTCGAAGACCAGGAGACACCCGACGAACCATTCAAGTCACCACACAAGTCGTCACGACCGAAGGTGGACATAGAAGAGTCTGCGCATCGTGAGGGTCTGCTGAACTGGCGTAATCGTCTCGAGCGGCGCAAGCTTGCTCGCAGCGTAGTTGGTACCAGCCAGTACATGGCACCCGAGGTCATCATGGGCCAGGCGTACGATGGTCGCTGCGACTGGTGGAGTATAGGCATCATCTTGTATGAGTGTCTCTACGGGCGTACGCCGTTTTACTGCGATAATCGCCAGAAGACCAAGGAGAGCATTGTCCATCATCACACGACCCTTCAGTTTCCGAACAACGAACGCTGGTCAAGACCCGCCTCTGAGTCGCGACGACAGTTGCCACCGCCAAGCAGCACAGTGATCGAACTCCTTCAAAACGTGCTCACAGACAAGGAGTTCCGTCTCAGCTCGAGGCAGTACCGCCACACGGAACACAGGCTCGGCCGCCGTCTGTCGAGGGACTCAATAACCCCAGGACCACTTGCTCGACATGTCTTCGCGAACGATGCGGAGGAGATCAAGTCGCATCGATTCTTCCATGGTATCCAATGGACCCAAATGCACCTTATGTCCCCGCCGTTTATACCTCGTGTCAAGGAAAACCAGTCTATCACCAAATATTTTGAGGAAGAGAAGGACATTGTCACTTCGGACAGCTCCAGCTACGTCTCTGCCCAACAGCATGTTGACTCGGATGCTGATCCTGAGGAGGTCGCTAACGTTCTGGGGCCACACCTTGAAAAGTGGAAGGCTGAGCGTATTGCGAAAGAGAAGTGGTTGATCGGCATTGATGACTGTGAGGATGGCGAACTGCAGCGTATCAAGGAGCACTTCGGCACTGGTTACGAAGAATGGAAGGCCCAACGAATGCTGGACATTGCACAACTGAGGTTGGCCAAGGGTGTGGAACCCGAGTGGCCGCATGGTAGGAAGAAAGGCAAGGAGAAGAAGAGACCTAGGGACAAGATGTTGAGAGATCCGGTGCTGGGTCGGAAGGCTTTGGAGTTGAGGAAGAAGAAGGCGTTTTTCGGGTATACTTATCGTCGACCTAAGCCGGTGTTCCTTGATGGAAGGAGCAGGAGGAGTGGATTCTCCAGACCTACGATTTTGTCGATTGTTGCTACTGCGGATGAAGATTCTGGGACTTCTAATAATTCTACGCCTTGAGGCGTGGATTGGGGTTCTTTTGGTGTACTCCTGCTTTTATACCTAGGACATCGATGAACGAACCGCGCTACCTCTTTTCTCGCAATGGAGAGCTGTATAGGCTTGTCGAATGTGCTTTGATTGTGGATGAGTATGGAATTTTGAAATGACTGACGAGCCAAAGTGAACATACGATGGATTCTCCATGTATTCATTGGTGCCATCTGCGCGGAGATGGCTTGCGCGATGAGTCGACTTGATGCTCGAATAAGAGGTGTCATCCTGTCAATGACGACTGATGTTGGTACCGTCACTGACAGTGGCATTACCGTCAGCGACGTGATAGTGAAAGTCGGTGACTATAGTGCCGAATCAAGCCAGCTATAGCTAGAAGGATATGGCCGTATATTAGCATAGTGTCAGAATTGTCGCATCTGGCTGTAGAGACGCATATACTCACCTCTTATATACGCAATCTGCTGGGGTCATCACAACGAAGAAGAGCTTCGATATCCTAGGGAAAAGATCTGGTCTCCGAAAATGTGTAGGGATCCGTGCAAACGTCTTGACACTTTTCAAATCTTGGGATTTTCAGACATTCATAATTCAGACTTTCCCATTTTGAAAGCCACAACCACGGCAGAACAGGATCAAAATATATAAACAATGTCATTCAGGATAGGGCTATGCAATGGTATATATTTTGTGTATATGTGGCGACAAAAGTTGATATTGGGGTTGGAAAATTACCCTAAGAATTTACCCTAAGGATACAGAAGAGGCTGACTTGCAGCCTCAACTGAGAAGTGACGGTTAGTAAAGACATCCGTAGCTCAAATAGACGACCACGCCGTCTGCAAGGCCCCTCACAGGTGTAGCGATGAGTCATTTCACAGGAGTTGCGACAATAAATGGAAATGTGTAAGATAGATCTGTCGGCGCTACCCTACTGCTTCAGTGGTGCGCACGCTATACAAGTCGAGAGAAAAATAAAATCGAAATTTTACAACCGCCATTTATACCATTCTCCCAACCCTTCCGTGCAACCCTCTCCCAGAAGAAGTTCTTCTCCTTTCCCAGAATTTTCTCCCTTCATCAACCCATAATACAGAACTCGCTACCAAAACCAATTTTATCAGATCCCAAAGGCCTAAAGCCTCGGTTTGAAATACCGCTTGTAAAGGTGGGAAATATATCACTAATGCTTGTCCGATTAAGCTGCCGAGGACGGCGTATGTAAACATGACGTTTCCGTCACCGCTTTTGCCCATCCAGTGCGGTGGTAGGAGGGGGACTTCTCCCATGATGACGCTGCGGTTGGCGGATCGGCAGGATAGGGCGTTGAACATGTCGAAGAGGACGAATTGGGTGAAGGTGAGGGTTGTGTCTCGGGCGCTGACGGAGTGCGCGGCTAGATCGGCTTCGGAAAGATGAGAGTAGTATGTGAGTAGTGTTCCGGTAAGAATGACGGCGGCGCTTTGGAATACGCGGCGAAGAAGTTTGGTGGTAAGGACCCGCGCAGTGCGAGGTCTCGGTGGCTGTGATAAGAGCGCTGGGTCGACGGGTTCGACGCCAAGGGATTGGGCCGGAGGACCGTCCATAATAATGTCTGCGGCGTTTGTTAAAGGCGTACGGCTGTTGAGAAGGAGGTATTGTACTTACTAATCCAAAGAATCTGCATGGCATTGAGCGGATTCTTGAGCCCGAATAGACTGCTTAACATGACCAATCCCAGGGCCGACACGCTGGTGCTCAACTGGAAGGTCAGGAAGTTTTGGATGTTGTAGAAGATGCCTTTGCCCTCTTCAATCGCACTAAGAATGGTGGAAAAGTCGTCGTCTGTCAAAATCATATCGGCCGCTTCTTTGGCGACATCTGTGCCCAATTTGCCCATGCTGATACCAATATCGGCCTTCTTCAGCGCTGGCGCATCGTTCACACCATCTCCAGTCATGGCGACAACATCTCCACGAGACTGCAGAGCGGAGATGATCTTCAGCTTGTGCTCGGGACTGGTGCGCGCAAAAATGCTGATGCGACTCATGGCTTCTGCCAAATCTGCCTCGCTCATCTGATCGAGCTGGTCGCCGCGAAGAACGGGAGAGCCAATGGCAGAGTTGAGGTTGATTGGCATACCAAGCTTCTTCGCGATAGCAATGGCTGTGGTTTCAGCGTCACCAGTGATCATAATCACCTTGACACCGCCAGCCATCAGACGCCGGATCGACCTATCCACTCCTTTCCGAGGTGGATCAGACATGCCGACAAGTCCTGCGAAGCAAAGTCCAGTGTAGACGTCCTCATCTATGCCGCCAGACTGGCCCTTTCCAGTAGCCTTGCCCAGTGCTGACATTGGTGTCGATGCTCTGCTTCCACTGACATCACGGCTAGTGTTCCTGCTTGCAACGCCACGTATTCTGACTGGGCCACTGGCGAATGCCAAAACACGAAGACCCTCCTCCGCCATTTGACGAGCAGCGAGATCAACTTCTTGTCGCCGCTTCTCGTCCAAGATCACCTCGCCCTGAGCAGAGATGTACGTATCACAGCGACCGATGACGCGTTCTAAAGCACCTTTGATGTACGCGGTATCACTGCCATCGTTGGCCTCATTGATGACTCCCATCCATTTCCGTGAGCTAGAGAATGGTATTTCGTGTTTCCGCTCACCGATCCTGGCACGTACATCCTCCTCATGGAAGTTGTCCAAAAGATCGAGCAGTGCAACATCGGTCGGCTGACCAGCCCAACGACTTTTTGCATTTGCCAGGTCGTCATCTCCTCCTGTGCTCGCAAGTACTGCTGCGCTGGCCGCTGTGATCTGCCCGTGGCTGTGGGTATTGAGTCTGCCATCATTCACGATGTTTGCAGCTCTCAGGACTGCTTGCGTTGTTGCGGCGTTGAGGCTGTCGGAGTAAACTTTGTTTACGTCTTGCGGCTTGTCGTTGTCGAAACTCCACATCTTGGTGGCAGTCATGTGGTTGGTGGTGAGCGTTCCCGTCTTGTCGGAGCAAACCACGTTCACAGATCCAAGTGTCTCCACAGAAGGCAGCCTACGAACGATGGCATTCCTCCTGCTCATTCGTAGCACCCCGAGGGCAAGCGTGACTGTCACGATGATTGGCAGACCTTCTGGGATGGCTGCCACGGCCAATGAGACACCAATTTGGAAAAGTTCCAGAAATGTCCTGCCTCGCCAAAGTCCAACCAGAATGATCAGAGCAATCACGCCAAATGACATGTAGCTGAGATCTTTACCCAGACGATCCATGCTCAACTGCAGAGGTGTCCTTGGAGATTCAATCTCTTGTAAAGATGCACTGATAGCTCCAAATTCTGTGTCTCGGCCTGTACTTATCACGATACCGTGCCCATATCCCGATCGTACCAATGTTCCCTGGAAGGCAATGTTGGTCTGATCTGTCAATCGAATCTCTCCACTTCGCAGCAGAGTTGAGGGATCAGTGCTGCCATTCGCGTAGCTGACTGGTCCCAGAGTCTCGGCCGACTTGGGGACGGGTTCGTTCTCTCCCGTCAGATTGCTCTCATCAATGCTGAGGTCGGCAGCGTGCACTATGCGCACGTCTGCGGGTATCCGATCACCGGTATGAAAAAGCACAAGATCACCGGTGACCAGTTGCGTGGCCGATATGGTTGTGCTTGCCTTGTCGGCACTGTTTTCATTGACTGGGCCCTTTGGCTCCCCATTCTCAGGATGCTCAGGCAAAGAAGTCCTGATGACATGGGCGTAGTGCGGCACCAGCTTGTTCAATGCCTCCAAGCTCTTCTCACTCCTGTACTCCTGCACAAAAGCCACTGACACGACGATGGTCACGGCAATGAAAATGGAGATGGCGTCCTCGTAGTTGCCCATGAAGGCAGAGACGACAGCACTTGCCAGCAATAGGAGAATCAACGTCTCCTTGAACTGCTGAAGGAAGCGCAGCCATAATGGATCAGGCTCTTCTGACGGGAGCTCGTTCGTTCCCTGCACCTGCAATCGTGTGGCCGCATCGGACGGGTGCAAGCCATTGGTCACCGAGGTCGAATGCCTCTCTGCCACTTGTTCGATGCTGAGGGTCGCATTCTGGGCCGTGATGCTTTGCTGCCCCGGGAGTTTGAGTCGACTTGCTGCTCTCGAATGCGATGATCGGACTTCGGACGGCGCATTTAATGACTGCGACTGCGAACTGCTTGAGGGGGCATTGTGCAGAGGAATTATCGGCGTCGTGGATCGGGACATGGTTTAGTCGGCCATGGATGGGATCTATGGGCGGGAAAGGGGACGGACGTGATGCGATGCGATGCGCTCAGACGGGTCGAGGTGGGCGTCGCATTGGGTGTAATGTGCTTTGATCGGGTTGTTGTCCTCTATTGTCAAGTGCAGTGCTCCTTTCTCTTTCAAAGCGACGCAACGCAGAATAGGTAACGTCCAGTTGTCCCAAAAACGTATTATCATACTGTTCTTAGCTCTAAAGACGCGCACCGGCAACTCTCCCGCACGCACTGCACGCGGCGGACAGGAGCAGGGATTATTGGTGCCTGAAAGCTGCCTAATAAGAGCAATCCTGTCCCAGCCACTCGCCTCGCCGCAACTCCAGACACACAACCCGACTTCAACTCACTCACCCATCTCATCAACACCACCGAACACCCCGTACAACACCCGCGCAACCGCGCCATATTTCTGGACCACTTGTTAGTTTCATTCACGATACGAGCGACATGCACGTCTTGGCATAATATTCACCGCGACCGACCAAAGTGACGCGTCTGGAATCAAAAACAACACCAAGACGCGCCTCCCAGGCGCATTCGACCTACCTTCATCAACACACCTTTTGCTCGCTCACACTCTTGTCGACCAGCATCGCATTCGACCACGCTACACGGCCGCACTAGTTCAACATGTTTTACGAAGCGACCCTGCTGTCCAAGACGGGCCCGCTGGCTCGCGTTTGGCTCGCCTCCAACCTCGATCGCAAGCTCACCAAGCAGAACGTCTTGCAGTCGAACCTGGAAACCAATGTCAAGGACATCATTGGAGAGAGTCAAGCTCCCATGGCGCTGCGCCTGAGTGGCCAGCTGCTGTTGGGTGTCGTCAAGATCTACAACAGAAAGGCAAAGTACTTGATGGATGACTGCAATGATGCCTTGGTCAAGATCAAGCTGGTACGAATACACACGGAGAAGTCAGCCATCGCTCCCTGCTAACATCGTGACAGGCATTCCGTCCGGGCAATGTCGATTTGCCTATGGATCAATCACATCGCGCCAACCCAAACGCGTTGATTTTGCCAGACACCATAACGGAACTGGACCTCTTTGCGCCTCTTCCGGATCCAGAGGACCTACTTCGAGAACCGGAAGCGCGTGCTCCAGGACAGGATCCAACCCTTCTCGACTTCGGCATGAGCCAAATCATGGATAGTCAGACACCGACACGACCTCTTGAGAAGCGGACACTCCAACTAGACGATGACGATCTTGGCCTTGATTTAGGCCTTGACCTCGACAACGACATCACCCGCATGAGCGAAGCACCGAGCATAGAACAGGGCCGTCGAGCACCTACACCTCGGCGCGACGAGCCAACTATGCTTGAAGATGATGACCTAGGCCTCGACTTTGGATTCAATGATGACAGCACACTGAGACCGACTACGGAAGGCCCTGAACTGAATCTTGGTGGTGACGACGACTTCCAAATGGGCGGCATGGATAACGACGAGATTGCACAAGCCAATGCTGCCGCCATAAAGCGAGTAGCTGGAGCTACCGAGGGCCGCCAGCGAGGGTCGGAATCTCCTCTCTCATCCGTTCGCAGTAGTATGGAACGCGACTTGGAGAGGACATTCCAGCTCGACCAGACACAAATGAACGAGGACGAAGATCCCACCGTCATCCAAGCAAAGCAACGCGCGAAGCGGAGAAAGGTCATTCGCATGGACAACGAGACCGAGATCCACAACAGCCAGATCAAGAAGATGCAAGAGGACCGCTCTGCTATTACCAAAGCACCTACCTTTTTACCCAGAGATCCACTCCTTCTCCAGCTCATGGAAATGCAACGAAACGGCAGCTTCATCAGCAACCTCATGGATGGACAAATGCGAGGCTGGGCACCCGAGTTGCGGGGTATACTCTCGCTCGAGGTTGTCCGCAAAGCAGGCGACAAGAAGCGAAAGCGTGACTCTGGTATCGCAGATGTCGAGACCGATGGCGAGAGACAAGACTCACCCCAGCTCGAAATTCCACAGGACGAAGATGAAGGCTTTCAAGCGGACGCTGGCGCCCACGACTTTGATGCCACTGCCAATGACGATTTGCAACTCAACCTGGGCGACGATGAAGATCACCAAGAATACGAAGACCATGCCGTAAACTTCGACGTCACAGAAGCTCCTCTCCTCCACCCATCTCAAGGCGGCGCCGTCGCCCTCGGCACAAAGAAGATGGTCCACATGCTTCGAGAACACTTTGCACCCGATCATCCCAAAGACGCCAACGAGCCACCGACGCCGGGCAAGCGAGTTAAGAGCTCAGCCTTGTTCACGGATCTGTGCCCGGAAAAGCGAACCACGAAACAAGATGCCACGAAAATGTTTTTCGAGCTCCTCGTCCTCGGAACCAAGGACGCGATCAAAGTCGAGCAAGATAGCAAAGGTCTCGGCCTCCCGATTAGAGTACGTGGCAAGCGTGGTCTGTGGGGTGACTGGGCTGAGATGCAATCTGGTGGTGAAATCGCCTCTCAAGCGGTGGAAGAAGTTGAAGGTGAGGCGTGAAGAAGATCATGTCTCGAGGTCAGTCGATATTAGCGCAGGCGCCATGGCGTGATATTTACTCTTGTTGGGAAAGTTTGGCGGTCTCTTTGTGATGAAGTCACGCCAGTCGAATCAGTGGGTCGAGGCGTGAGCTTGATTGGAATTGGAAAGTTTTGGATTCTTCTTCGGTCTAGTAGTAACTGTGATATACCCTTTAGCGAGAGAAAGAGAGAAAAGAGAGAAGAGATGGTTATTGTACCAACGGAAATGGAGAACACGTTTCATGATCACTTATACCTAGCTTCTTTTCTGCTGTCAGGTTGTCGTTTAGTACTTCCGATGTGCAAGATTGGTTTCGTTGTCGTTGAAGCTGATCAAGTCACAGAGTTGGCATTAGTAAGGACGTACATTTTCTCGGTGAACCAAAGTATTACTATTACTTCTTCAGTCAATGGAATTTCGGCAACCCATGGTCCTCGCAAGGCTGTGGTAAGTCTAAAAGGTTCAAACAACAGGAAACGCACTTAAATGCTCTTCGTATATTAGATGGTCTTCCATCATCTCATTCAAGATCATCGCTTGCTCAAGTTGATATGTGTGACGTGCACGGCATTCCGAAACAGCTCATACAAGTTGATTGAGTAGGGTTTCGTCTCATATGCTTATGTGATCGCTGTCACCTTCTACAATTGTTCTATACTATACTAAAATGTACATATGTATACATGCTCGTATGTCGGGTTCGGCAGTTGCCATTAGGGATCTTCCCAGAATGCTTGTGGTTATAGCCAAGACATGATATAGACCGGCTTATGCACGACATAGTATCTTACATATATTGAATTTCACAACTCAAATCCTTACACGGACGGCACGGACATGTTCGGTAAGATAGTTTTGAAAAAATTTATTCCGGGTTCCGAATAATAGTGAGGCGTTGAAGTTTTCAGATCCTGCGCCATCAGAGTTTGAAAGGCGTTGTGTCGGTGTGATATCTTATGCCCATAGTTTGTGATGCTTTAGCATAGCATGCCTTGTATATAGAGCACAGGTTCTTCGGATTTTGCCAACTTAGCATGCTTGCCATTTAATTAACAGTGATCTATACTTGGTTCTCGTAATCGTGCACTGCAATGCTTCCAGACCATTTCTCCTGCGCCGCATCCTGAACTTCTCTCTTGCTGCGCGGTAATCATTTGGAAAAGAAAAAGAAGCAAAAGCCATTCGTCCTCATATCACCATGCTCATGCCCATAAAACATACTTTGACCAGCAGAATGCTTCATACTCCTTGCAAATGCAAAACCGTTTATAGCAGCCCAATCTCGATCTCGTTGACTTGACACCTGCACGCAAATGACTCGTCTCGAACTTCAAACGTCGAATTTCTTGCGCCTCCTCGTACAATGCTGGATCAAAGTCGTCTTCACGCCTTCATCCTGCTTGCTCTGGCGAGGATACCTGTTTCCTGGAGGGTAGTCCACGAATCGTACAATGTCTGCTTTGATCCGCTTCATGTAATCCAGAAATCGATCATCGGTGCGATCGACGCGTCGTCGTCCGTGGAAGTGAAGCTCAAGCGTTTGAAGCTGGGAGTGGTCGCTTAGATGTCGAAGGACTGACATCAGGTCATCGTCATGAACGAAGCGCCGCTCCTCATTGGTGCGCATTGCCGGGTTGAGACATGGGACAGCGTCTTCCAGCATGAACGTGAGCGTTCGGATGAGAGAGATGTTGCTGGATCCGATCGACTTCATGAACTTTCGTACGTTGAGGAATCCCAGTTCCCGCCATTCGCTCTCCCAGAAGGAGCCGTAGCGTTGTGTCCGGCGCTCGATGGAGAAAGTGTTCTCCGAGTAGAGTATGCTTCGGCCTTCTTCCTGTTGGCAATGTGTTAGCTTGTGAAGTTATTGCATGTGATATGCATGCGGGGTGCATAAACTAACGTAGACTTGTCGGCAACTTCTCAACAGTGCAGCTGAACGCGAGAAGTTGTCCGGTTGAGCGAAGTTGATGTTCCTGGTTGAGACGAAGATGGTGCGGTAAATTTCGTTCCTCAGTTCTGCTGGTAGATCCAAGAACCCTGCGTACTTGCTCGTCTTCGAGGTCGATCGGGTGTTCAATCTCGCAAATGTGGTTTGCGCCAGCTTGTCGCGTCTGGAAGGAGTGCTCGGAGCAATTTGGCCAGCTGGAAGATTCTTTGGGTCTAGGTTGATAGTCAATGGACCTTGATGTCCAAGAGGAACGTTGATGGTCAGATCCAGATGGATAGTCATTCCTGCTGAGGGAGGTAATGGCCTCGGAGGTGTCTCGTCATCTGAGTTAGAGGAGTCGGAGAGAGCCTCCAAATCATCTGATGGCAGCGGTGCAGCGGGCGAAGGTGATCTCTTGCGCTTCTTGGTGGGAGCAACGTGGATAGATTCACCAATTTCTTCTTCTTCGAAATCATCGTCATCGTCGCTGATGGCCACTGCCGAGTCCTCAAATGGCGACACTCGGCGCTGCGTCCTGCATTTCCGGATGGCGCGGCCTTTTAGATTGTAGTCAATGTTGAAGGCGCCATCGCCGAGTTCAGAGCTTGCGGCTCTCGACGCCGGTATGGCGGTGCGCTTGAGCTTCTTCGTCCCTCGCAGCGGCATGTGGATTTTGGCAGTTGTTGGTGATGAGAAGCAGAGATGGTCCCTGAGGTCATTATCACAGTAAGAGGTGCGGCAACGGGGTAGTGAGGTCAACAAGCTTTGCCTGACAGATGGAAAGCACGATGCACGGTTAATTTAATGTTTGCATGAAGTCTGGACTATAGACCGGGGGAAGGTGGCAGGTGCGTTCGTGCGGATGAAGCGTCGTGGAGAGGGAGCGGTGCAGATATGGAGGTGGCAGATGCAAAAATCAGTCCAAAAGACAAGAAGGCTTATTTAGAGTGTTCCATTGGGAGTCTCGGCGGTGGCGAGCCTTTTCAAGTAAGGTAAAGATAATGTCTTAACGATGTCAGGTTCAGGTACAGGCCAAGGATGCAACGCAACGCAACCTCTGTTTTGCTGCTAGTTGATGTGTGCATCGCCAAGTTGCCGCTGCCTCGCGCACACTCGCAGCAACACGAATGCCGGCGAACGGTCCGACTTCGCGACTGCGACCTCAAACCGATCATGTTATCATGAGCGCCGGGGTGCCTGCGACTGAAGGAATTACGCTTGCTTCGAGGGTACTTCCAGCTGTCTCAAACGCGTGGCGTGTGTGTGCAGGTGGAAGAGGGAATGACGTCCGGCGGACATGCAAACACAACGTCGTCCATCAGAACGTCTCAAATTGCTCCTTCAATAGTGGTGATGTTGGCCCGGAGCATCTCAGCAGCATCCACAACGCAGCAGAACCGCGGTGAAGTATGTGCCGTGCAGGCCAGCTCATCTCATGGATTTTAGTTGTGTGAAGAAGAAAGGAGAAGGGTCAGGACTGTCGGGCGTGTGAGAGATACGAAATGCAACCGCGTTACGGCAACGCGGGAGTCGCCGCGGAATCCCTGCACGCGAAAGCCTGAAGATCTCGAATCGAAGCCGCCTCGTCTCGAACATGTTCTTGTCGGGTTCCTCTGACTCTGCCAAACCCGCGCAAATCTGCAACACGACAGCGTGACCGTGACCGTGACCATGGGCTCCAAGTATGGCACAATCGTCATGGGCCCGGCGGGCGCAGGCAAGACGACCTTTTGCTCGGCCATGATCCAGCATCTCAAGAACAACCGCCGCTCGTGCTTCTACATCAACCTGGACCCCGCCGCAGAAGATTTCATGTACGAGCCGGACGTCGACATCAAAGACCTCATCACTCTGGAAGATGTCATGGAAGAACTGCATCTGGGCCCAAATGGTGGCCTGATCTACTGCTTCGAGTTCCTCATGGAGAACCTAGACTTCATATCGGATCCACTAGAAGAGGTTGGCGAAGAGTCTCTGATCATTATCGACATGCCAGGCCAGATCGAGCTCTATACCCACGTCCCGATCGTGCCACAGTTGATCAAGCACCTGACACGCGGAAGTTTGAATATCAGCATGTGCGTTGCGTACCTCCTCGAAAGCTCTTTCATCGTCGACCGCGCCAAGTTCTTCTCCGGCACGCTGAGCGCAATGAGCGCCATGCTCATGATGCAGCTACCTCACGTCAATATTCTGAGCAAGATGGACCAGGTGAAAGGGCAGATTGCGAGGAAAGAGCTGAAGCGCTTCATAGATCCCGATACCAGTCTACTCCAAGACGCGCCAGAGAGTGGTCTGGTCTACGAATTCAAGGACGGAGTAGACAATGGCGATCCGGAAGATCCAAAGAGCATGATGACTGGCACCTCGTTCGCCAAGCTGAATCGTGCTGTTGGGCAGCTGATTGACGATTTCAGTCTTGTGTCCTTCCTCAAGCTGGATGCACAGGACGAGGACAGCGTGGGCGCTGTGTTGAGCTTCATCGACGATGCCATCCAATTCCATGAAGCACAAGAGCCGCGCGAACCAAACGACGAGCTAGTAGACACAGACATGGGATGAGCTCGACCCTTTGCAATTTGCTACGGAGCCAGCTACTCAAAAGCCAGAGATCGAGTTCAGTATTGAACATGACAGCGCCTGTACGATTTGATATCAGCATCACCATTGGCAGCTACTCTGGTAGACTATTGGCGCTACATTTTTGCGACTTCAGGAACCATGGCAGCAGCAAGTGGACTCGGGACCGTCTCATAGCGTTGAGATATCCCAAGATAGTACGCCCAGAATGCTCCAGCAGTGATCAACAATCGCCGCTGGGTCGGAGGATACTGAGCTCACATATGCATGAGGCAAGCCATACGTTCAAAAAGCAGAGATGCTTTGGCTCGTACGAAACGCTATGCGTGGCTTTAGACCAGCTTTGGCTGTCTACGCATTCATGCATTGCTGTACTCGCACGCGACCGCTTCTTCCTACCAATCAAATCTCATCAGTGACGAGAATGCCTTGCGTGTTGAGCGTACTCAACGTTATGCGCGAAGAGGGTGAGGAGTAATCAGCCATGACAATGAGCTTGGCTGCTGTAGGTGTAGGTATGTTCCGGACACAGTATCACGAGTGAGGAAGTCCTTGCAGAACTTGAACAATCATCATCGAAATGGTCCTCGTTAGTAGCTAATCATTTCTCGTCCACCTTCCACATGTAGGTACCCGCTATTTTGCTTTCCCTATGAATTAGCTTCCGCTGCCGCCTCAGCTGCAGGATGACGATGATCAACCGGTCTCGCGGCAGAGCGATGATAATGATCCAGATCCCAAACATTCAGTGGTCTCAAAGTTATACGAACTGGTTCAGAAGGGCGAACTGTAACCCACCACACTTGAGTAAACGAAACCACACCTCGTCGCCAGCGCATCAGAAAAGCTGACAATACCAACACTTAGCACATTTCGAGGCAGGTGAACACGAGTACCATCATGCCACCTCTCTTGCACCTCATGCGCCATGGGCAAGGCTTTCATTCTGCAGAAGTCAACAAGGACGGACATTTGATCAAAGATCCGCATCTCACCGAAAAAGGCAAAGAGCAGTGCAGACAGACTTGCCAAGCTTTTGAACGACACCAACAGGTCAGACTCGTCGCGGGCGTCCGAAGAAATCTAAACGTTGACAATGACAGGTCGAAGTCCTTCTGGCGTCGCCAATGCGCCGAGCCATTCAGACCTGCCAGATTGCATTCTCTCCATGCATAGAGCGCGGCATGAAAGTGCTCGCTTTACCTTATGCCGAAGAAGTCTCCGATGCACCTTCGGATACGGGCAGCAGTGTTGAAGTCCTCAGAGAGGAATTCGGTGATGGCGTGGACTATCAGTTTGTGAGCGATGGTTGGTGGAAACATGAGGGTGAATTTGCTACGGATCCTAAAGCCGTTAATGCCAGAGCTGCAAAATTGAGGCGATTCTTGAAGAGCAGGCCGGAGAAGGAGATCGCTTTGGTTAGCCATGGCTTCTTCGCTCATTATTTGACGGGCGATGTCGATGACAAAGGGCAGCAGACGACGCCGTGGTAAGTTATGCAAAGTTCCTGGACGTTCCATTAATGAGTTTGACTGGCTAATTCTTTCCTATTTGCAGGTGGAACGAAGCAGAGCTCCGATCTTACACATTCTCGGAGCATGACGATGATCTGGCGATGATTCATGAAACCCCGAGCAGTCTCAAAGCAAGAGGAGTTACGCTTGAGGACGGCGGAAGCAATTTCCTGAAGTTGAACATCCCTTCGCGACGAGGCAGCCAGCCGAATGAGAATTTCCAGTCTGTTAACTCCCCGAGCGTCTGAGGCTACCAGTACTGCTTATGTTGAAGGCATGCTTACTCAAGTAGCGAGCTGTTGCAGTACGACTCGGTCTTGTTTTACTATTCATGGGAAGGCTTCGCTCAGTTTTCACGGAAGATAGAGTCGCGCATGACAATGAATCTGATGGCGTGCCATCTGGTTCTTGGAACTTGATAAGCATCGTGGAATATAAAGGTGTGAAAGACTACCGGGAAGGAAGGTACATGCAATGCAGCGCCGTTGATCGGATGCACCCCACATTTACTTTGACCTCATTTGAATTTACATGCCGAGCAACCTAATTTCAATTTCATGACGTTAGTGCAGAAGGGCAAACAACGCGTTCAAGCCTTCTGCCCGGAAAACCATTGCGTACAGCAAGACTTCTCCATCAACACCATCCACGATCATGCGTGTACATTGGCAAGTGGAGTATAGCTAGCCAGGACAATAGGACAATATAGGACCTACGCTTACGCCACCAACCATGTCTTCCGATCTGGACAAGGACTCCTCGTGTCTCGAGAACGGAAATGGAACTCAACGGAGACGTACCGGCAATAATAGGGACAGCCTAAAAGTACACTCTCCGCCACACAACGAGTCGGATTCGCAACGATACCGCCTGCCCTTCCGTACTTGGATAGAAGAACGATTTTCCTGGTCATGGTTTACCTGTACACAATCCACAGGCGGAATTGCAGTAGTCATCTCCGAATGCCCCAAAACGTTCCCTGGCCAACAAACAATCGGGAGCATCGTCTTCATCTTTAACATTGTGTTATACCTACTGTTCATTCTGTTCATGATTCTTCGATGGACAGGGAACAGAAGCAAAGTAAAAGAATGCTTTATTCAGGCTCCAGAATGTTATTTCTTCGGAAGCTTCTGGTTAACGACGGCGACTATGATAATCAATATGCAGAGGTTTGCCGTTCCGCATACGGGTCCTTGGATGATTGTTGCGGTGAGGGTGTGCTTTTGGTATGTGGTACCTTGGCCTCGGAAATTCATCGAGAAGGCTAATGATTTGTGTGTGGTAGGATGTATGCGGCCATTAGTATCACCAACACGACGCTTCACCTTGTCGTAATTGCGCAGTACACACCGATGAAAGTCATCGAGTTCAAGACTCCAATGTTCCTGTGTGTCCTCAATGCGATGCTGACTGGAACCGTCGCCGGAGCCATCGCCCCGGATCAGCCTCCAGCTCAACGTGTGCCTATTCTTGTAGCAGGCGTTGGATTCCAGGGCCTGGGGTGGATCGTTTGCATGTTCTTTTTGACGTTCACAATCGGGAACTTATTGGAGAAAGGCTGGCCGATTCCGAATCTGAGACCCGCACTCTTCATCACTGTGGGAACCAGCGGCTTCACAATTCTTGCTCTCATTGCGTGTGCCAGAGCATGTCCGCAAGATTATGGCTTCTTTGCGACGCATCCCATGGCAGCGGAAGTACTACTGATCGTTGCTGTATGGGCCGGGGTATTTATGTGGATCTTCTCACTCTGGGTCTTCGGGCTGGCCTTCTTTATCACAGTGCTGGGACTCTTCAAAAGAGAGGACGATAATTGGAAACTCAACATGACTTTCAGCAACGTTGCCTGGAGTGAGTACCAACCGATCTGTTGCATTTGCTATTGAAACTGATTTGATACCACAGGCATGGTATTCCCGAACGTGGGCTGGACACTCAGTACGGTCTACCTAGGGCAGGAATTAGAGAGTGAGGGAGTGATCTGGGTCAGCGTGGCTATGATTTTGGCACTTATAGCTATCTGGCTGCTTGATCTGTTCCTCATGGCCAAGGCAGCGATACGATCTATGTTCATAGACTCCCGCATCAAGATCAGCTGAAAGAGGATCCTCTATGAGCTGAGGCTCGCCCATGCTGTACGACCTGCCTTGTTTGATATGGTCGGCAGTCAGCTTGCGCTGTCAGTACGGAGCACAAGAACTGGTGGTAGGTGAATAGGGAAGACGGTAAGGTGAGATTGAATCCAATACTCTTTTCCATCACGGTACATGTCGCTAATTGAGTGAGCAGACTTTTTGCCAGCGAATGACGAGCTATGTCTTGAACTCTCCCGTGAAGAAAACTGTCAGTCACTAGCTAAGTCCTATGGCTTCGTTATCCGACACCTTCGCAAGCACTCAGCAGAGCCCCAATTTGCACCTGTTCCGACCGGAAGCATTTTGGCCGCCGTTTGCTGATTCACGACACCTGAACCGAACGCCGCATTGACCCAGTCTCGAGGAAATTCGTTGACGAAGATCTGTCCAATATTGAACGTACCGGCGTCTTCACTACTGAGTGCTGAGACAAGTTGGGCGTCTTCACATTCTACAAATTGTCAGCTGTCATATTCGACTGATGCAAGATCAGGTTTTGGTGCCGTTCACTCAGAAGGTGGAATGAGTGACTGGGAAAAGAGCAAGGCATGCGAACTCACCATTGTTATACATCATGTGCATACTGCCCGCTGGAAAAATTGTCGCTTTACCCGGCGTGAGGAAAGTCTTGACGGTACGTGCGCCATTCTCTTCTTGCATGAACGTCGTGGTGTTACCAAACACTGACACGATCCAATTCGCTGCTCGAGGGTGGAAGTGAGGTGGTAACATACCGCAAGGGCCAAGGTTGACCATCGCTACTGTACAACTAGTCAGATCATGCATCGACTGAAGGTAGATGGACCACTTACATGTCAAACCATTACCTTTTGCAGCCAGGAACGTGGCCAAATTCATGTTACAAGGTATGCTGTTGTTCGCTACGCAGCGTCCAAAACATCACGAAGCGGAGCCGATTGTGGCTTTTGCAAGGTGTCAAAGCGTCATTCGACTAACTAAGCTAGCTATATATCGACAATCTAGTCAACGCTATTGCAGCTAAGAAGGTCGTAGTCCTGCTATGTTTACCTTTAGCTCTATATTCGGACTTTAGCGACCTTCTTAGACTACTTATCTTACTATCTTATAGCTTCTACTTCTATCTCTATCTCTATCTATATCCTTCTACTATCTACTTCTATTTTAATATCTTATACTAGAGCCTCTAGTAGCTCTCTAAGAGCTACTACGTAGAGCTTTACGCTTTTAGTAATTAGTAGTTATTATAATACTTATTAATCTTCTATATTAAAGCCTCTAATAGCTCTCTAAAAGCTACTATATAGAGCTTTACGCCTTTAGTAATTACTACTAATTATAGCTAGTCTACTAAGATAGAAGTTCTTACTTAGCCTTCTTTTACTACTACTAAGCTTTATACTCTTTATTATTTATATATATTATATCTTTCTTAACCTCTAGTTAAGCTTATAGCTAGTTTAGAGACTCTTATAGGCTAAGAGTAAGTAGATAGTCTTCTTCTTTATAATATAGACGTATAGCTTTAAGATATACTTTATCTACTTTCTAGAAGTAAGCTAATTTAGCTACTAGTATAGCTTCTATAAAAACGTTATTATTAACTTCTTCTATATTAAGCGCTACGTCTAGCTCTACCTCTTTAAAACCTTCTAGTATAGGTAGTATATCTTCTTTATTAACTAAAAATAGTATATCTATACTATAACTATTAGGTATTAGTACGCTATATATAGTAGTAGCTTATAGATAATAAAGCTTATAACGCTTATAATTAGTAGATCGTATCTTATATATATTAGTCTATTAAATACTAAACTAATTAACGTATTTTACTAGTAAGTAGTATATACTAGTAAGTGGTATAGAATTTCTTAGCACGACTAACTTTTTAATTAATAGACTATGTCTTAACAACATAACGCGCAATTATCTAATTAAGAAGGTAGAATTATTCTTGCCCTCTCTGCCTACCGCCAGGGCTAGTTTCGAAGCCTCCGACGCGCAGCCGAAGTATATAACGTACCTTATATAACGCTTACTCGCCGATACTACGGAACTGCCTTTCGCCCTAATTCCCAACCTATATAGCACAAACTTACTACGACCGAAGAGTAGACGATTGTTCGATATATCCTCGACCTCGATTCGCGAGGGTTTGCGCCCCGGTTGTACGAGGTAGCAGATATAGCAGATAAAGTACTCCGCGTACGAGGTGGACAGCCGGTCGGCAAGCACTGGGCTAATCGATTCGTAACGCGCTTACCTAAGCTTAAAATAGCCTTTAATCGAGCAAAGGATCGCTAGAGGATACTCCAGGAAGATCCAGAAGTAATTAACGCGTAGTTTAAGCTAGTAAAAGAGACAAAAGCTAAGTATAGCGTCGAGGAGGATAATATCTACAACTTTGATAAGACTGGCTTCTAAATAGGCGTTATTAGGTCTATAAAAGTTGTTACTAGTTCAGAGAGACGTAGTCGACCGTAGCTTATTTAGCTAGGCAATCGGGAATAGGTTACGGTTATCTAGAGCATTTATGCTGCTAGGTATGTAACCCTAGCCTTTATTATCTATAAAGGGCGCGTTTACATCTCTGCATAGTACGAGGAGGCAAATATACTACGTAATTGGAAGCTCTCGGTCTCTGAGAATAGATAGACAAACAACGCACTTAGTCTCGAGTAGTTAAAGTACTTTGACACGCATACAAGAACGCGTTAGGTCGGGGCCTATAGGCTGCTCATTTTGGACGGCCACGAGAGCTACCTTAACTAGGATTTTAAGGATTACTGCCTAGAACATAAGATCCTTACGCTCTATATACTAGCGCATTCGTCGCATATTCTCTAGCCGCTCGATATAGTCTATTTCTTACTACTAAAGGTGAAATACTCGCAACGCGTCCGGGACTTAGCGCGTCGACGCGTATTCTATGTCGACAAAGAAACATTCCTTCCGGCCTTTAAAGACGCGTTTTTCGACGTATTTACAGAAGAGAACTGCAAAAAGGCCTTTAAGGCATTAGGACTAGTTCCTATTAACGCGTAGGTAGTTATTAACTACCTCGACGTACGGCTACGTACTCTACCAGGACTCCTACCCGAAGAGACGCTATAGTAGTCTAAAACTCCAAGCAATACGCGCGAGTTCGGGTCGCAGTCTTAGCTTGTAGGCAATACTATAACTCGGTCTCCTACGATAGCTTAGAATAGCTTCTCCTAGCTTATTAAAGGCGCTAAGTTAATGTTGCACCAAAACGCGCTTTTAGCTGCCTATAACTACGAGCTTAAAGAGCAATTAGAGGCAGTAACTAAGCGAAGAGCGCGTAAAAGGAAGCGGCTCTAGAAAGGCGGTATACTAGAGTATAGTACAGTAGCAGAATAGGTAGCGGCTATCGCATCTTTGCTACGAAATGTATTAAAGAAGACTCGGAGTAGTAGTGCCTTAGAAAGGGCGCCAGCGACTTAGCGTCGATGTAGTAACTGCGGAGAGACTAGACATAATACCCGAACCTGTTAAAACGATAGAGAAGAGTCTTCTAAATCTAGCGAGAGTGAAATATCTCGAGGTTCCGAGGTTAATAGCGATAGAAATAAATAATCTGCAATGCGAGTTGGTCGTGCCAAGAAATTCTGTACCACTTACTAGTATGTACTACTTACTAGTAAAATACGTTATAATTAAATAGAGCTTTAATTATAAGATAATTTAGATACTTAATATATAAGTAAATAACGTAAGTTAATCTAGCTATAAAGTCCTTCTTAGATAGATCTAAGACTATGTAAGGTAGAGTTAAACTCTAGGCTTTATAGATAGTAATAGCGTATACAATAGTAACTAGAAATATATTATAAATATATATATTTATACTACGTTTATAGGTACGCGTAGACCTAAAGATTAGTATAATCTTCTAGTCCTAGAGTATAGAATTAGATCGTAGACTTTATAGATCGAAGTTATATTCTTATTCTACTTTATAATATAAAGGTCTACTACTAATTATTATATAGTTATAGCTATTAAAGTAGATTAGTAATATAAGTAGTAGCTAAGTATCTAGATTATAGCTATCTATCTATACTATATTAATAAGAGTACTAAGAGCGCTATTAGTAAGGCTACGCTCTATCTAAATATTCTTAAGTAGTATTAGGTAGTACTTAATCGATATTAGTAATATAGAATAGAGATTACTACTCTTTTTAAATATAGCTTTCTCTATACCTTTGCTACTATACTAGGCTTTTAGAAGCTTTATAATATTACTACTATCTTATATATAATTATAGTTATACTAGTTTATATACTTCTTTTTCGAGAAGACGCGTAGCGTAGTAGTAAACTCTTTCTAGTTAATATATAGTAGACTAGACTATACTCTAGTTAGAAGAAAGCGCTAGTTATTCTATAAGACTCGATTATATTATATATTTTCTAGTATAGTCTTAAACTAGATACTAGCAAAATTAGTACTAGCCTATTATTAGATCTAAGTTAACTTAATTATATAGTTTAGCTATATATATATAGTATAACCTCTATACTCTTTATTATTCTATATTTAGCTACTAAATAATAGTTTACTACTAATAAAAAATAGCTAATAGAAGTTACTAAAAAGGATAATATTAAAGCTACTAAACTACTTATTTTTAGCTAATATCTACTAAAGCTAGTAATCTATAAAATATAGTACTTAGAAGTTAATTATAGACTTCTTATTAATAATAATATATTTAATGTAGTAGAAGATAAACTATAGCTCTACTTTCTTCTATCTAGGTAGGTCTATAAATAGTATATTTATTAGTAACTTTAAGAAAGAGTATAGTATACTACTTTTAATACTATTTATAGCAATCTCTATAGATATAGTATATAATATAGGATTACGCGTTCTAGAACGTTAATAGTCTTTATTCTAGAAACGTTAATTATACTATAGATAAGTAGAAAGTATAGTAATTAGATAGGACTTTCTAGTACTTAAGCGACTATCTATATTAATTAGTAGCTAAAGTAGTTTCTTATTATAAAGAAGCTACTAATAATACTTAATTATAGTCTAGTATAGAATCTTCTACTTAGAGTTTAATCTATTATATTAACTCTAAGATTGCGACTAAACTATAGTAGTAATAAGCTACTATTTTTTTATTTCTTTCTAGTAGTTGTCTTATAGAGTATAGATATTAGACTATAGCTACTTTATTATATAAGTAGCCTAGTTATATCTATAATCGATATTATAGTCTTCTAGTATATTAGAATTATCTAGGCGAATACTATAAATATTATTATTACGTAATAGCTTAGTAAAATATAACTTATTACTCTAGTCTTATCGATTAGAATCCTCCTATATATCTTCTAGTAATTTAATAATAGTATAGTAATTATTAGAATAAATATAGATAGTCTAATAATATACGTATACTTCTACCTATATTATAAATAATAAGTTATTATCTATAGATCTAGAGAAATAATAAGATAGTATTAGATACTTGCCTTTAATAAATAAGTAGTAATTAATAATCTTAACGTAGTACTAGTTCTTATATTTATTACTATTTAGATCTATACTATAGCGTAGAAACTAATTAATAATATAATCTAGAGTATTATCTTATTATAGCTTAATCTTTATAAGTTTCTTAAAGCTATACTATATAATAAACTTAAGAAAGGTTACGTCCTCTAGTAGATATAAGCTTTTATTATTATTATCGCCCTTTATATAACCTAGATAAGTAGTCGTCTCTATATATTTTATATACTTCTATAAGATAGACTTTCTCTTCTTTATATTACTACCTTATAAGATATCGATTATACTACTCTACTACTTATATAAGTAGTAATCTATACTAATAACTATATAATTACCTATCTATAGAAGTAAATAATTAATAATATAATACACCTTCTATATAGAAACATCTCTCTCTCTAATTAGCTTATTATAGAAATACTAAATATAAAATAGTAATAGAGTATATAAATCTTCTAGTAGTATTTATAGTAGTTTCTTTATTAGGTCCTAGAAAGACTATATAAGTACTTCTACTTTTAAAGTATACTTTAGCAAATACTAAACTACTTACTTAATAGTAGTATAAGGAGTTAGGTTATAATTTGTACGCTAGGTATATATTATAAGTCGATTATAATAGTTTAGATTCTTATTATTATATATAGGTATAAAGCTCTAGTAGTTAGGATTATAATTATAATTAACTATAGGCTCCTTACGTATATTATAAAAGTACCTAAATCGATACTTCTATAGAGCGTTAATAGGCGTACTTTTCTTATAGCGTATATAGTAGTTGTTATAGATATAGTATATAACTTAATTTATAATACTCGATAATTAAAGCTATAAGTTATCTAGATCTTTTATATTAAGCTAAATACTACTATTCTTATCTAGTAGGGCCTAAGTATAGTTAGAATCTAGGTTTAATATAGTAATATAATAACTCTAGAAGTCTATAAATTACTAATATTCTTCTTCTTAATTTAAATTCTATATAAGTAGACTATTAGACTATAGAAATCTATATACGTAGGTACTACCTCTACCTTACTATTTAAATCGATACTAATAGTCTATAATATTAAACTTCGGCTTAAGAATAGTCTCTAAAAAGATCTTTATTCTCTATATAAAGTAGATATTAATAATATATAGATAATCGTAAAAGTTCTAGCGTACTATATAGATCTTTATATCTACGTCTCTAGCGACCTACTTATTATATTAAGGTAGAAGCTTTATTAAGAAAAGCTAGTAAAGATTAGCTATAGAGAGAGTAAAGAATAAACTTAGTATACCTAGAGTATATATAAGTAGTAAGATTACTATATATACTATTCTAGAAAGACTTTATACTAAGAAGACTCTATCTCTATTAAGTAATAGAGAATAATAAAGCTTTAGATTCTAGAGTACTATTAGTAAAAGTAGTACGTAACTTATTACTAGTTATAGTAGCCTTATTAGAGTATCGATTTATAAAGTAGGTAGAACTACTACGAGCTTTTCTTCTTATACTAATATTATAGACTATAAACTTAAATCGATAGTACTTTATAAACTAGTTGTCTTTATAGTTTATTAGATATTTAATAGTATTATTAAAAGATACTTTATATAGTCGAGCTATATTTAGGTCTACTATACCGACTAGAAAGAGAATAATAAAAGAGCTTAATAATAATATCTTAGCTTAATTATATTCTAATAGTAGCTAGGTACTATACTTTAGCTAATATATAGTTATAGACTTCTTCTTACTAGTATTACTAGTAATACGCTTATAAAGCTCCTTAATTATAGTCTAAGTAACTTCTATTACCTAAATACTAATATAAACGTCGCTTATATTAGTAGCTTTATTAAGCTTCTACTATAATAGAGGTATATTAGAAATAGAAGTAGTATTAGTTATATGTATTAGTAGCTAATTAAAAATACTACTATTATTAGGTAGTAAGTTAAGTATATTCTAATTAATACCTATATCTTTATAGGTAGAATAACGCTATAGAAGATACTTATACTATATCTAAACTTCCTTTTTATATACTTAAAACTTCTTTTTAAATTAATGTATTTATCTATTATTAGTATTAGTAGGCTTAAGGATAAGTATATTAATATCTCTTAGATAGTAAGGTATCGAATAAAAGAACTTATCTTAGTCCTATAGAAAGTATATAATATAGTTATAAGACTTCTACTAAATACTATAAACCTAGTAGACTTCTATTAAATAATATACTTAAGTAACTAATAACTTCTTAATTAGCGTTAGCTCTAGAAGGTTATAGTATAAATATCCTAGTCCTAGGTCTATATTATTAGCTACTAATATTAGGTATAGATAGTTACCTCTTTTATAAAGTAGATTATAGTTATAATACTTCTTATAAATACTCTTATTATTTAGCTATATATTAAACTGCTACTCTTTATATATAGTATAGACCTTACGTTTCTTAGAAGGACTATTTAATATATAGTCGAAGTTTAATATTAAAGTAAGATTATTATCTTATAGAGTAATACTCTAATCGAGATAATCTAAGTCCTCTAGCTTATACTCTATATAATTTAATAATTACTTAGAATTATAAGCTAGAGCTCTAGCTATCTATTAAGGTATACGTAGCGTACGTAGTCGAGATATACCTAGAAGTAGTAGTAGTTATTAACTTATTAGACTAAGCGTCTTCTAGTAAGTAATATACTCTTTCTTATACTTTTTATTATTAAAGTTAAAATTAGTATAAGTATAATTATAGCTACCTTTATAGTACTACTTCTTCTTAGTATTATAGTCTTAATCTATAGTACTAGTATTATACTATATATAGACGTTATTACCTCGGTTCTACTTATTAGTATAATTATACTTATACTTAGTATAGTTAAAGTATACTAAAGAAGTAGGCGTAATAATAGGTAGATTAGTACTTCTACTAGTTTAAGTTAAAGAAGTAGTATTATTATTACTATTATCTTCTTCTTAAATCTTTTATAGCTAAGCGACTTAGTTTCTTATAGAATCTACTATTCTTTATAGTACCTCTAGTAAGCTCGGCGCTATTAGCTAAGTTAGTTAAGGAGATATAATAGTATTACTAGATACGTAGCGCTCTATATATATCTTATAGCTATTACGCTATTACTATAGTATATTATTACGTTCTTTACTAGTAGATATACCTTTATAGCTATATTCTTTACTAACTTTATTAACCTACTTTTATAGTTAGCTAGTACTTATATAAGCGCTACTAGGTCTACTAGCTTTCTAGTAGGTCTTATATATCTTTATTAAGATAGAGTAGCTATTATAGTTATACTTACTATTAAAGAATTTTATCTTCTTCTTTAATATACTATACTTACTATACTTCTACTTACTAAGTAGAATAAGCTAAATATTTACTTTATTTTTTAAAAGCTACTTATTTAGTAGGCCTTAAGAAGGTTCTTAGCTTCTACTACCTAGTACTATAGCTACTATATTAAGTTATTTTACTAATACTAATACTAATACTAATACTAATACTAATACTAATACTAATACTAATACTAGTACTAGTACTAATATTACTTTTTAAGTAGAAAAAAGAAGTTAAAAAAGATACTAGAAAAGAACTTATATATTATTTCTTATATATTATATATTTATTAGCTTACTACTTTTACTATTCTAAGTATATAAATAACTATATTTATCTATAGTATAGTATCTAAATAAAGGCGTTATCTTCCTTTCTTTTAGAGAAGATCTCTAGAACTCCTTTTTTACTATACTAGCCTTTTACTCTACTAGTATATATACTAGTTATAACTTTATAAGCTTAGTAACTAGTTATATAGCGTATTACTATATAAAAGAAATAGACTATAAGAGTATTGTTAGGAGACAGAAGGCCTTAGGTAACCAGCCTTTTAAATACTAACCAATTACAGAGCGCGCCAAGAAATGGAAACACCTAGCATAATCCACGATCGGCCGGCCCTGCACATGACTACGCTTCGCTTTGGGACTTAGCCCTGGCCGTCCGCTTCGTGAACTAACGCCGCCGGGTCTGAAATTATAATTCGGCTTCTGAACGGCGAAGTCAAATGTCCAGTCTTCATCGTTGGGGAGCAGTGCAAGCCTATCTAGCTGAGTTGCGGCGGTGGTGAGATTGGCAACGAGCTCTGGGTTTCTCGTGTGATCGACCGCGAACACAAAACCACAAAGAAGCGTCAGAAGAGAGCTGATGCTCAGCAGATTGCGCCAAGTCATTGTGACGGATCAGTTCTGCGAAAGGCCAGGATTGCTTCACTCAGAGTCGCAGAGCAGGGAAGCTATATATCTTACGGCTTGACCTACACGTCCTTTCCCAATAGATGTTGACCTCTTCCATACCTGCGAGATCTGGACAACTCCACGGCTAGCGAATAACAAAGACAGGCTTTGGTCATGATACAGACGCCTCGACAAGCTTGTTTGTCTCTTTGGTGCGGTGTCGAGTCTACTCGTGGCTTTTTACAACCACGAGCGCCATTCCCGTTGCCATGTGCTATCAAGGCATGAAGAAGCGAAACCAAGTCTGCCACCGTTGACGCCTCAGCCGTCCCAATGGCGTTTGGAACAATGGCACACGTGCTGAAGCATGGTCAGGTCTTTGTCCTTTTCCTCAAACAAAGTTCTTTGTGGAGCCTGAGAGGGACTTGATAGATCGGTCAAACATCGCTGCAGAATGATAGAATCGGGAAGAAGTCCGCATGTAGTTCACTCTTTCAGAGGAAGGAAGTCACTGTTAGATCAAGGGCGTGCTTGAAGCAAGAAGAAAGCAAAACTTCCTATTCCCTAACCTGATGTTATCGACCGTGAGGGCGCACTGCTTTGATGTCTTCACCTAATAGAGGCTTCTCGTTTCGATGCAAGGAGCTTTCGCAGAAAATACCGCCTTGGCTGGGAAGAACATGCTTTAGAAGATTTGGCTGAAGTATGGCCAGAGCTTTGTGAAAACTTGCACGATGCTACAAATTTGATGGTTGAGACATCGCTCTAGAAGAATGTTTTCGAACGATGATCGTGAGGTCTAGCCTCTCTCCTCGAATGACGACGGTGTTCGATCAACCCTTCGACGCTGGTCTGGAAGGCCTCCAATTATCGTTCATCAATCTTTGCTCCTCGTTCGTTGGCAACACTTAGTGTCCTTCTCTCTGACATGGGGTGCGAATTTCATGAAACTTCACTTGCAAACGGCAACCTGAAACAAATTCGCGTCATTCTCCACTTTTTTCTCTTGCCCTTAAATGACACTGAACAGAACCGTATAGACTTGTTCTCATCGCCTCCTATACTCCACACTTGGTCGACAACAACAATCCGAGCATCCTACAATGGTAAGTGTCTCCCGACTGTACTTCTCAAAATCGATCGTCAAATTCTGCTATCATACCTTAGCAGGCCGTCACTACATAGTCGGTCTCCAACGGCTCAGAAGACGAGAACTCACAGGAGCCTGAAGACAGCACCGCCTCGGCGCCGAGTGATCAAGAGGGACAAAACGAGCAGCAGGAGGATGAGCAGGATCGCGATCCCAGCAAACTCCAGACTCGAGCGAATCTTCCTCAGAGGAAGAGGACGGAGAAGAAGTCCTCAGTACGTATCCCCAAATTGAGACCTCGATGCCCGCCTTCTAACATATCCTAGCCCAGGAATGCCGGGCTGAGCTGTTCCAGCTTCCAGTAGACGCTGTTGATCAGATACTGGAAGATGTCCTCCTCCGACATCAGAACTTCGAGCGGGCTGCGGCCATCAATCGCTTCATGAGGCAGGCGTACGGCGTGGAATGGATCGCGAAAGCAGGACACTTGCTAAGATGAGACTGACGTTGAATCAGTGGTCGCGTTGACAGGTGAACGGATGATGGAGCAACCCATACATCACGCGGATCGTCTCTACTGTAAATAACAACTAATCGCTCACGCTCTACCACCCCACGCTGAAATCATGCTCGACCTTGCCACCTCTCAAACTGATGTATGGCAGAGGCGAAGTCCACCTTAAGCTCTCTTTCCAAAGACCCGAATTCTCTTGACACCTCCATCAGGAATAATCACCAACTTCACAAACCCATAAGCCTTACCCTCAACCTCCTTCAACCCATCTCCCTTCGCGAACTCGTGCTCCCGATCCGGCCCAGTCTTCTGCGGACCCAAAACCTCTGTCCAAACCGCATCCTCATGCTTCGGCACCGTCTCACTCGCCTCCGCAGCAAAAACCTGCACTTTCTGTGGAAAATTGCCTCGAAAATGCGCAGTATCCACCACAACTTTCTCAATGACCCCAGGAATCCCCAATTTTATAATCGTCCAATCAATATGTTCACCTCTCGAACGCTTCGTTTCCCAGCCGTCTCCCATATCCACGCCGCGTCCTGGTAAGAGAAGATTATCTTTAGTTCCGAAATGTTGGTCGGAGCAAGAAACAGCTACACCGCCATTGACTGTTGCGGCTAGATCGAAGACGGAGTTGACATCGGCCGGGAGGACGGGGACTACATCTCCGAAGAGACGGAATCGAGCAATGCCTCCGTCAGGATACATTAATAACCTGACATGCGTGTATGCCTTCTCTGTACGTTGAGGCAGTTCCCAAGCCTGGCGTTGGGAAGGCCCACACTCTTGTTTTTCGAGTATTGTTTCCCATCCCGTATACGATTTCCCACCTACGATCTCGTCTGAATCTTGGGTATTGAATGTCCCTTGTACTGCGATCTCTGGAGCATGGTTGCCATTGAAGAACGCCGTGTCGATTTCCACGCCTCGGACTCTTCCGCTCGCGACGCCGAGTTTGATCACGACCCAGTCGGCTTCTTCTACGTTGTGTCTTCTTGTTTCCCAACCATCATACCAAGCTCCTGCATAGGTGAATACGCCGGGTTTGCGGATCGGTGGGGTTGGTGTTGTTAGATTCTCGGCGGCGGCGAACCATTCGTCGGAGAAGGAAACGATGCGGGAGCCGAGAGCTTTGTTGATGAGGTCTGGAAGAGTCAAGTCAGTGGATATAATATGAGGACCGTGGCTTTACTGGTCTGACCAATGCTGTTAGACTTGAAGGTAGAATCAATCTCGTCGGCTGGAATCGACTTGATTGCGGCATTGAGGGCGTCTTGGTGGGCATCTGGGGTGAAGACTTGGGCTTCCATGATTTGTTATTCTTATAGACTTGAGACAATATGTGGGAATGGAGTGTGGAGGTGGGAAGAATGATTGTCTCTTTTTTGGTGGGATGAGGGACGCAGGTGCAGGTGCTTATCGATAGTGATGGATTCATCCCCCGGCGACTGAAGGTTCACAGCGAGCTCGGCCGGCTGCGATAGCGACACATCTCTCTAGCTGAATTGTCCAATCATGGTTGCGCCAAGTCCAATGCCATACTAACATACTCGATCACATCGAGTAACAGTATCGTAAGTGACGCAGATTTTCAGGCTGCCCTGCAATGTGGCATACTTCGGTTGGATACCTTAGCACTCACGAGCTTTGCAAGGCGACTTCGGCAGCTGGGATACCGCTGCCATTGCACGCCTCTTCCAAACACCACTCATGGTTTCAAGCGATTTTGAAATACCGAGCCACACTACCGCTCACTCAAGCAGTGGTCAAGTGGTGCTGGTAGAGGAGCTGCATCGTATTCGAAGCTTCCTCAAGAGATTCGCTCTTCACTCATGAAGAGATACATAAATCCTAACGGGTGCTGGAAAGCTTGGTCCGGTGACTGATGCAGCGGAAGGAGGGCGGTCGCTTGTGGATCGTGGAGGTGGAGCATCTTGGATTGTGAGCGTCCAAACATTTCCATAATTACCAAGGCCTTTCTCCGCCTCCTAGGAACTGTCATCGAGGCTGGCGTTGGCGTAGACACTCTGCCTAGTTTTGCCCGGATCCAGCCTGTCGAAGAAGTCTGGAGGTACAGTTGGGATGTACTTGCGTTCTTGCGTTTTGTTGACGCCCCCAATTCCCGACCCATAGCTCACGAGCATGTCTGTCGACGTTGGGAGGTGGAATGGTAGCAAAAGTGCCGGATTCATGAGATTACTCTCAGGCACATCGTCTTCGTCGAGGGACGGTGTGCCAGGCGGCACGGGCGTTGACTTGCCATTTGGATTCTGCGCTCCCGGTGCCGTGGGTGTCGAGGGAAGATCTTTGTTGTTGCCGCTTCGCGCCGGTGTACTGGGTGCTTTTGGTCTGCTCTTGACTTCCTGGATGTATCGGAGGGTCGGCCGTGTCAGAGTTTTCTCTCCTACCTCTGCGCGATAATGCTTGACAGCATGCAATAGCTGCATGCCTGACAATCCTGGTAGCTGCGACAGAGTAGTCTCCAGCGCATCGCGATCCTCGCCAATCGTCGAGAAGCATTGCAGCCATTGCAAAAGCTGCACAACAGGCGCCAAATGCCGTCTCGCAGTATCGATTGTGGACTCGCCAGTTGTGCTTGTATGCCCATTCTCAAAGTGTTCTGGTTGCTTGTTGTTCGTGCGCGCCCAATCCTCGAGTATTGAGATGTTCATGCGTATCTGCATAGCCTTGGTGCGTGCCAAATATCTTTTGTTGGACATTATCCGATTGAAGATCTCGGCACCCAACCAGTAGTACAATTGCGACAAGATTTGCGAGATGATGACCGAATGCACGTCATACAAATCAAGGACAAACAATGTCGAGGCGAGAAGAGAAGTAATGTTTCTAGGCGAAATCTGGGCCTTTCGTTTCGGTGAAGGTGGCCCGAATCGCTTCTCCATCGGTTCTGGCTTGACAGTTGATTTCTTCTTGAGGAACTTCCACTCGTTTTGGAAGGTGACGTCCTCGAATCCAGGGATTGTCTCATGATCAAGCATAGCAGAATCAAGAACTTTATCCATTCGTCGCTCGGCGTCCCTGATGATGAGTATGTAGATCTCGTGGACAAGTTCTGCCATCTGTGCCTGAAATTGCGTCGTGACTTCTTGCAACCCTGTGTCCTTTTTGAGGTAGTACAGAAGCAACGTGGCGTTTGAAAGCCAGAAGGCCAGAATCGTCATATCCCACTGGTTGCGGTCAACAACGGCATAGATTTTGTCTTGAGCAGACTCCAGCCAGTCTGTAAGCAGTTCACTGCTTGAATGATAGTGCGCATACCGCGCGCCAAGGAAGACGATATTAGCAGGAACAGGCTTCTGCGAGGCTGATCGTTGGGGTGTCATTTGCGTGATGAGAAAGTCCTGTATTCGTTCAATGTCGCTTTCCATAAAGACGAACATCTGGTCGTTCAGACAACGATCCCAGACGAATTCCTGGGCATCATCGAAATCGTCTGGTGAATCTGGCGCCTCGTCCAGTCCGAGATTCCCGAGATCAACTTCTAGATTGATTGCGCTCTCCATCATCATCCTTCTTCGTTGTTCACTCTCGGCCAATTCCTCCTCAAATCGATCCTGCGAGAAGCCAGCGCTATAAAAGTCGTCGGTGACTCCAGCATTGCCGATTGTCCAGCCATTCCGTTTCAGGAATTCTGACATGTCGGTGCCAGGTGGAACGAAATCTAGAGCAGTTCTACCACTCGAAGACTTGACTTCGGTGGAAGCTCCGTGGTCGAGGAGGAGTTTTGCAATTTCCTGATGACTGTTGGTGATGGCCCACATAAGTGCAGTCCATTGATTCTTGTCCTGGTTGTCCACAGTCGCACCGGCATTGAGCAGGGACACGACGACATCTCTGTGACCAAAGCAGCTGGCATAGATCAGAGGCGGCGTCCCTTCTGCATCCTTGCCATCTATGTGAACGAAGTCAGAGGCCTCACCTCTGACCAGTCTTTGCACTCTTTCCACGTCCCCATTGCTCGCAGCCAAGAACAGGAAGTCCTGCAAGGCCCGGGCTTTCTGGTCGCGTGACAGCTTCTCGTTGGCGAGCACTTCGTCTTCCTCCGTCTCTCCAATATTTCCAGGACTGTGGGCCGAGGCAGCCAGCATCTGCGCGACGTGTGCATCGTCGTTGCCAAAATCGCGGTCGAAGTCGTCATCGGGTTCATTGAGGGACAGGTTGAAATTGAGTGGCTTCGCTATGGTGGGTGCGCTGAGGAATTGTGACTGGCCTAGAATACAAAAGATCAACACACGTCTTCCCTACACGTACTGGAGCATATGTGCATTCTCCCAGTGGCGCAACGCACCTTGCCATGCATCGTAGTACTCGGTTTCTTGGTTCACATATTCGGAGCGGTGGTGGCGTCGGTCGTCCAGCGACGTCGGAAGGTCGGCGGGCAGCTGTCTCGGCTTCTTCTGTTCGAATTCCTCCTGCTCCTGCTCGCTTGCCTCGTCGCCGCTGTCATGGCGAGGTCGAGGACTCAGGCTGCCACTCCCGCTGTCCCTCTGCTCCGGGTCCATGCCCGAGCGAGCGGTCGTGCCTATGACCTGCGCAAGCTGCCGGGATGCGATATTGCCTGCGTCATTGGTGAAAGGGTAGATGCCGCTCTTGCCCTGCCTCGGAGGCGTTAGTATATCGATATGGCGAGGTGTTGAGACGTCGCAGCGATGTTGTGCAGTGCGTGAACCACTGCTACCATAAAGCATGCCCTTGCACGGTAGCTCTGGCAGCCTGGATTCCCGAATCCGAGGACCCATGAATATTTGATTAGCACGAGACAGGACCTTCACTGTTTGCTTCTTTCCATTCACGGAGCCGTCGCGTGGACCCTGCATATGAAGTGCCTGCTGCATTGCTTTCTAAGCTCACAAGCGCAAGCTGGAGTGCAATCGCGTTGCATATACCGATGCCTCGTGGGTGCTGCATTGTGTCCACACCTGCCCATGCACAAGCACGTCGCTTCAGCCTCCAAGAGTGAAAGTCTCACGCACGTAATCGAGACTATCTCACGCAGCTTAAAGCTCGGGCAGTGCAGTCGTTTGGAATGCAACGGAAGCGGTTGCATGCTGATGCTGTGATTACATACACTCTGGGTAGTTGGAACTCAAAACGCGAGTGGAGCTGCCGTTTCGCGTGCGGCACTCACAGCACAACTGCTAGCAGATTACCGTGCAGCTTGCACTGGACAACTGCTGCTGCTGTCGCCATCGAGCACTTTCCATCATTCACCAGACACTGCGACATCACATGCGCCGCAGCTTTTAGGCTTGCTTGCTTGCACAACGACGACCGGCGACCTCGGCATGGAGACGGAGTAAACACCGGCGCCTGAGGAAACACAGCATGAGCGCGGCAGAGGCATAGCACAGAATCGGCGAGGAGCTGGAGCTTGGCCGTGTCGGTATGGAGCTGGGCAAAGAGCAGGACGGCGACGAGGGCGTGGCCCCCTTCAAGCGCATGTTTGAGAGGCTGAAGGAGGAAGTGCCGGGGTATGAGTTCAACGACCGCATCCCTCCTTTCCACTCCAGCTACGACAACTGGCACTTCTTTGGCCGCCGGAAGACGTCGCAGACCAACGGCCGAAAGACGAGCGCATCGTCGACGTCTGGATCTCGGCCCTCGTCCATTCGCACGCGATCCGACTACGATGCCGCACCCGTCGATGGCCAGGAGGAGAAAGATGTCTGGGTGATTGGCCGCGTGGGCAAGCAGATCCTTCGCTTGGAGCGCGAGTTCAAGCTATGTCAGGCCCTGTTCCAACAATCCTCAGAGTCGGCCGCTGAGCGGAAACACTTCGTCAGGCCGATTGAGTTCTTCCGTCTGCCCGCGAGACAACCCAGCGAGACGCCACTGTGCTGCTCAGTGGTCGAAGCACCAGGGCGCAACTACCTGCGAGAGCTCGTAGAGTTCGGTCCCAACTTCTACGCCGGCACCCCTGACAGCCCCCAACAACAGAGACACGAGCAGGTCGCACTACTGACGTTCCTGGATTTCGCCATAGGAGCGAGCGAGTGCCTGGAGATCCTGCACCACGGCAACGAGCTTGTGCATGGAGAGCTTCGAGGCGATGCCTTTCACTTCAATCGTGAAACGGGCGTGGTGCGCATGATTACCTTTGGTTCTGGATCTCGCAGCTTTGAACATGGCTTGACCTCCGCCAACTGGTCAACGCTCATGGCACAACGTGGCGTAGAGCACCGTTTACAGTTCATTGCACCAGAGCAAACGGGTCGTCTGCCAGCTGAGCCTGACGCAAGGACAGACGTCTACTCCCTCGGCATCTTATTGTGGACCATGCTGACTGGTCAGGCGCCGTTTGAGGGCAAGACACCTCTGGACATAATGCAAAATATTCTCTCAAAGCGAATCCCGCCGCCTTCTTCGCTGCGATCCGACGTGCCAGACGCTCTTGCGAAAGTGGTGCAGAAGATGACTGCGCGAAACATGGACGACCGGTATAATAGCACATCAGGCATCAAGTACGACTTGCAGCAGCTGAAGAAGATCCTTATGGAGGGCGATCACCAAGCGCTGAACAAGTTCAAAATCGCCACCAAAGATGTCTCGTGCTTCTTTGTCCTTCCTAGTAACCTTGTCGGCAGAGAAAAGCAACGCGACACCATCATCAATGTGATTGAGAGAGCTGCTCAGCGGTCAGCGAGAGGACCACCTATCAGTCGAAAAGGGCTATATAGCCTGAGCTCAAACTCTTCAGTCATGTCGGGCGAGGTCACCATTCCTCTCGAAGATATACTCAGCGATAGCACATCGTCTACAGATCGGGAACGTGTTCACGACGAACAGCGGCTAAGAGCAATTCCGGAGACGGCGCCATATGAGCCTCAATCTCAGTACATCAAGAGAATGACTACCCAAGATCGACAGGAACGTAATACAGATCGATCTGGAAGTGTGGCGTCCACAGCGACCTCTGTAAACGGCGACCCTCCAGCAGACAGAACCGAGCAGGATACATCAATCGATGGTCGAGCGTCCCCGAATAACACCGACAGCCTGCATCGAACATTGTCTAGTGTGCACATGAACAGTATGAACACCAGTGAGCCCAGCTCACTTCTTCGGACTGCGCAAAAGCTCAAGAGAAAAGGCAAGACGGAGTTGATTGGCGTGTGTGGAGCTGCAGGCTTTGGCAAGTCGGTATTGATCCGCAGCATCCAGGCGCAAGCACGGAAGCATGGCTACTTCACGAGCGCCAAGTTCGACCAGGTCAGGAATACTCCATTCGATCCAGTGATCAGAGTCATGTCTTCGCTATTCCGCCAAATCTTCTCTGAAAATGATGTCAGTACTCCATTTCACGAGAACATTAGAACATTTGTCAAGCCATTTTGGGGAATCCTGCATACATATCTCGAACTTCCCCTCTGGCTCTTGTCGCCTACCGTCAATGGCAAGGTGGCCAACAAATCGGCAGATCACCAGAATGGGTCGATTGGTACTCTTCCAGAACGAAAGATGTGCAATGCTGCGAGCACCCAGGAATGGCTTCGCTCTGGAGGCTCGAACAAGTCGTCGCGCTTTATGCACATCTTCCTCGATGTGCTCCGGTTGCTTGCTGTTCAGAAGTTTGTCTGCTTCTGCCTAGATGACCTCCAATTCGCCGATCCAGAGAGCTTGGAACTGATCCAAGTCATTTGCAAAGCCCACATTCCAATCGTACTCATTGTCACTTATCGAGGCGAGGAAATGCTTGTTCCTTCTATGATGCGGTTGCTCGAACGATCGACCAGGGTAGAGGTCGGACCTTTTACGGACGAGGACACCACCAAGTACGTGGCCGACACCCTGCACCGGCCAGAGGATTATTGCACACCCCTTGTCGGCGTCATTCAGGAGAAAACACAAGGCAATCCGTTCTTCATCCGAGAGATGCTAGATTCTGCCTATCGGAGAAAGTGCATCTACTACTGCTGGAAATGCAGTCATTGGGAATACAGTCTCGACAAGCTGTTTGAGGAGTTCTCAAGTCCAGATGACAGCCGCTTCAGCTCCAACGACTTCATTCTTCGTAGGATGAAAGAACTGTCTATTGATGCTCAGACCATGCTTGCTTGGGCCGCTATCATCGGCAACAATTTCAAGTTTGAGACCATTAAACGCGTGATGAGCTGCGCTTGTTCACAGCTGGTACCGCAGCCGCTCATTCCGCCGGAGAGCAAGGACCCTGTCGCTGGCCTTCAGATCGCATTGACATCTTTCGTGGTGATGCCGACTAATGATGAGGACCGCTTTAAATTCAGTCATGACAGGTACATTGCAGCAGCAGACTCGCTATGCGAAAAGTTCGTCCGAGAAGAGATGCATTACGTCGTTGCCTGCTCGATGATGAAGCACGAGCCCTATGATCCGGTCACTCAGCCAAACAACCTCCTATTTGAGCAAGCGAGACATGTTTGCAAAGCCATTGAGTGCGTCAAACGTCGCGAAGATAAGAAGACTGCATTCAGGGATCTGTTGTACCAGGCAGCTGAGACTGCGCGCGAGTCGGGTGCCCGTAGATCTGGCCTCTTCTACTTCCAGCACTGCCTCGACTTACTACCTGTCGAGCCATGGGATGATGCAACAGGCGATGCGACCTATGCTGAAACTCTGACACTAAAGACGCGTGCTGCAGAAGCATTTTGGTATAATGGACAGTATGATGAAGCAGAGGAGATCTTGAGGGACGTGACGAACAATACGCGATCCAAAGAAGATCAAGCACCAGCTGCGATCATTCTTTCTCGTATGCACGTTCAAAGAGGGGACAGCGTCGAGAGTTACAGAATCCTTAGGACAGCATTGTCGCAACTTGGCCTCACAGTTACCGACTGGACTTGGGAGGAATGCGACGAAGAGTTCCAACGCATCGTTCCACAGCTGCAGGCGAATCCGCCTGACTTTGAGAACACCGACAAGAGGAGCGTTGATCGGACTCTCAGCACGCTCGGTGCCTTGTTGACTGAACTCCAGTCGTCAGCATACTGGACCGACCATCTGCTCTTCTACAGGTCCACACTGGCAATACTAGCACTATATCTTGAGCGCGGACTCTACGCTCAGCTTGGCCTGGGCTATGTCAACATCGCGTCGCTCACGATTTGGAGATTCAACATGGTCCAATTAGCCATGGACTTCGGAGACACAGGATTACGAGTCTTGGACTTCTTCGATCAGGAATTGTACACTGTCGGTCGAGCTCTCACCTTGCACTCGCTGTTCATCGGTCATATTCGCAATGAGCCGCGTGACAACTTCAGCGCGCTTAACAGGGCGTTGGAGGCTGCATCTGCTGCAGGCGACAAGATCTTACATCTTCTCAACATCGGCATTATGGCTTCATATCGGTTATGGGCATCTGAGAACTTGGCTGAGACAGAAGCATTCATTGCTTCAGTAAGCGACGAATTTCCTGAATGGCAGGAAAACCTTCGAGGTGGTGTGGTCCTTATGGGCACACGTCAGGCTGTCAGGGCGCTTGCTGGCAAGACATACTACAAGTCATCGCATGACGTACTGAGTGATCCCAGCCACAGCAGCGAAGACTACATCCAGTTCATCAAGAAGAACGCATCGAGCCCCGAGCGTCCGCTAAGTCTCTATCTAGTGCCGAAGCTAATTACACTTTTCCGCTTTGGCCATTACAAGGAGGCAATGGACTTTGGAGAGAAACTCCTCCCCATGACGGAGGGACTGCTATGCATGCCGCATCGATACGCGGCACTCTTCTTCTACTCAATGGCCATCCTAGCGGTATTGAGAGAAGAGCCAGATCGGCCAGATCGTGACGAGCTCCTAGACAGAGTCGACAAGTATCGGACGCAATGCACGATTGTGGCCAGCGTCAGCGTTGCCAGCAATTATCTAATTTACATAAACTTGCTTGATGCAGAGACAGCAGACGTCAAGCAAGAATATGGCAAGGTCCTGAGGTTCTTCGAGGATGCAATTAATCAATGCGTCTTAACGGGCAGCGCGCTCGATGAAGGCTTCAGCCTTGAACTGTATGCTGACTGGTTGGCGAGAAGAGGAGCTGCTCGCCCAGCGAGAGGCATTCTCCTCGACGCCATTTCCGCGTATCGAAGAATTGGAGCTTTCGGCAAGGCAGAGCATGTTAGCGAGAAGTATGAATTCTTGCTGTACGGCACGAGAAGCCTTTCGACAATTGACGCAGGAACGCAAACTGAGATGGACTCTGCCAGTGGGCCTTCATACGCCTACAAGTTGGAAAAGATCGCTAGTCACCAAGCATTGCAAACTTCTGCTGATAGGACGGTAGAGTGGCTGGACCCGCACACAGCAGCAAGCGCAAATACGCGAGAACCTCCAGCGGCGCTCTCTTCAGCCGTCGGATTGGATATGATCGATCTGGCGGGAATACTGGAGAGCTCCCAGCTCTTGTCCTCAGAACTGGATGTGGACCGCCTGCTGAAGAAGCTCACTACAATCATTGTCGATTCTACGGGAGCAGAACTGGTTGGTCTTGTCGTCGAAAGCGACAACGGCGAATGGTGCGTTGCCTCCGTGGGCACACCTGATGGCATCGATGCTCCCGAGCAAGGCATTCCGTTGGAAGAAGTTGAAGACGTCGTGGCGAAGCAGGTGACAAAATATGTCTTGCGCTTCAAGGAGCAGGTCTTTCTGCGCCAAGTCCTGGAAGATGAGCGCTTCTCCAACGTGCCCGACTCCTGGCTTGAGCAATTTCCGGAGGGCGCATCCATGATCTCGATACCGATTTTACATGGCGACAACGTGTTACTAGGCAGTTTGTACTGCCAAGCCCCGCCGAACACTTTCACCGAGCGCACTGTGACATTACTGAAGCTTCTTGTCAACCAGATCGCCATTTCGATTGCAAATGCCTTGCTTTTCAAGCGGTCCGAGAAGGTGCAAGCTAGCAACACTTCCATGCTTGAAGTTCAAAGGCAGGCACTTGCACAGGCCAAAGAAGCCGAGAAGAAAGCCAAAGCTGCAGAAGCGAAGGCCATGGAGATGGTCCGCCTCAAGGATGAAGCTGCCAAAGCCAAGAGCATGTTCCTTGCCAATGTTTCCCACGAATTGAGGACGCCGCTGAATGGTGTCATTGGCATGAGCGAGATGCTGAAGGCGACACCGCTCAATAAAGAGCAAGAAGAGCATGCCGACAGCATCAGAGTCTGTGCCGATACTCTGCTTAGTGTCATCAACGATATTCTGGACTTCTCGAAGCTAGAAGCTGGCAAGATGCGTAAGTTGTTCTGTCCGTTCGACTATGAAACAGTACTGATAGTTCTACAGAGGTTTTCAGTGTGCCATTATCACTTACCGAAACGATCAGCGAAGTCGTCAGAGCATTGTCATACACTAATATCGAGCGCAACCTCAAAACGATACAGGATCTAGACAGTCTAGACAAGAACCTCGTTGTCATGGGTGATCCAGTCCGACTCCATCAGATCTTGATGAACCTCATGTCGAATGCATACAAGTTCACCGCACGAGGCAGCGTTACGGTGAAGGCCAAGGTAGATTGGGAGGACGCGGATAGTATCAAAGTCACAGTATCAGTCACCGACACGGGAATTGGCATATCTCAAGAACAGCAAAAGAAGCTTTTCTTGCCATTTTCACAGGCAGACTCAAGCACAGCTCGGAGCTACGGCGGCACTGGTCTGGGGCTATCGATTTGCAAAGCTATTCTCGAGAACGTCATGCACGGACAGATCTGGCTGGAGAGTGAACCTGGTGTAGGCACAACGGTCTCCTTCAGTCTTCCCTTCAAGAAAGTCAAGTCTTCAGACTCAGAGACCAATGGCACAACTCCACATGGTCGAGAAGCAGATCCGATGGCGATCTTCACTCCACCCGCTGAAGACGATGGTCCAGGCGGAAGGGCCATTATGAGCTTGCAGGGTATCCCTCGCGATCAACTCAAGGTCTGCATCGCTGAAGACAACCCGATCAACCAGAAGATTGCCATCAACTTTGTGAAGAAGCTGGGCTTCAATTGTGAAGCATACGGCGATGGACAGCAAGCGGTAGATGCACTTGGTCGAGCAAGCGACGACGGTCATCCCTTCCACTTGGTGCTAATGGACGTTCAAATGCCGGTTCTTGACGGCTACAATGCCACACGCGAGATACGAAAACATCCTGATCCGCGCGTACGCGATATCCTCGTCATTGCCATGACCGCTTCCGCCATTCGCGGCGATCGCGAGAAATGTCTCGAAGCAGGCATGAACAACTATCTCGCCAAACCCGTCCGCGCCGACACTTTGAAGCAGATGCTCGAATCATACTTGCATCAACCAGCCAAAGCTATCCCGAATCTCCAGCAAGAAGCTAACAAGCTCGTCAAGACAGTCGAGGATGAGACCAATTCGAGAGAAAATCTGGCACCACAAGTGTCACCCCCAGAGCGTCCCAAGTCGGCCGCCAAGAGAAGCACAGAAATCCATCTTACGCCAGAAGAAATGGCTAAGAAACCTCAAGCCCAGGTACAAATGGCTGCGCAACTTGCGGCTGTGGAGCAGCAGATTAAGGAATTGCAGGCTCGGCCTAGTCGTGCTACTGCAACTACCAGACCAGGTTTGAGCCGCACTGGCACGCCAACGCCAGATGATGTGGTAAGGAAGGTTAGGGAGAAGCAATGAGTGAGTGAGTGAGTGAGTGAGTGAGAAACAGACACTCGCATTATGAGATTACGAGGGATGGAATGCGATTCGACAGTTGTACATACCCCTTTGCGTGGTATCAGGAAGAGCCTAGATTCTCTTTTTGGGGGGTTCCTCCTTTCGGTTGTTCTCTGCGTTCAGCGATTTGGTGACTATTGTATGTATAGAGATCGAAAGAGCAGAACGGGTGTTGTTTATGATTCGACTTCTTCCATCTTTCACATGTACTATGAGTCGATGGAATCGACACACACAAACAAACACTCTTAGTCCAGATGAGATCTGATCATTATCGATATCTTGCCCCGGAATCTTGAACGCCGACAGCCAAGCCAAGCACTTCGGTGAAGCCTCGACAAGCCGACGAAACAAGCCCCCCAAGCATACGCGCTACTTGGCCGACCCTCGCCGCCCAGTACTTAGCACCTTCCCTAAGCTTCCCCTCGTTCGCCTATCACGACGATCCGATGTGCATCCGTAACATTGTGCATGGCGGAAATGCTATGCCACGCAGCGAACACGCGACTAGTTCATCTTCAACGACATGCCTCCTCTTATCAACACCGGGAGATCGGCATCGCAATAATCCTACGAGGAGATAGTGGGCTGTTACATGTTTGACGCGCTCCGCTGCCACAATTCTTTCTTTGTCCTTGAGTTTGAGTATACACGCGCCCTCATCCTCCACCATGGACTCCGAAAAGGATGTTGCGAGCACGACAGCAGCGAATGGCTACGATGTGGATCCCGAACTGGAGAAGAAGCTGCCAGCACCGCTTGCCGATGCCATTCGGTCTGGGAGTGTGCCTGAGAACATCTTGAAGCACTCTCATGATGCCGATGAAGCTTTGAAGGCTTTCGCCAGTCATTCGGGACAGGTCATCGAGATTGACGAGGCTACTAACAAGCGACTACTTCGAAAGATTGACATGAACCTCATGCCGGTGCGTCAAAACTTCAGTATGTGGAGAGGATCAGGAAAGTGCAACTGACCCATTACCCAGATCATGTGCATCATCTATGGCCTCCAATTCCTCGACAAGACCACGATTTCGTATGCGTCGATTATGGGGTTAAAGACAGATATCGGACTGAAAGGAGACAACTATCAATGGCTTGGCAGTATGTTCTACTTTGGATACCTCGCTTGGGAATATCCTACGAACCGTCTCCTTCAACGTCTACCTCTGGGAAAATACAGCGCCGGATGTATCGTCGTTTGGGGAATAGTCCTGGCTTGTTTCGCAGCAGTAAAAGACTTCGGCGGTGCAGTGGCGATACGATTCTTCTTGGGCTTGACTGAAAGCGCCGTCACACCAGGGTTTGCCTTGATTACTTCACAGTGGTATACCAAGGCCGAACAAGGTATGAGAACTGGTCTGTGGTTCTCATTCAATGGTGTTGCGCAGATCGTAGGAGGTTGTGTGGCATACGGAATCGCCAAAGGCACGGCATTGCATCCCGCAGCATTGTCTGGCTGGCAGATTCTATTCCTCGCGACAGGACTTGCCACATCTGCTGTGGGCGTCGTATTCTGGTTCTGGGTTCCTGATAACCAGCTCAATGCTCGCTGGCTGAGTAAAGATGATCGAATTCTTGCCCTTGAGCGAATCCGTATCAATCAACAAGGTGTTGGCAACAAACACTTCAAGATGTATCAGCTTTACGAGGCTTTGACGGATCCCATGGTATGGGGATTCACCGCATATGCGCTTGTCGCCGACATTCCGAATGGTATGTGTTATACCAAATGACTCTTGGAAAGTACGCAGGAACTAACATGTCCCTACAGGTGGCATTACAAACTTCTTCTCCCAATTGATCACGTCCTTCGGTTATACTGCTGAGCAATCGCTGCTTTACGGCACGCCTGGTGGAGCTGTCGAGATCGCAACGCTCCTCTTCTGCGGCTACTTCGGCGACAAACTCCACAACCGCATCCTCATTTCCAGTAGCGGGCTGTTCCTCGGCATCATTGGCATGGCCCTTATCGTTGGTCTTCCAATTGAGAACAGCAGCGGTCGTCTCGCAGGTTACTACCTTACGCAATCGACAGCCACTCCCTTTGTCGCATTCCTTTCGTTGATCAGTACCAACGTCGCCGGCTACACCAAAAAGACCACCGTGGCTGCCATGTATCTGATTGGATACTGTGTCGGCAATATCATAGGTCCCCAGGTTAGTGTTTCTCATCATTTGCTATACGATCTATATTCTAGATTACTAAGGTACCACAGGTTTTCCGACCAAAGGATGCTCCGCGATATGTGCCTGGAGAAATTGTCATTCTTGCATGCTATGCTGTTGGACTATGTATCATGTTGGCGATATACTTTTGGTGTAAGTCAGAGAACAAGAGAAAGGCTTTGATAAGAGCACAGCCTGGCTACCAGAAACTGGAAAACCAAGAATTTTTGGACCTGACTGATCGGGAGAATCCGGAATTCGTGTATATTCTTTGATGATATAGATGAACACGCACAAGTCTTGACATTGACATCGATTCATTAATTACTATACAGCAATTGCTACACAGAAGCGAACCACACACGTCTCGAGTGCTCTCGCCCGGTCATTCAGACAGCATCATGTGCTTTCTTTCTCTCAGTAGCTCCTTTCACTTTTGTACTCAGATCGAACACCGGAAGCTGAATCGGTGCATCCACAGACGCCAGCATCAACGCAGCGAAGAGATACCACCCGAACATACACGTTACAAATAGCAGTGCTCCACCAGTCGTTGTCAGATCCGACCCAGTCTGCATCTTTCCCTGACCCAGATACCAAAATGCTCCTGCAAGACAGCTGAATGCCGGTGGTAAAGGCAGTAATACACAGAACAGAATGACGTTGGTTCGGATCGAGCAGATTAGGTAGATCAGGCAAAGCAATCCCATGAAGAGCAGGAAGAATGCGAACGAGTTGACGAATGCAGGTTGACTCAGTCCCGCAGCTGGATTGTTTACGTCTGGAGAGTAGGCTTGGAAGGCGCCGTAGAAGGGTTGGAGAACTCCGCCGTAAGAGAGCCAGAAGGCTCCGAATGAGCCGAAGACAACACAGATGTAGGTGTTGCCGAGGAGCCACTGGAAGGAAGAAAACAAGGTTAGTCTCGGGGAGGTTGGGTGGGTGTTCAAAGGATGTTAGACGTACTTCTCCTACGGCAGCCAGAATCATCAGAACTCCTCCAAAAAACAAATAGACGGGTATGTCTGATGCTCCCAGACCTGTGACTGTGCCACGCCAGTCCATTAGGAAGCAGGAGAGCGGGCTGAGCGACAGGAGGAAGCCTACGAGACCGCTTTACGTGGCAAGGGTTAGTACCTGGCAATCGAACGAATACGTGGCTGTTCTCTTACAGTGGTGTCGGATTTCCATATGTCTTTCGCAAATCGCCTTTCACTCTCGTCTCGGGTGACAAGTAGAGCTTCTCGAATAGCTCGGGCGGGATGGAGACGCTGCCCGCTGTTCTGATCTTCTGGAGAGCAAGATCTGGAGATTCGTTCGGATGAAGCTCGATGTTGCCTTGATCACCATAGGACGGCGCGTAGTCCTTACCGTTCACGTCCGCCATGTTCGACATTGCTCAAATACGAGTATAGGAGATATCAAAATTTTTGGGCGAGTACCACTCCGTATATTGTCGAAGATTCTGAAGGAGCGAAGTTCTGGGAGACGCGTACTCAAACTGGGCGCCGCAGTCTTCTTTTGAGGGGACCTTCATCTTGGGATACTTGTATTGTGTTTTGCCAGCGGGGGAAAGTATCGTGATTGCGCTCTCCAATTGCGGATCAATGGATGCAAACAATCACATCTGTGCGGCTCCCAAAGCACTAATAGGTAATGAGGCTACGACCGAGGAGGTCGCTCATTGGTGAGTCGTAGAGCGGTAGCAGGTATTGGGAATAAGATCTCGCCATACAGAGCAGGCCTTCAAAGTTGCCATTATGCGGGGAAATGTATCACGTACTTGCATGGTCTGAGGTCGAAGACGCTGGGCATCAGCCATGCTGGCCGCGGTTCGGAACATGATGAGTTTTGGCAGGGAGGCCAATGTGTCTCGTCGACTGTCTTCGAATCGTCTGTTCCAGGCCATGATGCGGTGCTCGTGGGTCCAGCAGGGCTGGGAGCCTACGCAGTGGAGTGTTTTGGCAGTCAACAAGGACTGACATGTGACACTGCACCTCGCACCTCATCTCGATGCTCGATCATGCCAACCTTGTAAGAGCCAGGTTCCTGGTGGATGGGCATCGAGGATCAGGTACATGGGTCGAAGCTGGTTTCCAGACTGGAAATAGCCTTGGCATTCATTAACATCCGGTTCAAAGCTACCGTAGATTCCGCAGGTCTGAGACGAACGGCGGTGTGTTGAAGAATAGAGTGATGTTGAAGAGAAGAGGATGCCGCGAGGAAGAATGAGATGCCGTCGGATGACCCGCATCTCACGCTAGCAGATGCGCACGGATGCCAACTTTGTTTTCACGTCGCGTTCGCGCCTGCCTTCGTCCTCGTCCTCGTCCTCGCCTTCGTCTTCATATTCATCCTTCCACCTCCGTCATTGTAATTGCCGTCATCAATTGATGTACTCCATTCGCGCTGACTGCAATCGTGTTCGAGATGCGCCGATTTGAAGGGGCCTTGGCGTGGCTTTTAACGTGACCAAGCCAGTGGAGGTGTCGGCAGGACCTGAGCTCTCACTTGCGAGGCTCGTCGATGCTGCAGCTGTCGTACCCGTCATTGAGGACTTGTGTGATGCTCAGGCCAACACGTGCTATGAGCGTTCGTTCGTAAAAAGGCTCTCTTTTGATGCGCTCATACTGCAGCGACGGCGTCACAGTCACGCGGCGCGTACCTCGCCATTTATACGGAGGCTGGCTATCTGGATGGCTATTATCCGGGCAGATTTGGAAAGTATCACCTACCGGTCTTGACCCGATCACAGAATCGTAAGTGTTACCATTGGTGAGTTGCACTGCCTTTTTGATGATTTGCCGCGAAAGGCATTTCGAAAATGCCTGCTCTCAGCCGCGGCCAGATAGCCTATCTTCATGCTGGCGATAAGTCTCCTCGAGCAAGAATTGACATAGTTCCGCCTTGGAACTACACCCACAGCCTTTGCAATCATTTGGTCTTGGAACCGACAAATGCTTCACATGCTCGACGAGAATGCCGGCTGCAGACCTCGGAGGTGGACTTCGCATCATTCTACAAGATGACATTACAACGATATCTAGAAGCCGTGAGTACCATCAGGGGGACTTGCTGAATGGCCAGATACTCATCCCTGTGTACGACCACACGGAAATTGACCGAATAGTCGTATCATTTGAAGGTAACGCATGTCATCATATTAGCTGGAGATTTGACGAGCTCATCAAACATACAGGCATAACTAGAACATGGGTTGATGACGATGGCCAGTCAACTGCGCTGCAACACGTCGTAGGTTTGCCCACGAAAGTTACTGTATGTCCCGGGTCTGATATTCACATTCTGCAGTTTCTGAAGCAGTCGCAAAGTGTTCCACCACAAGAGCGGATACTTCAACATACGAACAAAAGAAAGCAATGCACTGCACCGTTCAAGTTCCGAATTGCTTCACGCTGCTTTCCGATCGACGGTCTTAGTGCCGCGTTATCGCAGCTACCACCTTCGCTGCAAGAAGGAGAATCCTGTGCTGATCGACAAGGGCGGCCGTGTATGCAACCACTGATTGTGTACGGCGTACGAGTGAGCGTCGTAGTGCGAGACAGATCTAACGGGACATGCCAACCATATCAGAACTTTCGCCACGTCAAGTTTGTTCCGCATACAGAAGCTGGACCGCCTCTGAGCATGGATCATTTCCCAGGAGAATTCTGCTCGGCAGCTTCGTCATCACTGCGTACTCATCGACTCTCGAGATCTGCGTTCGGGAAGTTGTCGATCTCGTTGATGGAACCACGGCCACTGGCAGTGCCCCCAGAAGGAGCGAAATGCAGAATAGACGGCCAGCTACATCTTCGCTTCTGCTACTCAGAGGCAGAGACATCCAAGAAGGAAGCGCCGCGTTTCTTCTTCGAGTTGCACACACGGGTCATCAAAAAGATGTTCTATAGTACGATGCCCTTGAAGGAAGTCGCCAGCAACAATTTGATGAAATCCAACAAGTATCTTCGGTGTAAAAAAGAAGAACTTGTGGCGTCGATTCGCAACATTGACAGAATTTGCTTTACAAGAAATCCTGCTGCATGCGGCGAATGGGTGGGGTGTATTCTCACACCTTTGGATATTGGACCGCAAGTACAACTACTCCCGACCTTCTGCTCGCCACTGTCAACGCTGCGGTACAGCCTCAGTATCAAGTTGCGCGTACACGGCGTTGCACATTCTCAACTGCAGCTCGAGGTACCGCTTCAAGTTTACTGCCGTCATACAAGTGCAACAGAAGCACATCACTCGTCTCCTTCAAGTGACGATGAAGAGCTGGGGTTGGCTGCTATGGCAGAAAATACAGAGGCAAGTCTTCTACTCATTTTCGATGCCATCAGGTACTATATCTAACCTATTAATAGCTGCCACCATTATACTATCAATAGTCCGATATACATATTGAAAAGCCAGCGCGGAGAGAGTATAGACATGGCACTTGTATACATGTTTTCAAAACTATACAGGAGAGACTCACCACACTAAGCCGTCCGAGCCAGCCACAAATGCCGCACTCATCATCGACCGCGTCCCGCATAGAACCTTAGCGACCATTCACATGTGCCGCATGAGAAATAGGGACGATCGGTGGCACTGAATCCACACCAATACAGAGCCCGCTGTCGGGGAAAGGTCCAATGTTGAAGGGATCTCACCTCATGTCGCCGAATCTATCTCATGGCCCCGTTGATAGCCTTAGTTGTCCGAATGAGCATAGTCAGTTGAAACCATTGGAGCGGTACACACAGTTTCCACGATGTGAGAACGCAACAGCATAACTCAATAGCATTCTATATCCATTGCTACTAGAACAAGCGCAAGACGAACGTACAGAAAACAGATCACAGCGCCTCAGCATCGTCTACGCGTCACAGAGCTATCATTCAAACCCTTTCCACCTACTCAGTTCCCGAGTCTGGAGGCGGTGCGATATAGCCAGGGTTCTTTCCGCCCATGAAATCGTAAATAACACAACCGACTCTAAACTCTCCTCCGACGCTGTGATTGTCACCTACGGTACGTTAGCAGACATTCTGAACCGGGTTGTCCATTTAGGCGGGGAACTTACAGTCTGTATTAATGCTAACCAACGCGTCCTTGCAGCTCGGACCGTCATCTCCAAGAGGCAACGCAAAATTCTGAGGCCCAAACTCGAGACAACCGATCTCCCATCTGGCGCCGTAATTATAATGGACTCCATTAGAATCCTTTTTCTCGGTCGACCAGCCCCTGGTATCTTTTGGCTTGACATGATGTTTAGCGTGACGGTCACAGAATTCCTCGGCCGCGGAAGCCTGGAATTCTGCATCGACCTCGTTGTGCCTAGTACTATTGGGCCAATTTTGCTCGCTGTTGCAAGTAGGCCCTTCATACTTCGGTCGCAACGACTGGGGCGAATTAGGAGGCCCTTCATACTTCGGTCGCGTCGACTGGGGCGGCAGTGCGGCGGGCATTAAAGAAGGAGATGAAACTGGAAGTGAGGACAGCGAAGTTGTGAGGGTGATCGGAACTGCTGGGTACATCGTCCAATCCACAGTTGTCGTCGTGGCGTCAGCGGTCGCAGTCACCCAAGAAGTGCTCGGAGCCACTGTCGTATTAGGAGCGGCGGTGGCAGCGACAAATTGTGTAGTTGCACTCAAGGTTGTGGTCACCCACACCGTCGAGTTGCTCACAAGGTGAGCTGTGGCTGTAGTTACGGAAGAGGTACTCGAGACCGTGGCGGTATTCGTCGTGGCCGAAGTGGTGGACTTGCTGGTTAGGTGAGAAATGTCCATGTGGTTAGCTGCGGCCGTGAGACCCATCGTGAGGACTTGTGAAGGATGCATGATGTCGAGAATTCGTCTATCTTTTCTTTGAGCCTGTAGCGGAGACTTTGTTGAACGATGATTCAGTTCTCAAAAGGTGCGGCTATGGTGGTATATGTATGGGAAGAAATATTGTCTGGCTGGGAAAATTGAGATGATTTTCAAACCTTACTGATGACATTTTCGCTGACTATTGGTACAGCTGTGGGAGGCTGAGGACATTGTGCGAAGAGATTTCGCGAAATTCTTGCCCAGGTTTAAACTTTTCTTCGCTACCAAAAGTTCAACGCTGGCAACAACGTGGCCTTATAGAGGCTCTGGTAAATCTCGTCTAAGCTCAAGTGGGAAGTCGCTGTCCTTCGGCGGTTCACCGGTACAAAGAGCGAAGTCGAGATACAGCATGAGTCGCAAGAAGAGTCTGGGTCGCTTCTGAACCAAGTTTGTCCAATCCAGCTTGACCTTATGTGGATTTGACACGTTTGCGAGGGATGTGCCGTGCCCGTTTGAGTCTTTGCCATCTCGCCAGTTGATCATGGAACTGATGAATTTCTCGTCGTCCTGTGCATAAGCCACAAGATTCGAGAGAACATCAGCACAGAAGTCGGAGCCATCGAAATTCTCCTGTTGCCCTTGCAGAGTGCGCGTAAATACTTCAAGACGTCGGTTTTCGACACCTTCATTACTGGTCCCCCGCGCGGCCGCGCAATTGATAGCTTGTAGGACCAGAGGTATGGCGTCTGAAAGTAAAAGGGAGAAGCGTTAGCCGGGTCCAAATTGGAACAGAAGGGCAGCTTACGAAAGGCTGACATGCTGATGGGCAGGAAGCGCATCAGGCGTACCTGTACAAATTCCTGTACCCGGCTACCCATATCTTGGTTGGCCTCACGACAGCTTTCCAGACAGCTTTCTAGCGCAAAGAGGCCACGAGCTGCAGGCAAAGCTTGAGAGAGCAGGATTAGATGTTGATTCAAAGCGAATACAGCAGCGGAGTAGTAGAAGAACATCATGTTCGCATAGATCGAGATTGGTCGGCTTTCGTGAGCATCGTCTAATGCTATCGGTGATGGAAAGATTCGTGACGCTTGCTCTTGCCACTGCCGCAGCGAGGCAAGAGAAGCTTGCACTTCAGTAATCGTCTCCCGGAGTGATGCTGATGCCATCTCGAGCCTGTCTTCTAGTGGTTCGTGGCGGTAGATTTTTAGTGCGTGGAAGAGACATTGCATTAAGCGACAGGTAAGTCCCAGTACATCTACGATTCGATGTTGAGTGTCGAGGTCGTGAACCAGTGATCGCCCAAGCTCAGATTCGAAGTCGCTGACTTGCAGTATGTTGCCTTCGTCTTGCCAGGGTGATGATTCTAGCTCAAGTTGCATACGGCGACGAAGTCCGAGCGACAATATGCGATCCCGCATTTGTACGCCCCACCAGATTCGTTTCAGTATCCTCGACCGTGCTCGGTCTTTGCCGCGAAGGCGGTAGTGTATGTCAGCTTTGGCTATACGTGCGAAACGTATGCTATTGCCGAGCCAGTATGAGTTCACTCTCAAGGAATTATATGTTGGTGCATAGTAGGAAAGGAGAAGACACGACTGTGCACAAGCAATCGGATCCTTCTCAATACCAATGTCGAAGAGGGCCTGTGATGCTTCAATTGCTAGCACGGTCATCCTGTCGAATTGAGCTCACCTTGCCTTGCCTATAATATACGAGGCGAGCTTCTCTCTTGCTGGCAAAGCCGAGCCCCAGGAGTGTCTCCGGCTCCATGAACTACATTACAACATTAGTAGAGAGGCTCAAGAATTACGAGGACTCGACCTTACACAAATGGCTGCGAACACCATAGCCTTTACAAGTAAGTATGAATAGCCACCAAGAGTGAAATTGTCTCCAGCCCATAGCGACCAAAACTCGTCTTCAGAGATGATCGGAAGGTGTGGGTGGACCATCAAGAAGTATGTCTTCATCATTTCGAGGAAAGCCGGCATGGGCGGTAGATCTAGGCAGCCTTCTCGTCCAAGATATTCAGCTTCCGATAACGACAGGCCAGCGATCTGGAAGGCAGTCGTGGCCGAAGGGCTTAAGTGCTGTTGAACATAGGCTGAACTTATCCCCAAATCTGCAGGCCCGAATCCAGGTGCAACAGTGTTGTCCCTGGTGAAGCGGAATACATCGTGAAGATCGGCTAAATGACTGAGGTCAATACTGCCACTGGCTTCTGTGAGGGCGGCTTCATGAACTGTTGCATTGTTGCCCCAATTGAAGTTGTCGTCGAACGCGTGACCAGATTGATCATAGTGGTTTGGAGGAGATGTGACGATGCTTTGTCGCCGTTCTTCGGCACGACGACCGCTGTCTCGATCCCATGCTGAGTCCGCCTCGTCGAGTTGCCAATTATGACAATGCTCCAGAATCTTTTGCTTGTGCTCGAAAGATGGCGATGCCTCTCTTATGGCACACACAGTCAGCGGAACGGATAGAAGCAGCAACGATCCAATCGTGTACCTTGAAGTGCTTCTCTGACTCTTTTTCTCCGTCACAACACAGGATGTTCGTGCATCCCGACAATTTGCACAGGGAGCACCGCTTTCGACCACATTGCAGCGAATCTTACGAAGTTGGTGAGCATGCTTTCTTCGCTCGGCTAGAGATCGACTACTTGCGTATCCCACTTGAAGGTCTTACCTTGCGGATTTGGCAGTGTTGGCAGGCTTTCTTCGCTCGTCCAGGGATCGACTTCTTGCGTATGCCACTTGAAGGTCTTGCCGGTTCGCTGAAAGAGGGACGAGCTTGGGTGGTATGCATGTTGCAAGAACAAAAGCTCGCGCAGTTCTCGGCTGTCAACCGAATGGAGTGCTAAGCGGTGTCGATTCCAAAGAGAGCTTGGGAACCTTTTGCAGGAGATTGGGGAAGACAAGCATTCTCCATGGGGAAGTGGAGGGAAATGGGTTGATGAGCCCTTTAGCCTGGTCGTCGTTCCGAACATTTGCTCTGTGCCCCGCATGACATGCCCGAGGCTACTCGATGAGCGGACCGCTTTACTGCCTACCTACACTGGCCAGGCAGAAGACATATATCCTGCGCATGCGACAATCTGCAAGCGTGATCTGCAGCTCACAGCAGGGTATCACATCCGAAATTCCAAGCCAAACCCATATCTTTTAGAACAGTGAAGTCCACCGTTGCACTTTCCTTGCACCTCTTGTATGGTGCGACGTCGACGCGACACCTATCAAGGACGCACCACCTAGTTCTAGCAGCTGTTTGCTCTGCGGATGTTCCTTGGGTATCAAAGATAGACCATGCAAGAGGTTGATGTCCGATGCTTTGCTGGTGGGTTTCGCGTGGTAGCAATGGAAATGCTGGCATAGGTGCAGGGGGCTCAGGCAGGATAAAGGCGTCCCGTGAAGAACATGGCTTCGAGGGTATCGTGTAAATTGCATAGAGGCAAGAATGGACAACTAATTGACATTATCCCGACGTTTGGCTAATCATGCGCATTTTGTTGATGTCTGTACGAGGATGCAAGGAAGAGACCCGGGAAAGGTGTTTGAACTTGATGGATCGGAAGAACTTTTCACCGACACCGTCGAAAGCTCCTGCTACGGAGTACCTTACCTTACACCACATGCGACTGCCATCAAACACTAATACCTTCTATATGCCACGCCTGAAGCCACTCAATGCTCAAGCCGCTTTAAGATTCGACATTTGTCTCACGAACAGCATTTTTCGAAATCGTGTCAAAGTTATGACTGAAACTTGGGCATCCTCCAGCACGGGGGGTAGGACCGCAAAATACTCAACGGCAGCTGGAGATTCGTCCATCAAGTGAAGCAATGCATCCTTGGCTGTTGAAAAGACTGCAATTGTAAAAGAACACACTGAATGCTCGCTTTGCAAACATTTGCGCTCGTCAAATTTGATGGTCACCGGGTGGCCTCGAACGCATCGTCGCTGTCTGTATCCGGGATGGCAGTTCTTGGAGTTGGTAGCTGCCGAAATCAATGCTGCTGACTGGTCGTAATACGGCTAATCTCACAGAGGAAACGGAAGAATGAATGTACCATGCCATGAGATTCGAAAGGCGAGAGTGTGATTAGCATATTCCGGACCTCGCGTTGCAACCGAATTACACGGCAAGATTTCGGAGAAAGGATCGAAGTACGAATGTACAATGCCCATAAGTTGCAAAAGGAGAGGATACGATATGCGAACTTCGGACTTCGCATTGCACCCGAAGCCACTCAATAGCATATTTATAAGCTGCGAGCACACGACAGTCTTTTCTCCCTTCACAAAGCAACTCGGTAGCTGATCAAAGTATTATTACAAAGCCTTCTAGTCCACACCCCTTTCGGAACGATGAAGCTTGTCATCGCGCTTTCTCTGCTCTTGGCTGCTCTCGCTGTGGCAGACACGGACGAGCAGGAGAACAAAGGTTGTCCTGCTTGGTGCGATAATGCTTGCATGACTGATTGCTGCTTGTGCGATGTAGGTTGGACGCAGTTGTTGTGTGGGAAAGTCCGAGCGCTGACATGGATACAGCACTGCCCGATAACGTCCTGTTTGTGAGACTTTATATTCGATGGAAGTTGAGACAGGGGCGAGCGACCGAAAGGCATTTCGATTTTGTGGCTTGACGGTACGATTTCTGTTGTTCACGTGAGAGAGGTCGTCAGTAAGAGAGATGGATGAGATGCCTTTCCTGAACTTGAGTGATAGAAGGACTTTCTTGTCACAAGCTCTTTGTACCCTCGATGAGACAGTTTAAGCCGTCATCGACCATGCTGTGCACACATACACAGCTGTACTGAGACTGCATCGGCTTTGACTTTGAATTTCGCTTGATAGTCTTCATCCCTCCATCCTCCTCCTCCCCGGCCCACCAGGCAACTGACTCCTCATGACTGAATCCAATAGCTTCAACAAGCCTTCCTGCGTAACAACCACCTCTCCCTTATCGGAGATCAGATCCGCAATTGCATGCTGCTGATCAACCACAGAATTGCACTGCCCGATACTTCCTCTCGGATGACTCTCAGCTCGAGGGATCCTCACACATCCATCTAACCTCCGCACCAGATAGAATCCCTTGTAGAATTGCTTGTTGTATCGACCTCCCGTGGCTTGGGCAAGCGTGCTGAGGAAATTGTCCTTTCGAAACTGGGCTTCGAAAGATGTGAGGTCTAGGGATAAGCTGCGATCACAGATGGCTCTGGGCTGGGCTTGAGGAAAGTGGCAGGAGCCGAAACCTGAGATGTGGAGCTTGCGGATTGAAGAGATCTTGTCCAAAGGCATAGAGGCGAGCCAGTCTTTTAAATTGTCCAGGGTGAGGTTATCGAGACGGAAGGTTATGTCTTCGATGGCGGGAAGCATTGGCGTGAGCTCAGCGCGAAGTGTCCGACAGACACGAAGCAGTGTGTACGGTGATCCGAAAATTATGGGCTCATCGGCGTATGGTATGGCATTGCCACGAAGTTGAAGATGGTACCCGGTGAGCCACACTAGTTTCGAGCCAACATATCTGGCATCGTAGGCCAATTCGTAAATCTGTAGGCGGAGCTCAACTGGAAGTGACAGGATGTGAGCGCGTGTGGCCATTCTGACGCCGTCGTGCCAGGTGATGTCGCTGATGATGCCGATGTTTTTAATGCTTGGCGATAACTGTGAGATAACAAAGATCGCGGTGGAAGGATTGTCCCTGCATGAAGAGCCGAAGTCTGCTTCCCTCGTTCCCCTTGATCGAGAGAATTAAGATAAGTCTTGGCAGAGAACTGCATAGTCACGACACAATTGGACGCCCGCAGCATACCTTCACCGATGCCGTCGAGACTCAAAGCATTCAGACAGTGTCGTTTGCCAAGCTGTTGATTCAAGTAAGCTTCAAATCATGCTTCTTGGGAGACTGGCCCGGCTTTGGCTTGATGGGATCGGTACTGATCGGTAATTCCAAATGGAGATTCTCTTAATGAATGGAGATGTGGTAATCCGTCTTCACTGTAGATGCATACTGGTATGAACATCTTCAAAGAGAATACAGATGATAAAGTGTAATTCCAGTAGTTTGAACGAGGATCGACGATAGATAGATATATGTGAGTCTCCTCTCCTCATGTCTCCTCGTCTTCCCAGAGGCCTTGCATCTCATAGAATCTTGGCAACATGGAGAATGCTTACATTGAAGAGAAGAGCAATACTCAGCATGTCGAGTCTCCCGATATTGAGAAGCTCAATGCTCTTGATGCTGATTCGACCGCTGATGATAAGGTCCAATGGACTCTGAAGACGATCATTGCCACAGCCTCGCTCTGCGGTATCTGGACTGGTATGTGAACCAATAGTTGGAATGTTCGATGATCACTGACTTGACATCAGGCGCACAAATCCCACTTTTCTTCGTCGGTGGATCGCTGGGCTACATCGTACCAGACTTGGGCTCTCCTTCGGTCAGTTCCTGGTTGACTGTTAGCTATACTTTGGCGATTGGTGCCGTCTCTCCCTTCTGCGGCTACCTTGCCGACATCCTTGGCCAAAGAAACGTTGTACTAGTCGGTGAAGCATTGGTGTTGATTGGTCTCATTATCGTTGCGACTGCACATGGCTTTTCACAGGCCTGTGCCGGGATGGGCATCATCGGCGGTGGTGCTGCCATCACCGAGTTGACTGCTCTGGCTGGGTGAGTCGAGCCGATGTCAGATCTTGATTGATTGCTAAGATATTCCTGACAGCATCGCATCCATCGTGCCGGTCAGAAAGCGTGGCACATATTTGGCGATATGCACAGCCTTTCTGTTCCCGTTCACCCCATACGTGATGTACAGCCAGCTGATCTCAAGTCGATCAACCTGGAGATGGACAATCTGGCTTTGCCTGTAAGACGATGCCATATCGCTAATCGCTACGTGTCCAGGGCTGACAGAGAAGCAGTATCTACAACGCGCTTTTCGGCGTTGGAATTTTAGCGACGTTCTTCCCGGAGCCAACTGTTTCCCAACGCGAAGATAAGAGAGACATTCTTCGCAAGATAGACTATATCGGTGCTCTCCTCTCGATCACTGGAGTGTCTTTGTTGTGAGTATATATCAGCTCTCGAGTGGCGGAGCCATCGTTTGCTAATGGTAGCAAAGCCTTGTCGCTCTGGGCTCAGGTGGCTATACCCATAGCTGGACCAGTGCTTATGTACTTGCCACTCTTCTAGTTGGCATTGCTCTCATGGTCGCGTTCGTCGTCTGGGAGGCGAAAGGCGCAAAGTACCCTATCGTGCCAAAGGAGCTGATCACTGGCAACAACATCATCTGGAAGGCGTTCTTGATTGCATTCGTTTCAGGAATGCAATTGTACTCGCTGCTGAACTTCTTTCCACTGACCTTCACAACGCTGTTCGATCCGGACCCGATCCAGGTAGGGTTGAAGGGCCTGGGCTATGGTATTAGTACCACAGCTGGTGCTGTGACGGTGAACGCGCTGTTATCAGTCTTCAAGGGCCACAACCGAGAGCTGTTAATTTTCTCTACTGTACTTATGAGTAAGTCCAGCTGTGTACTGAAGGACCTTGCCTAACACGGCTAATCAGATGACAGCGGCTTTTGGCGGCGCGCTCGCTGCTGTGACACCAGATACGCCTGGAATGGCCGTCGCCCTGGGTACGATTGCGGCATTCGGCGTAGGAGGAGTATACATTCCGGCGGCCACAGTTGCTCTCGTCGCTTCGCCCGATGCTCTGCTGGCCACTACTGGAGCACTCTCACTCTCTGTGCGCACGATTGGCGGCTCGATCGGGTATACCGTCTACTTCAATATTTTCTCCCAACGCCTCGCAAAGCGCCTTCCGACAGCTTTGGCGACAGCTGCTGCCGGAGCTGGTATGGCCATGTCTGAGGTCCCTGCTTTTGTCCAAGCCTTTGCCACTGCTCCAGCGACGGCGGCTAGTGTGCCAGGAGTTACGCCTGAGATCCTCGGAGCCGCGACGCGTGCATCGCGAGACTCGTATGCCTACGCGCTGTCCTATGTATGGTACGTGTCAATATCGTTTGGCTGTGCATCGGTTCTGGCAAGCGTATTCTTGGGCAATGTCACCAAGTACATGACGAATCGCGTGGCTGCACATATCAAGTGATTTGATGTTGTGGGGAGGATTGGCAAGAATTGGATGGGTTCGTGAACGGAGGTGGTTCTGCGTGCAGTGAAGTCAAGATTGAAGCCTCGTCTCGGGGTACGTGTAGTCAGAATCCAGAACAACACCTGGAAGCAACGTGAACATCTTCGCGGAAAGAACGTGTCTGTCTCTCGATCTGAACTTCCAACATCCAAGCACCATATGTCAGCATCTTCACAGGGCATTACAGTAGTTCCTTATGAGAATCACGTCCGGGGCCCCAATCTCGGAATCAATGGCGCAATCTGAACTCCAGCTTTCGACATCAATGCCCTACTGCTTCATCAATGTCAGCGGACCTGCATACTCCGACTCCTGTCCCTGCGCCACGGGAGCGTCAAATTGCGTTCTCTAGCTAGGTGTCGTGATGACTGCAAGATAGCACAAGAGACGGTCTGATGTCGTAATTCTGGCTCATAGCTGATGCCTTTCGGCCGTCCTTGTCTTCGTGTCATAGATAAGTACAGAGGATTCCTTTCTCTCTTTTCCTCCTTCAAACGACGAAGTTGAACATCCTACAGTAAAGTGATGCCTTCAGCTACGACCCATCCAGATCTTCGCACCCGAAGCACACCCGTCAAGAATGGCATAGAGGAGCCGCTAAAGGATACCCAGACGAGGCCACTCGCTTCCACCGGATCCTTGGACCAGTACGAAAGCTTTGATGTGACCAACATCATCGGCAGAGAGTTTCCAACACTCCAGCTCAGCCAAATCATCAACGATGATACAAAGATTCGCGACCTTGCTATCTTGGTCTCCCAGCGCGGCGTTGTTTTCTTCCGTGCCCAAGACCTGAACATTGAGGACCAAAAGCTCCTTGGGCAGAAGCTTGGTGAGCTCACGGGAAAACCGGCCACGTCTGGACTTCATAGGCATGCACTTTACAACTCAAAAAGAGGAATCACAGTCGATGAGCATGGAAAACAACTCGACGATGAAGTCTCTGTCATTTCATCGGAGGTACGCAGGCGAGACAACCTGATTACCACATCGTCTTCCTGACATGGATCTAGCAAAATCGCAGATACGACAATGAAAGATACAAAGCCGCTTCGAAGCATTTGGCCACTGAGGGGTGGCATGCAGAGTGAGTTGCCCAAAGCCATCCGCATGAATCCGCTAAGCGTACTCATTGTAGTATCTCCTTCGAACACATTCCATCAGACTACGCTATTCTCAAGATAACCCAAATACCCGAAGATGCCGGAGGCGACACGCTTTGGGCCTCAGGCTATGAAGCCTATGACCGCCTGTCGCCAGCCTTTCAGAGACTTGCCGAGTCTCTCACGGCCACTCACTTTCAACCAGAGTTTCTTAGGACTGCGAAGAGGAATGGTATAGATCTTATTGATGGAGAGAGAGGTGCTCCACAGAACGTCGGGTTTGACTTCAAAGCCAGCCATCCCGTTGTTAGGACCAACCCAGTCACTGGGTGGAAGTCTCTATTCGCTGCTGGTGGTCAAGTCAGAGAGGGCTGGATCGATAACGTCAACCCGAGGGAGAGCGAGATCTTGAAAGACTACTTCCTTCAGGCTATTGCCAATAACAATGATCTTCAGGTGAGATTCAGATGGAACAAGAATGACTTGGCGATTTGGGATAAGTGAGTATACATTGACATGAGCTGGAGGTGATTGCAGGCTAACGTGATCGCCAGTCGATCCACTTTCCATACGGCTACAAATGACTATCATGGAAGTCGTCAAGGAAACCGTGTAGTGTCATTAGGCGAGAAGCCATACTTCGATCCGAACTCAAAGTCGAGACGTGAGGCATTAGGTCAGGACAAATAGAGCTTCATATTCTACATCACTACTGTATCTTCTAAGAAGTACTTTTACACCCTGATCATGTCATTCATGCCCTCGTAGCTTCATTATTCTAAACAAGCCCACCCCTTGTACTCCTGCGCCCGAAAATCCGTCACCTGTCGAACCTCATCCCTTTTCTCGGCTTGCGCACATTATGTGATTTGCCAACAGCCAATCTGGACACTCTCTTGGGCAGCTGCGCGGGAACTTTTCCAGCCTCTATCATGGATATGTCGTAGTCAATATCATCAACCGCACCATACCGCACATCGACTTCACCCATTCGAGCTACGATTCCGCGAGGACCTGCTGCGGAGTTCACGTTCTTCAATAATGGTGCTCCAAATGCTTTGGCGATGTCCAGAGGGGAGAAGGAGACTAGGAAGTCGTCAGTATGGATCTTACAAAAGTCGACGATTGTGAATTTACCTCGAACTCCGAGCCTCCAGAAACCCCAAAAGACTGGCGCAACAGCCAGAATTGCGATAATTTCGAGTACCGCCGCACCAGCGAACCATCTCAAATCCGAGTGATACACATTTAACGTCAGGGTCTGATTTGCCGATACTGTCTGATTAATGGAGAGACCGTGATCTATGGTCTTGGAAGTCTGTTCTGCGTACTTTGCCTTTGCGGCAACGAGTCCACTTCTGAACGCCAGATTATTGAATTCTTTTAGAATATCCGCTGTGGGGTCCCGGAAACCAACATTGCATGCGCCAGTGGCTGCAGTCTCAATAGCATGATCTAGTGCGAAAACATTGAAAGAGTCTTGATGCGGAACGCTGTAGTTTCCCTGTACGCTTGGATTTCCTGGATTCGCTGGAGCGAGGGAGGCGTTGGCAAAGATCTGAGGTTCCAGGAAAGCTCCGAGGAGAGTGAAGGTCAAATTCACAACGGGCTGTGATGAGTCGACGTGGGTGTTATTCGCCATTGCGATGATACGTCCGTGGCTTCGGGTGAAGTCTACGACATTTTTATCGCTGATTGTGATATTGTATTCCATTATCGCGGGGACGAGAGTGCAAAGATGCTCTACGTAATTGCCAGTGCAGTTCGTGTAGTTTGCGATACCAACAAGTAGCTCCATTTCTTCGGGTCCATTGTGGCCAGGATGCAGAGCTGAGTCGTACATTTGAGAAGTAAAGACTGGCATATTTGCAACCTTTCTCGCATAACCTGATCCCCAGGTTGCGCTAGAATTCTGTAGCATGGCTGGAGTAATGGGCCAGCTGTGAACGCTACAATTTTTAATCATTACGCCCGGGGCTTTGACAGTCGTTTTGCAAGTTCCTTTGCACCCGGATACATCGGCAAAGATGGTACTGTTTGCCAGGTAGTCTTCAAGAACTGGGGCCGCCATGTGGCTAGTGTCGATACCGTTCTCGTCATAGAAGCCGGAGAATCCTGTCGGCAGTTCTGGAGAGAGCAGAAGATTTAAAGTAGTCGGCTTGGTCTGAGTCAATGGCTGGACAGAAGACGCCTTTTGAAGCAGCGGTCCATCTATAGCAACCAGGGTAGCCATGATCGTTGCAAAGGCCAACAAGGGCATTGCTTTGGCATTCATGATGGCACGAAAGACACCCTGGCCCGCCTCCCAGTTCTGTTGCATCTGGTTCACGGTACATCCTCTCGAGAGGAAATACCACCAGGCTATAGGAAGAGCTTGTACGAGAGCGAACTCCACCGAGCGATTGCAGATTGCGGTGAAGATGGCGATCCATACGGATGGTGAAGCGCGCCATGTGGCTGGCTGCTCATTGGAGCCAATCTGTGCTCCGGCATGTCGGTTAGTATTGTGACACACTGGGTTGACGACCACGTTCGACAGCTCACCAGAATCCCGAGAGATGCCACCATGCACGCCGTCGCGAGCAGGAGAGCACCAATGCCTAATAGTGGTAATGGCCGCAGCCAAGTCGGTATCCATGCTGGCTTCTCTTCGTCTGACCTCGATCCAAATTCCGTACCAAACGAAGATGTTGAGAAACTCCGGACTTGTGCAAAGAAGCCTCGTTTCTCGGCTGTTGATGTTCGTGTTGCTGTGGGAGATTGTGCTTCTGTCGTCCCGGTCTGTGGCCTTGCATCCATGCTGATGGCATTCCGCCGAACCTCATAAATCGCTATCTCATGGTCCATGGGAGATACTGGTACTCCATTCGGATGCACTGCCATGTTTGGATACGAAAACCAGTCTTACTGGAAAGATTACATATATGTAGGCAATATGTCAAACAACCAAAATTTCGGTCAACCAAAGAGCACGGACTTGCATAAGAGAAATAGTGGAATGCTCTGGTGCTATAGCAGTTGCACGCCCATGTCTGGGCTGCTGCTAAGAAAGAATTGAACTCACACCATAGCCATACTTTGGCCGTTATCGAGGATCCCAAAACTGTGGGCTAGTGCCAAGCGACCTATAAGCACAATGCTTGATGGTCATGGTATACAGAATGAGCAATTGCTGCGTTTCAGATGGGTAGACTGTCCGGAGCTTGGGAGCCGTGTGTCTTGAAGTGGGTGCAACAACGCAGCAGTGGCAAAGGGAACGCGGGCGGTCGCTTGCAGAAGCTTCCTTCTGGAAAAGCATATGAGGAGATGGAAGCAATGGTAGTCAACCGGTTGGACCGGATATGGAGTCGATAAATGAAGCCCTGGTTAACCTTGTCTATTCTGGTGGAGGCGAGTGGTCGGCAAAGGCAGAGGCCATCCTGGTCTTGAGGTAAGAATAGTAAGCGTGTTGGATCACGACAGTCGGTACCTGCCGATTCACCGCATCGAGAGAAAGCAAATGGACTGCGGTCAGGTAAGTGGTCTGAAGCGGCAAGAAACCAATAATGGCAGCGTTGGTGTGAGCACGCGAAGATGTGCGAGAAGAGAATTGAGGGCAAGGAAGGAGAAGAAATGAGGGTGAAGCAAATATTGATTGAGGTTTCCTTGTTGATGTGAGCGCGTGAATCCGCCCGCGGCCACATTGGCGGGGAATCGGACGATGCCGATGCCGCCTTCTCTCCTTCCATCTCTACCACCTACATTCACAATTTGACTCCCTACAAAAGGCATGCGCCTGTCTTCGAAGTTACGCGAGAGGAGTGACGACGCCCGCTATTGCCTAATACGAACGGGAACCGACAGCGACGAGCAGACGGAGGTTAAAAAGGCCTTCTGAAGCCTTGCGTACATGCCCGTCAAGGTGTGCTTCTGCATATCCCAAGACGCCCGAGAGCATATGAGTTTCGCAGCTGACACGAGCTGATTGCCAGAATCTGGCGCTTATGCAGGTCCCTTCACACCACTGACCAGCTTTCTGCTTATCTCGACCATACGTATCTGCAGCATCTGTTCTGCTTTCCGACAGCCTCTTCTCGCATGCAGGAACCGGACTAATGTCGCATTATACGTCTTGCACTCACCAACGCACTGGCGTACACCGATACGAAATCCCCCACACTCTACTACTATCTGGCGACTGGGATTGTCCAGTCTTTCAGAGGTGTAAACTGAGAGAAAAAACACCTGAATGTCACCTCGAGAGCTGCCTCAACGTTTGTAACGACCACGTGCCCGAGAGATTGAGATAGATTGAGCTGGACTGCATGCTTTGTGGATCATGTTCTCTCAAGCAGCTCGCTAGAAGAGTCTGCTGTGACCGCGCCTCCTTCATTGGCGATGCTGGCGCCATCTTCCTCGTTTCTGAAAAGCCACCGAGGCGAGGGACATCATCGCTCTGCCGTCTGACGACAGTGAGCTTGATGTGCTCAGAGGAGACGTTTCTTACCGTCGATAATCATTGATCCTCTCTCGCTAGTCACCACCCATTCGCGATGTATTCTCGACTACAAGTCAACCTCAGCCCTGTGGGACCTTCTCTCGCCTCTGTATAGCCAAAGGGAAGGGAACCACAACGAGGAAGGACGATCGCGGCATCAGGTACCAATGCCGAAAGCTTATTCAAAGCAAGCATCGCAAGCAGTGCAAGTGTTTCTTGGTTCGCACGCTGTTAAGGAACACGTTTCCCTGCAGCATGGACGTGTCAAGAGTCAAGTTCTTTCTCTTCCTTTTTCAATTTACATGTTGCACTCTCCAAGGCCCAACAATGGCACGATCGGGATCGCTCAATCTGGCATTGCGGTTGATGAGGGAGCCAGCCACCTGTACACTCACAGACGTCATTACGGGATCCCCGCCTGTCGCTAGACATTGCTTGGATCCTCTAGATCCTGCCACATTTTGGCGCGACTACTGAGAAGGCTGCATTGCCGACACGTGCAGAACGCCGTCGTAAAATTTTGGCTGCGGTGGGATCAGTTTTGCTGAGAAAGCCAGATCGAGTTCGCTCGTTGCTGCAGCCATGATGCTGCAGCCATGATGGAACGGATGGAATACCAAGACGGCAGATGGTAACTTGTGCCGGCATGATCTATATAACAGAGAGGTCGACCATGCAGGCACCCCAGTCCTTATCTCTCGCCCGTTGAGAGCTTTTTTTGACAGCAATCATGTCCGCTATTGCACTCGCTTCAGTAGCTCTGCTGACATCGGTCAACGGTTTGCCTCAATGGGGTTGGGGTCCTCATGGCAATGGAGGGTAAGTACTTGATAGAACACCAAAACTTTTGTCGATGTGCCTAGACTTATCACCGAATTGCAGCCCGCCTGGCTACGGAGGTGGTGGTCAAGTACCACAGGAGAAGTATAATGTCCAAGTGGGACCACGTCCGTACTACCTTGTACAAAACATGACCGATGGCCCTTTGAAGACAAAATTGGAGTCATGCGAGAACATCGAGTTCGAAGTGACCGGATTCGTACGTACTTCCACTAATCACACCCTTCTGTTGTCTGAGACACTTGCTGACTGTTAATCTGTCGACGTAAGACCATTGGCCACCGCGGAGGAGGTACCTTGCAGTTTCCGGAAGAGACTGCTCAATCAGAGCAAGCTGGTGCTCGGATGGGCGCAGGCATTCTGGAATGCGATGTCAGCTTTACCGGTGACAGAGGATTGGTTTGCCGCCATTCTCTGTGCGATCTTCACACCACTACAGACATCTTGACTCGACCAGAGCTCGCGAAGAAATGCGTGGTTCCATTTACGCCTGCTAATGCAACTGCACCTGCCAACGCTGTTTGTTGCACTTCGGATATTACCACCGCTGAATACGAAAGTCTGTGTGGCAAGCAAGATGCATTCAATGCCTCAGCTTTGACACCTGAAGACTATCTTGGCGTTGCACCAGATTGGCGCACAGAACTTTACGACACTTGCGGCAAAGTCCTCACTCTGAACAGCTACATCGATTTGGTGGAGTCGCTGTCTCCTCAGCGCAATTATACTCCAGAGCTCAAGACTCCTCCGCTCCCATATGTGCCAATGCCGTTCCATGGCTACACTCAGCAACAGTACGCCCAGGACTTCGTCGATACTTTCAAGAACCGCAGCATTGACTACTCGCGAATCTGGCCCCAAAGCTTCTTGTTCGATGATGTTGTCTACTGGCTGAACAATGACCACGAATTTGGCAAGCAGGCGATTTTTCTTCAGGAGTACGACACGGCTGCAGATATCGCCAACGCCACTGCCAATCTTACCGAAGTCCGCGCGGCTGGTGTAAACATTATTGGCCCATCTATCCCAATGTTGGTGACCACAGGTGGTCCAGACAACGACACTATCGTTCCAACAAACTACTCCAAGGCGATCACCGCACATGGGTTCGACATCATTGCCTGGTCCTATGAGCGAAGTGGACCTTTGGCTACTGTCAAGGCAAGAGACGAGTACTACTTTAGCAGCATTGCCGATATTGTCTCGTACGATGGACAGTACTACAATCTTTTGGACGTCTTGGCCAATCAGATCAAGATCAAAGGACTGTTCACCGATTGGGCAGCATCGGTGACATACTTTGCCAACTGCTTTGGTCTATCAGGTCCGCAGAATGTGTATACTTAGAAGATAATTTGTGCTGGATGACTACATGACCTGAAAAATGTATGACAATTTATGGAAGTACGTACAAGAGATACGAGTACGAATTTTGCGGCGTGAAATGAGAGCTCGCCGAGTCGGTAATGCCAGCAAGATGCGAGATCGTTCTATTCTAATCTATATCGCTCAGGCCTTGATGAGGCTCTACTTCTCGGGCCAAACTTCCGTCTGAGTGATTCCCCTTCCACCTGGTAACTGCTCACTCTCCCATTAAGCAGCCCACGCAAAACCCGTAGACCGTCCATACCTTGACCTTGACCTTGACAACACGATCCAGCCAATTTGGTCATCATGCAAATGCCGAAGCTTGGATACATCTCCTGAGCTGACTTAATCCGTCTTTTCCGATTAATAATCTCATTTCCTCGTATCATTATCCCTCATGTATCCAATGAAATATCTCACTAATCCTAGTATACAATTGACCCTGCTACGAGGCAGAGTGCAATAGCCAGTAAAACATTCGAGATCAACTTCGCCGCCGCCGAGGATGCCTTCTCGTCGGTATTGATGGATGCAGGAGCTCCAGAGCCAGCTGGGCAGGTCAGATTGAATGATGGTGTCGTAGACAGATCTTCGCTCGTAATGGCAAACTTTTGCTTGGAATTCAGGTCAGCGTCCTTTAAGGTATACCAGAAGACAGAAATCTTTCCGAATAGATCAGCACAGCCCAAATTGTGCCAGTAGCCAGCCATGTTTTCAGGCGATGCCACAGCTTCGCCCCAAGCTGGGCCGGTGTTTGAGTATGGCCAACCAGTTTCAGTCACCTGTAGCAAACATTAGCTTCAACGGATTGAGAGATTGAGTGAAGAAGAGCTTACCCAGACTGGTTTGCCTTGCGACACGTTCAATGTTTTGTTGTAAGCATTCTGGAAAATTGGGACCGCATTCTCAAAGGTGTTCGGTAGTCCGTTGTTGACGGCTGTATCGTTTTCGTAGAACGGATAGAGATCAGTTCCAATCCAATCCACAGCATCGATGACCGCCGAATTGGATTCGTTCACCCAAGCTCTCCAGGTATCGACGTGTCCGATCGGCTTGTCGGCGAGCAAAGTTCCTTGAATTGCTCTTCGAGTCTCATTTATGAATGCAACGATGGCGTCAGGACTAGCACCGATACCTGCGCCGTACAATTGGCCTAGACTGCCGTAGCGGTACAAGTCTTCGCTGCCTACTGAAATGCCAATGACAAGATTGGCAAAGTCGGCACCGTACTGATCGAGAGCGTTTTGAAGACCGGTCAGTTCGTTGGTGATATTTGGTGAGCCTGAGCACCACAATCCTAAGAGCATACTCGTATTGGTCTTGATTGCCGCTGGGAAAGCAGACAGTGGATCAGAGACGGTATTCGCTTGGACATTCGTATACAGTCTTGCTGTATTGAAAAGTCCTGGAGAGAAGGCAAGCTTTTGCATAGTTTGGAACTCCTTGGTGAAGTCGTCTTCGGTCTTAGCTTTGGAATCGGTCATCTGGGCACCGCTGTTAAAGCCTTGGTAGATTCGACCCTCGGACGAAGAGGATACATTTTGGGCGATGCTAGTGCTGAATAGCAAGGACGAGAGAACGAAGGTGTTTCGAAGAGCCATGTTTGGTCGATTGCTAAAACGACTGTCTGTCAGAATGTGAGCGACAGTGGTGTATGAGAATTGTTGACGATGATGTTTACAAAAGTCGGAAACGCTAAATCGCGTCGTACGGCTGAACTTGAGTTCTGTTTATCTGACGGCTGTAGGATTCGGAGGATTGAAAGCTGTAAAGGTGCAGCTTTAGCTACAGCTCGGCAAGCAAGATCTGCAGCAGATCAAAGGAGAATGCCGATCAGTAACCGGAACTGTTATATAAATGAACACCAACCAGGGCCCTTGACAGCTGAAGTCTACTTCCCCAGTCGTCCTCGTTTGGTCGTGGTTGTTTGGGAGGCGGCCGCAATGTATGCGTGGACTGTTCAGGTACCGTACTGCCATGGAGAAATTGATGGTTTGCATAAATAAATCATCAGCGCATATATTTCCTGTTTGCTATCTCATCACATGCGATCTGCATGCAGGAGTATACAGATATAGAACATCTCCAGGTCGGAGTGCATTAGTGAGTGGGTAGCCGCGCTGTTGAGAACACACGATCCATAGCAACAGGGCCGCCAGAGCTGACGCCCATCATCGACTCTGGGAGTTTGGTCATTGACTGATGCAATTTGCTGAGGCCAGATGCTGGCATCTTTATCACGTGCATCGCGCTTCCTTGTGAAGAGGAGATTGTAGTAGTCGTCCAAATCATTGGCCTGCGAACTTCTGTCATCAGTCTATTCAAGACTTTCACTTGTAACCTTGAGTGTCCATTAAACAAGCTGGCTGCAGCCATATCTCAAAGATCTTTGCTGTCGTTCGTTCCTGCGATTTCAAGAAGGACATGAGCATAAATTGCTGAACACCTTTCGGGCACAGTGCTTGCCGACAAAAGGTAGCAAAGCTGGTGCACAGAAGGGAGAGCAGTTGCAAGCATTACTATTGTAGTAAGTGCGAGTGATAGTTTCAAAGTCCAAACGACTGGACTTCTGTACTTGAACCTCAGATTCGCGACATTGGTGTTTTACTGGCGGCGAAAGGCCCGAACCGCGGTCGATTTTCCAGGCCGCGGACTCCTTCAAACCGGTGGTGATAATGAACGTATCAGAAGTGCTCGTTCCAAAACAACTTCCAGTGCTAAACCAGCTGGCGCCCAGAGAAGGAGATGTTTTTTTCGGTTTCTCGCACTCCACGTCGCATATCCCGACTGACCGCTCTCGTGAAACGTGATACCGAGACGTCACTTTCGAAAGTGCCAAGTATCTTTGCTGCAAAGTGAGACGGGCTTCAAAGTCTTTGGATGGCTGGTTCTCTCATTCAAGATGATTCCAGGTCTTCCTTCAGACCACGTGGAAGCAGTCGCAAGCAATGTTGAGAGTCGTGAGTAGCGATTGTCCTGTCTCAAGATTGCTGCGGCCAAAAGCGAGTCTCGCCGCATCGGCGATCCGCGCCGGTGCATACGAAGACATTTGGAGAGACAATGGATCCATGTGCAATGCCTTGACCGCCGATTTTCGGCATGCCGAGTGCCTTCATCACCTTGTCCAGCGCAGAGAGACTTGGCAATTGCTCGGACCGACTGTCGAAAATCAGTCCCAACGTGCTCCCTTGGCTGGAGTCATAGACATGTACGCTTGGATCGTGAGTAGATAGAGTAGGCAAGGACGACTGAGCGAAGCAGACGAGGAGAGTAGAAAGAGACTTGGGTACGATCGGGGATGGCAGCTCCGCTTCTGCCGAGACATTCTGTCTGGGCCGTCAGCCATCGAAAGCCAATTCCAACCTCCTTGATCAAACCGAGCCTTGCCTTGCGACTCACGTTTCATCCTCCCACCCAACTGCCGCCAGGCTGATATGGCTTCCCGTGATGGGCTGCCACATCCACCCGGAGATTTACCAAACATAAGCGAAGTGCTCGATCACTGGAACAGAAGCAACTACTCGTTACTGTGCAATGATGCTGCCCAACGAGAGGACTAGAAGTACCGGCAGCCCGACTGCCGACTGCCACGTCTTGAAACTGGGAAATATACTCGCACATCAGCAAGGTTTATCCCATTGCAAGACGTTCGCCTCGCGGAATGAGAAGCCGCAAAGTCTGTCGAGTGCGCGATGTCGCTGCAACGTGGACAACCGATCGCCATGTTCGAGTCGCATCGCTGGCAGTGCTGGTCGCCGTGTAGCTCGCGCTCTCCTGGACTTTCCGGCTGGCGGATTCGTGCTGCATACTCAACGATAAATGCCTCCTTGTCGGACAGAGTCTATTGAGGATCCTCGTACCAACCGCTCGGCACTGCCAGTCGTAGTGTCACCTCGCATGTTGCTTATGAACTAAGTGCATCTTGTTCTTTCTCACCGTCTTTGAGCTGCTCAAATGGGAAGGACATCTTGCGAGCGCGCCGCGCAAGTCGTTTCCTACTAACTCTCTGTGAAGGCTGGCACCCTGCTGAAGCCCAACATGAACTACTCTAATATGATAGAGGAAAAGGCGCTCAAAGTACGCATTGAATCCTGGCCCATCGCCATGGAGAGACTCTGTGCTGACAGATATGCGCTGAACAGAAAACATTTATCGTCGCGACTTTGGTATCAACGATTGTGGGCACCTTCACCGCATCCATAGCTCTTCATGACAAAATCAAGGAGAAGCAAGAGAAGGCTGCCAATGCAAAGAAGCAGCAGCAGGGCGTAGACAACAAGCAGGATACCGGTATTGAAGAGCTTAAAGCAAGGCTGGGCGAGTTAGAGAATAAGGCGGATAAAGGGAAGGAAGAAACGGTCAAGGACAAGAAGCCGTCGAAGTCACGGTCAAGATCACGGTCCAGTGATCGATCCAGGGCGAGTAGCAGACGGAGCAGAGCGCGAAGCAGAGCACCACGGCGGGATAGCCCTATGGAGAATGATAAATTTGCGCAGGCCGCAGACAAATCCAGAGCAATGCTCGAGGAAACGTACGATCAAAATGTTGGCCAGCTAGGCCAAGACTACGCGCAAGGCGATCGTGAGTGCATTTGAATGTACAACACAGCTCACCAGCCTGCTAACTTGTCGCCAGTCGTCACGGAAAATGCGCTCCAGAAACAAGTGATAGACTTGCAGCAGGTCGTGATCAATGTTTTGCAAGGCGCTGTCACAGACAATCGGGCGCTCACAGAAGACGATATGCGTCAAATAATCATGGCTCAAGACAAAGCCCGGGACGGTTCGATCTCAGCCTTGAATGCGCAGCGTGATCGGTTGCTCGCGGAGCAGCAACGGAAAGAACATGGAGAAAAGCCTTGGGACGATATCCCACCTCCGCCCACAGCTCTACCGCCTCGCAGCGAGCCCATGAAAGCGCTTCCACCGGCGGAGACACCTCAGCTGAAGCCTTGGGAGCGGCAGCCGTCAGATCGGAAGAGTATTTACGAGCGAGAGCCAGTTTTGGCACAACCATCAAGGAGGAGCTCTTACCGGCCAGCACCACCTCCGAGTAACGGTCGGGAAGTATATCCTGATCCATTCGCTCCACCACCTTCGAGGAAAGCATCCAAAGAGATGTACGAAGATCCCTTTGCGCCACCGCCCTCGGATAGAAGACGAGAAAAGTTCCCAGATCCGTTCGCAATTCCCCCTGCAACTCGGTCCAAAGAGAATTATCCAGATCCTTTTGCGGCGCCACCCTCAGACAAGAGAAAGGGCGAGAAACATCCAGATCCATTTGCTGCGGCAACCATAGGAGCAGGAGTGGCGACAGCGGCAGCGACGGTAGCAGCAACGGTAAAGTCCAATGCTCACCGAGACGATCCTCCACGGAGAAGTCAATCTTTTCGCGAAGATGCGCCCAGAGGTGCGCCGTCTCAAAAGGGCGCTCCCTCAAGGATTTTGCCGGACGAACCGGAGTGGAGACCTCCGCCACCACCCATGGGTAGAGGAGCACCAGAAGATAGCAGAAGTCGGGCTCCGTCTCGTGCCATGTCAGTACGGGGACCTCCGCCGCCACCAAGCAACTGGGATCCTCCGCCCAAGTCCCGACGAAATTCGCTTGCCCCGCCAGCACGAGCACAAACAGCACCTTCTAAGACAGCCTGGGGTCAGCCTGATCGCCCTCAAAAGGCCAATTCAGACCCAGTCAAATCGGTACGAGCCCAATCTGTAGCTCCACCTCGTCCACCAGAATCGCCCATCAGACCTCTTGTCACGCAGTCTCCACCACTCTCGCAACGCTCGGCGCGAGGTTCTCCTCCACCAGGCCCCAAAACGATCAAGTCCTTGCCCGCACCGCCTCCTCCCCTCTTCTGCCGCTACGCCAAAGACCTGCAAAGAGATCCGGCTCGTCCTCTTGACAAAGCATTCTCGCGGAGCGGCACGCACGCTTGTCCGGCATGTCACATTTCCATCCCTGTGGATACTCGCGATGTATGGGTACTCTCAACACATTTCCCCAAATCTAGCAGCAAGTCAGAGAAGGTCAAGAACCGAGATTATCGGATGGATGCGCGATTCGTGGTCAAATGCCATACAGCTGATGGCCGAGCGCATTTTGCGTGTGTGTTATGTGATAAATGGAGAGATATAGATTGTATTTGTCGAGACGTGGATGCGCTGGTGAAGCATTTGGGAACTGCGCATACCCCGGATGAATTCGAAAAGGATGGGGATTTGGTTAGGATGAAAGATGGAAGTGTTGTAAAGAGCAGTACGGGAAGGGAGATGGCTTTGGCTTGATTGAGACAGGGCTGGATCCAGATTGATCAATGGTGGGCTGAAAGGTCATTTGTTCAGGTGTTTTGAATCGGGCGGTGGCATTGTGATACCCCATTTTCTATAGGCAACCCAGATGTCTTCATTCTACATCCATTTGTGCATCCATCCCGACTCGATTGTGCGATCGTAAAGAACCAGGGCTCACTGTGAGCTCGGTATCTACCTACTTGTTGACAACGTCTGACCGGCGTCTCCCGTATCGCGGAGGCGCAACGTGGTAGTTCTATCCCTTGCGCCCAAGCAAACGTCCGTTCCAATGAACAGCCTTAAATCTTCGAGCGCCTCCCTCCCAAGATTTTTTTCAATCATGATCATAGTACTGGCAAGCCGACATGAGACACAATAAGTTTGCATCAGGTCGAATCGTTGATCAAAACGGCTTTGGAGGTGGATCAGAAGTCCGTGAAGGCCGATGAGCCGGGTCTCTGCTCAGCTGACTGTAGGGCTTCGGGGACTGTGTCTGCTCCGGTGATCGATTCATTTGCTCGCGTGTACCAAGGTCGTTGACATTTATCGCCACCGTTTTGGTGATACCACTAGCTGCCATGATGTGTGTTTCCGAACCATCGTCATTATTGGCCTCTACTTCGGTCTTCATATCAAAGTCGTCCCTGCGAGCAAAGTTCGTCCGGGTGCTACGCTTAGTACTGTTTGACTTCAGGTTGGACAGCTCGGACGACATGGCTTCTGGTTTGTGTCCACTTCGGCCGCTCCTACCGGTGCCAGATGCTGATCCGTATTCACCAATGAGGCGAGGAGCCACGTGTCGAAGGAAGAGTCGCAAGATAGGGAGGCAGCCACAGATTATGACCAGATTGCCTTCTATACAGATCCACATGGCCGGCGTTGACAGATGCCACGACATGTCGGTAGCTTTTACTAGTGGCGGCATCAAGCAAAGACGGATCAGAGATGTGACCATCGTGCTGTGGTAATTCGATCAGTTGATGGTCTGTTGTTGTGATCTAAGATACAACTTACAGCGAGCCAACACTGAATATGAGTATTAGACCGATTTTCTGTAGTTTCGGCACTTGTAGCTTGACGCGCGTTAGAAAGTATAATATCTGCGTGTTTCGGAGGACTGCGTACCTTGATGAGCATGGGCATGGGAAGGAACTGTCGCGTTAGAATTATGCGATTAGCAAGACTGTTTGATCGAGTGCCAATGTGGGCCAGAGTCTTACCAACATTAGAATATCTGAAGCTGCATTCAAGCCTGCAGTTGCGAGATAGATCTGTCCTCGGTTGATACAGTGGCCTTCTGTGATGGTGACGTCCCAGACCCGCTTCAAGGGAGTACAAGCAAAGATCAAACTGAGGGCTAGTGATGTGCTGAACCCGAATACCAGCACCATCGTTCCGTATATCGCGTAGGTAAACCACTTCTCCCTTGATAGCTTCAGGTAGAACAGTAGAATCGAGAACTTGGCTAATGCCATGACCGCAAGGTAGATCACAGCATCAATGGCAGTGATTCTCACAATCTTATTGAAGCTCGCGAGGCTCAGGTCCCACACATGTGCTCCGATGATGTTGACGGCCACTGATTTTGACGAAGGAGCTGTTAGTCTAGGTCTCGGCCGAACGAGTGTTTGCGCCCATTCGACACATACTGTAATAGACAATCGTTATTTGAACGACCAATGACATCATCTGAGTGCTGTTAGAAAGCGTTATAGATCGCATGCAGAATGGTTCCATACCCAAGCAACGATAAGCAAGACATCGTCAATCCCAAATATTCTCGCTAAAATGGCCTTCGTGTACACTCTGATAAGCAGGAAGCCGGTCGACATGACCATACCCACAATCGCCAGCACAATTCCGGCTGAGGTGTCCTTTGTGATCGGATCATCCAGATTGTTGGTGAACCCAGGCGGTGCGGACGCAGCTGGTATGAGAGCCGGATCCGTTGGAGTCGCCGATGCTGCTGCAGCGGATGCCATATCGACTTGAAGATACACTGATCGCCGGAAAAAGCAGCGATTCTAATGCTGGGTGACGTCCGTCTGATAGCTAATAATGCATATTGTTCGAGCGACAGAAAGGAATGCCATCGGGTCGTCTTTGCCTGTCCTGAATCGGAGAGACCATGTCTCTGGTTCGCCGATCCATAGTATCCTAGTGTTCGACTTCCACTTGAGGTCATTCAAACAGGCATGGCACGGCCTGTTGTAGCCATTTGGGGGCTGTCCAAAAGGATCTTGGCATGAAAACTTCAGCAGTCAATGTCCGGCCCGCCACTGAAGCTTTTACACTCCGCGAACTCTATAGCTTTTGCCCTGCACTTGCCAGATTAGCGGGTAAGTTATGGCGATGGGGTTGCATAAACGATCCGCGAGGCCGTACATCTTCTACTGCTTAGTGGTCGTGAGGCAAAGCTTATCTGGACGACCCTCACACCGCACTCGTGAGCATGCCTTTGGTGCCTTTGATGGTGAGAGTACTAAATCCACCATAGTACGGTACGATGCTCAGGAACTACCCGCAGAACATGATTCGATCGCAATTTGACGGACTACAGCAATGTTTTTCGGAATGGAGAGCTTTTCCTCGGACCACAAGCAGCCATATGCTAGCATTCCTGTTTGGGTTGATGTTGTCGGTCGTATATGTACCCCTTAACCCATTTACTGCTCCCGTTCGCAGAGCAGAGTCGAGGTTTGCCGGAGCTAGATGATATGGGTCCCGAGCCTATACCATTACCAGGCAGAGCTCTGAGGGGGTGCAGTGTTCCGCCGCCATGGTACGGATGTTCAGCAGATGGCGAATTGTGTTCATGTTACGCTCTATAGCATAAGGCAGATTGTGGATCAGGCTCGAAAGCCTCGGAAGGCACCTATTTGATGCCAAGGATTTATGTTGAATAATGTCCCCCGGACCACAATCTCTTCCCAATCGGGATGCTGGTCAATGAAAACCAGAAACAAGATTTGGTTGTTCCGAGATTCCGCCAGCTCTATTGAGCAAACGTACTTTGCAGATTATCCTAGATAGCCTTGCCAAAGTGCCCAGCGGTTGCTTGTAAGGAGGCAATATTGGCTATGTAGTCTCTTCGATTCCTCGTCGTCGCGTGGAAAATCTCATTTGCACAACCAACACCTCAACATGAGGGCGGTAATCCACATCAGGGTCTTCATTCGGGTTATTACGGCATGGTCAATCAGCCCCGTATTCGCGCAAGAGAATGGGCCATCTCATTGTGTAGGACAGCAGATCCCGTTGCATCGAGTATGACCACAGTTAATGACATTCCAGTGCAATGCGCTCAACGATGCCGGGCTCGGTGAAGCGCTTGTATATTCTGGTGTACAAGCATACGACACTGATCTGCAGAAGTATTTCTCCAAAGCGGCAGTACTTTCGCCACAATGTTTTGTGCAACCTCGGAGTCCTGAAGAAGTGTCACTGGCAATAACGGCGTTGGTGGGAGCGAATAAGACCTCGCCATGCCGGTTTGCGATTCGGTAGGTGCACGCGAATGTTTGGCACGGCGGTGCATAGCGACGTCCTCGGCTTACTCTACTCAGAGGCGGAGGCCATACTCACTTCCCGGGCGCAGCTGGTATTGAGAAAGGCGTCACCATCGACCTTGGCAAGATGAAAGACGTTACTTATTTCCAGGAAAATAGTTCAGTCTCGGTCGGTGCTGGTGCAGTCTGGAGCGATGTCTATCAAGCGCTAGATAAGATCGGCGTAATGGTTGCTGGTGGCCGGGCGTCGTCCGTTGGTATGGTAGTGCCTTCTGCTTCGCAGCCTTAGCTGACGTTGGGCTCGTTTAGGCGTGGGTGGTCTTACCATTGGAGGTGGTAACAGTTACTTCGCTGCGAGATACGGCTGGGTGTGCGACAATGTCCTGCGATTTGAAATAGTACTCGCGAACGGTACCATCGTCACAGCGACCAAAGATGAGTATTCAGATCTGTGGCTTGCTTTGAAAGGAGGCAGCAATAATTTCGGAATTGTGACTCGCTTTGACTTCTCTGCATTCGAGGGAGGAAACATGTTCGGTGGCGTCGTGATGTACCCAGGAACGACTGCAGACCAGCAGTTGCAAGCTATCCTCAACTTTGGCGACAACATAGAGTAAGCATCGATCCATCGACCTGGCTGGCGCTATTCGGAATACTGACAATGCTCAGGAAGGACCCATACGGCTCAGCAATTGTCATCAGTCTCTTGATGTCGGAAACCAAGGACACCCCAATGTTCATGAATGCTTATGATTACACGAAACCTGTTGCGAAGGCTCCGGCTTCAGTATTTGGAGAGTTCCTCGGCATTCCTGGCAACATCAGTGATTCCACTGGTCTCAGAAATATGACGAGTCTGGCGCACGAATTCGAGCTCCCAAAAGATCATCGCGTCCATTTCAGTACTCTCACTTTCAAGAGCGACATTCGTGTGATGCGAAAAGCGCACGAGGCCTTCGAGAACGCGAGCGCGAAACTTGCCGCCGAGGCGATGGGAGACTGGGCCATATATACTCTGTATCAGCCGATCCCGAGACTGTTCTCCAAGCATTCCAAAGAGAAAGGCGGTAACGTCCTTGGACTGGATCGATTTGACGAGAATCTGATAATGTACGAACCATACCTTAAATGGCAAGGTGTAGAGCAGGACGAGCTCTTCAATTCGGTAGCGCGATCATTGCGGGACACGATCTCATCATATGCGAGAAGCATCAAGGCGGACAATGACTGGTTGTATCTGAACTACGCAGACATCGAACAGAAGCCGCTCCATGGCTATGGCCTGGAAAATGTCCACAAGATCCGAGCGGCCGCACAGAAGTATGATCCAGATGGCGTGTTTCAGTATATGGTACCAGGGGGCTTCAAGATCTCTGAGGTCCGTGACTCGGCTGTTCCAGGGTCGAAACCGTCTAGCACAAAGGTCGGCACAATCGCAGGTAGTGTCGTAGGAGGAGTTGTCGGAGTTGGGCTAGTCTTGGGCGCAGTGCTTTTCTTCCTGCTTCGAAACCGGCCACAGAAAGCGCCGCAGCTGAATAAGCTCGCAGAGCCGGAGCCGGAGCCGGAACCCGAGGTGGTCCATGGAAAATCGGAGCAGCACTGAAAGTTGGCTCGTTCTGAGCAGTGGGTTGGGAAGTCCAAGTATGGTCCTGCTAAATCAATCTGGCGCTTTCCACAACAAGCCGGAGGTTCATCTCCAATCTCCCGTCAAACGGTATCCATCCATGTGGTGATGTGTAATGGTCGCTCTACCTGCCTGCCGGAGATGGACGACGACAGATGTAGATGACATTTACACATGAAGCTGGTGTTGGCGATGTCCGACGCACGAATTGAGGCACTCGAAGGCAGGAACTATGGAAGGATTCGTTAGCGGCTGTCTCGGCCAACACTGCCGAGACGAACATCTATCAACGCGCTAAGCCCTTTCGAGCGTTGTTTCATGATTCGCCCTAGACTTCAACAAACATCCCTCATTCAACTCACAGTACTTTTCGACAACATCCGATTCCGGCCTTGTCAGGCAGCATGGCATTCAGGGCCACTACTTTCGCTCTCACTCACTGCAACAATGCAGCATTGAACCTATCGAGGAACGACCTCCATGTTCGCACGCCGTCTGTCTGCCGAGCGGTATCTGCACCCTGGCAATTGCTGTAAGTGGTATCTTTTGTACAGTACATATCTATTTACCTTATCTGTCTCCACACTGGTGTCGCGCTCGCGGCCCTACTACCCGGCGAGCAGTCATGTCTTTCCCACTCTTTACCTCTAGTTTCGTTGGTCCTTGTCCAGCAATACGATGATTCCATCTTGGAGCCGGCTCCTCGCAGTCGTGCGAGAGAAGAAGCAGAATGCCAAAGGAGCATTTGCTAGTAAAGATGCTTTTCGAGAATGGATCCAGGTCGCCGAGACTGCTCACGACAAGCACGATGATGCACGATCCGGACAGACTTGGTCGAACAAAGACCTCGAACCTACGCCGCCCGAGAAACGCACCTGGAGATGGTGGAACTACGTTGTGTTCTACTGGGCGCTCTCCTTTGGTAATTGGACGCTCGGTAGCACGATGATCGGAATTGGATTGAACTGTAAGAGAGAAGAAGTTGATATGCTAGCAACGAGCGCTGACCTAGGACCAGGGTGGCAGAGTATTATTATAATACTGCTCTCACAATTCATCTCCTCGCTTGCAATGTTCTATAACTCGCGTTGCGCAAGTGCATACCACATCGGATATCCTGTCGTCGCCAGAAGTGTCTTCGGCATGTGGGGATCTTACTATTTCGTTGGAGCCCGAGCTGCTCTAGCGATCATCTGGTAACATTCCTCCGAGATGTTTTGATATTCATAGCTAAAGGTTGATATAGGTACGGAGTCCAGCTATATAGCGTAAGGAAGCCCTTTTTGGCTCTGCACGGATCTCGCCTCGAAACCAACTGTCTCAAAGATTGCTGCTATCTGTTTGGCTAGCAGAAGATTTTGTCTTCGGGGCGGGGACCTGTGAATAGCTACCATTTCGCTGCGTTTGAGAGACCTGCTAACGCTTCTGCCCTTTTCTTTAGGGGGCCTCGCTTTTGGCCAATATGCTACGTGCTGTTTTCGGTCATGACTACATGGACATACCAAATACTATCCCGGCAAGTGTTGGCATAACGTCCGCAGGAATGCTAGCATTGTAAGTATACGATCTTGCTGTGGGAACGAAAACTGACGATATCTATCAGCTTCTTATTCTGGCTCATACACCTCCCTTTCACATTTTTCAGGCCTTACCAGATCCGTGGTTTCTTCTGGTTCAAGGTTATCATCATGATTCCCGCTGTGCTCGGACTATTCATCTTCTGTATGGTGAACACTCACGGCAAGATCGGCTTGGAAACCATTAACCCTGCTGCATCGACGGGCTCGAGTGGATGGTTGTAAGTGTGAAGGGTTCAAGCCATCTACCATTCCTAAGATGCGTACTGACATTGTATCCTGCGCAATTTGTAGCTGGATGTATGCAATCAACTCCGGAATGGGCAACTCTGCAACACTGATCACAAACCAACCTGACATTGCTCGCTGGAGCAAAACCAGAACTGGCGCGATGTGGAGTCAGCTTCTTGCCAACCCTATCGGAGTCACTCTTTCCGCCAGCTTAGGTATCTTGGCCACCGCCGCTATCAACAATGCTTGGGGGTTGGAGTTATGGAATCAATGGGACCTACTTGATGCCATCATGGACCGGTATTGGTCTGCAGGAGCACGAACAGCAGTCTTTCTCTGCGCTACCACTTGGTGCATCTCTCTTCTCGGTACCAACATCGCAGCGAACATGATTCCATTCGGGTCCGACAGCACGATGCTCTTCCCTAGGTACATCACAATACCTCGCGGACAACTTATTGTCCAGTTTCTTGGCTTTGCCATTTGTCCCTGGAAGATCATGGCCAGCGCCGGAACTTTCACCACATTCCTGTCCGGATATGGTCTCTTCATGGCGTCTGTCGTCGCTATCATGATTTGTGACTACTACATCTTGACTAAGGGCAATGTCTTCATCCAGAATCTTTACGATGGATCCCGCGATAACAAGCACTACTACTATCATCGAGGGTGGAATGTGCAAGCAGTAGTAGCATACATCGTCGGGATTGCACTACCGTTCCCAGGATTTGTTGGCACACTAGGACCGCACGTGAGTATCGCAGCTCAAGACCTAGGACATCTTGGATGGCTGTTAAGCTTCTCGGTGTCATTCGTGGTCTACTTCGCGATCTGTCTCGTCTGGCCTACTTGCAATCAAAAGCTGGTCAAGCAGATGAAGCTAGAATGGGAAGAAATGAGCTACCGCGACAAGGAGGTTCTAGATGGCGAAGTTATTAGCCTTGAAGCTGAAGCCGAAGAGTTCAAGATTGGTGAACCAGGTGAGAAGTCGAGAGCACGCATTGGCGAGGAGACGCTGTCTTCTTTTTCATAGGCAGAAGGTATGTAGTAGAAGAATACGTCTCGTAAAGAGACCAGCCACTCATTCAGCTTTCCCTCACCTCGCTGCAAGGCTGCCAGGATCATAGTGTAGGACGCCGTGCCCTCGTATACGTACCAATGGAATTACGGCCTATACCACAGGTGAAAAGACCAAGATGCTCACGACTTCTCCAATGTCTCCGATACCTCCGCGAAAGTTTCACAGAGCGGGGATGAACGCGGGCCAGGGTTGAGCCCTAGCCCTATTAACGTGGAGTCCTTGCCGACAGATCTCCACGACAACAATAACGCCTTCACAACGATGATCCAGATTCCGTGTTGAGGATTCGGTATATACAGATCAAGCGCGAGAAATTCTCATCCCTTGCGCTATCTTTTCGTTGAACTCTTCGCGAGCACAGCGGCGCCAAAATGTCCAGCAGGCTTCTGGCTAGAGTTCTTGCTCTGTCACATATACAGCAAGCCCCTCTGAAACCCCAGGTACGGAGTGACTAAATCTATGGTCAAAATGAATCACTAATCGATACTCATAGGGGTTCTCTGGTGACATCTACAGTCGAGCACATCCACCTTCAGGTGTTCATCCGCCTGGCCCAGCCGAAACGCCAAGCATTCAATGGGAACCAGACCGCTATGATCCATATGTCTGTGAATACCTGGGTCAAAATGGTTGCTGGTTCCCATCCGAAGTAGAGGAAGGCCCGCCATACATGGGCGTGGAGTTTCCCCGGAGGTCAAAAATCTGTCTGGTCCCAGCCTGTGGAGACCCAGATGGCGATGACGCGCCACAAATTCTGGAGGCATTCAAGGAGTGTGGCAATGATGGCCATATCATCTTTGAGAATACGACCTACTATGTCGGCACAGTCATGAACACCACTGGTCTCAGGGATGTAGATATTGAAGTCAGAGGAACCCTCCTCTGGGATACTAATATTCCGTACTGGCTTGCGAATTCCATGCCCATAGGCTTCCAGAACCAGACTGCGGCATGGCATCTTGGTGGCGAAAATCTACACTTTTATGGACATGGATATGGTACCCTCGATGGTAATGGCGAGACCTGGTACGAGTTCAACCAAGGCGTGAGCAATCGACACGGCAGACCTCATGCCATCCTCATAACGAACACCAAGAACGCCGTAATTGAAGGGCTACGCTTCATCAAATCCCAAATGTGGACAATGACAGTGGCTCGTTCGGAAAAGGTCCTTTTACAAGATATCTACGTCAATAACTCCACTCCAGACCCTGCGGCTCGATCGAATGTCAACACGGATGGCGTTGACACTGTGTACGCGAATAATATCACTTTCCTTCGCTGGACGATTGATAATGGAGACGATGCTATCAGCCCGAAACAGAATAGTACGAATATTTACATTGCTAATTGTACTTTCGTGAATGGAATGGGCATTGCTGTTGGGAGTATAGGCCAGTATCCAGGACAGATCGAAGTCATTGAGAACATCACGGCTGTTGACATTCGATGTATCAACAGCGGGTATGGGGCTAGGATCAAGACGTGGACTGGCGAGACGAGGGGCTACCCGCCGAATGGAGGGGGAGGTGGGATTGGATATGCAAAGAATCTCACGTTCAAGAACTTTCAGCTCGAGAACGTGAATCTCGCATGGTCACTGGCGCAGTGTACAAGCTACAATGGCGCACAGGGTGGTTGCGACACGAGCAAATTCCAGGTCAGTATCTCATAATCAGACTCGAAGTCGGCGACTCACGTCTTGTACAGATATCCGATATCCATTGGGGCAATGCAACCGGTACACTGAAAGGTGACCGTGTCGCGACATTGCAGTGCTCGGAAGTCGCGCCGTGCTACAACATTGAACTGTCGAATAACACTTTGTGGGCTTTGGATCAAGATATCCCTAGCTACTCGTACCTTTGCGAAGGTGTCGAGAATACGATTGGTTTTAATTGCACTGGAGCTTGTAATGGGCAGTGTCCGCATGTATGATTTACCCTCGAGAATTCATGTGGGAAAGTTGAAGACTGACCCAAGCAGTAGGATTGATAGCCTTTTCCGTAGGTATGCGATGTCCAATAGCGGCCAGGCGGAATCTACAAGCAGTTTACATGATGCAAATCACCATCGTTTGTCTGCTCGACATTATCGCCTCTCGATGGTGACAGAGTGGGCACCAGTGAGCTTCCACGATGCTGGGAATTTGAGAAGCCGAGCGAGGCGAACGGTATAGATTTACCCTTGGACAAAGGACCAGGCGCTTCATCAAAAGTCGTTGATTGACGCAGACCGAAGATATTCACTTCCATGAAGCGTCGTGCTGCCCTTTGATCACACTTCGGCAAAAATCTCCAGATCAGTGCCTCTAGTTCGTCCACACAAATTTGGGGGTCGGATGAGTACGAAGGTGGCTCAGTGGCTAGCGCTCGGGGTCTAATACCCAGTAGTGCCAACTTGGCGGCTATTGGTCTCAATAGTCAGGCCAGTCCATATCGACCTCTTCTCGCCAGGCGCGGAACCCACCTCTGATATCCTTCACCATGACACCACCGTCACTGCCATTGCTTTTCAACAGATCCTGAATCGCCTTCGCAGCCAATTGACTGTCATTCCCGTTTCGACAGACGATGTAATAAGCGCTTCCGGTAGCGCTCGGAAGTGCGCCTGTCTGAAATGCTTTCTCAAGCCAAGCATCAGCGCTCCCGGTCCAGGGAACATTGACACTCCCTCGCAAAGCACACATCTGGTACTGTGTCTCGTCTCGAGTGTCGATTAAGGTGTTACTACCATCGCGCGGCATGCGAGCGAAGTCAGATGCTGAGATTCTGGACGAAGCAGGGAGTATGTGAACTGGGTGTGTCAGGCCGCAGAAGGCTGCATAGTCCAAGGAGCCAGACGTGATGCTATTGGGAGAGATTGTCGCTTGAGGGGAACAGGCTGCGCAGTTGGCGTGGCGAGTACGCATTCGTACCGAACGGAACTGCGGGTTGGAGTAGGCAGAAAAAATGAGCAGGGTCGGCCGGGTGGGCTCTTCTTGGATTTCATCCGGCTGAGGCGACAGGCCCATGATTGCCTCGAGCTCCATCTCGCTGCTCGACTTGGCTCGCACCTTGGGCTTCGCGGTGAGGACTTTGATGGCTTCGAGGGCTTGGAGCACGCCCATCAGACCGACGACTGGACCGAGGATGCCGCCTTCGCCGCACGAGAGTACGGCGTCTGCTGGCGGTGGTTTTGGGAACACGCAGCGGTAGCACGGGCCGCCACTCATATCTCCCTGCGGGCGTGGTGGATTGTTGAGGACAATGAGTTGCCCTTCTGACTTCAGAGCCGACGCGGACACCAGAGGTTTGCCTGCTAGGACGCATGCGTCGGATATCAGGTAGCGAGAAGTGGGATGATCAGTGCAATCAAGCACCAAGTCATACTGGGAGAATATGCGGAGTGCCTTCTCGGGCGACAGGTGGAAGTGGTGGCGCTGATAATTCACGAGAGGATTCAAACTACCGTGATTGATCAGAATTGAAATGTGTAATGTGATGTGTGGTATACAGGGTGCGGTGGGTCGCTACGTACTCGCTGAGATACTCGTAGGCACTGTCCACCTTGCTCTTGCCGACCCGCGTAGTGCTGTGTGCTATTTGGCGATGAAGATTCGACACTTCGACGACATCGCCGTCCATGAGGCCGAGCGTGCCCACCCCGGCGCCTGCCAGATATGCTGCAGCCGGACAGCCCAGGCCGCCAACACCCACGACCAGCACTCGCGCCTTCTTCAGTCGCAGCTGACCGTGTAGACCAATCTCGGGCATGATCATCTGCCTGCCATATCGCTTGTATTCCTCGCCCAGTAGCGGCCAGCGCCCACTGCTCACCGGCTCGGGCGTGACAAATTCTCGTTCGCCAATGCCTGACTCTTGTCTGATGGAAGTCGCGATGGCTTCAGGACTGCGACTACTGCCGCTCCCGTCGCCATCAGTCAGTGCCGACAAAGTCTCACCGATCCATTCGGCAGGGAAGCCGCCGTGGTACGAAGCCTCGAGAATTCGTGCAGTCTCGACGCGGTGCTCCGTCTGCTGCAGCTGCTGCTTGAGCGAAGCCAGCTGTGTTTCGGTGGCCACAATCTGTTTGCGCAATAGGGCGAGATGAGCATCCATCTCCTGTATCGAGCCCATTGTGTGTTAGTGCTGCCCTGCTCGAGGCTGCAGGTGGATTACTGTCTCAAGTCGCATGCAAAATCTGCACTTGTAGCACTGTGTTGTTCAAGTCGCGCGCGTGGTGCCGAGTGACGCACCGCAGCCTGCACTTGCCTTTGGCGGCACTTGCTGGCGGCGGCGGTCTGGATCTATCTTCTCCCCCTCACAACAACAACAACACTCCATCTCGTACACATGACACAAAGCACTCACTGTCCACTGCCCATGATGTGACGACTCCAAGATGGGAGGTGCACTTGTACTTTGTCGACCTCCACACCAACCGACTCATCATTCTACTTTCGAGACAGTCGACAGGATGGAGTCCTCGTCACGATCGCGGGCCACACGACATATGCACTGCGGAATTACCACTACGTCTTGCATACAAACCATTGTCTTCCACCTCCAAACTGGCCGTACGCTTCTCGCATTGCGTCAATGGCCAAGTCATAGTCGTCGATTGCGAGCCTCATCCCGGTAGCGAACTCTATATACGCCCACTCTGTTGCATTCGGCCAGGATTTCCACGCCTACCCGCTCGCCCATGCCAAACCTGTGCCAAAGCCTGAAACTCGATGCCCGGGGATTGATGCATTTTGGCATCTGCATTTGCTCATAATCACCATGTGAAGGCGCTCGCTCGCGAGTCGTAAGTATTTACTTCCTCCGTCCCAGCCTTCTCGTCTCGACCACAATCCTTCCGAATCGTTATTGGTGCCTGAGAATCCTTCAACATGTTCCGCTATCTCAATTTCGTCTTTCCTGTCTCTAAACCTGTCCCCAACTCAGACTTGGAAATGGACGTCTACTCACCCTCAAGACGCCACACTCACACCATAATCTTCCTCCACGGCAGAGACGACACGGCAGCCGAATTCTCGGACGCTTTATTCGAGTCACAGACCTCAGACGGAAGGCATCTGCAGGACCACTTTCCCCACGCCAAATGGGTCTTTCCCAATGCCCCCATCCTCATGAGTAGACGGCTCGAGATGGATATCTGTCAATGGTTTGACATATGGACCACCGAGAATCCTCATGATGGAGAAGACGATCAAGATCCCACATCAGCTATCGATGCAGTCCACAAGATCATTCAACAAGAGGCTGGAATAGTGGGAGCTCAAAACATCATCTTGGGCGGTATATCACAGGGCTGTGCAGTGGCCATACATTCCCTTCTCAAGCAAGAGAGGAAGCTGGGCGGCTTCATTGGCCTCAGCAGCTGGCTTCCAAAACCTAGCGCAGTCGCCAATGTCGGAAAGCGCTTTCCCTGCGCACTTGATACGCCTGTTTTTCTTGGCCACTGTTCCCGCGATACCGTCATCAATCTCAAGTATGGCGAAGAGCTTCGAGATCGACTCAAGGACATTGACATGCAAGTGGAATGGCACGCATATGACGACGACAAACATTGGATTAGTGAGCCAGATCAACCGTCGATGGACTCTTACCCCACCGAAGTGGATGATATAGTCGACTTCTTGCACAGGACAATGAAGATCGAACCGGGCCGAGTTTACGAAAAGACATCAATCGGACGTCCAAAGGTTCACCGCGCGCAAATACCGGATGTTGACTCTGAAATGCCTTGGATAAACGGCCCTACTCGAGTTCGCTTTGAAGGCGATGGCGAAAGCTCACGATACGTCATGTTTTGAGAGTGGTCATATCTGGAGCTTGTACTGCCGCAGGTACTCATAGATAGGCATCTCCGCGTCGACCATCTCTCGCAGTGCCTTGGCGACATCGTTTCCTGCTGCATCACGACCAAATCTGCTCCATTCTGCTTCTTCCTGGTCAAGGTCGACGTCTTGGAATCGCTCCCAAAAAGTCAGTCAACTGAGCAGCTAAAGTTGAGCGAAGAACATACCTTGTGCTTCCCAGTAACACCTTTAGTGCTCATCAAAGCGCCCATAGACGCTTCCCACACGGGATCTTCGAGCGACCAGCCATGACTTTCGCTGAAACCTTCTGGCCACTCATCTCTCAGGCCAGCAGGATCAATTCCCAAGACTTCACCAACCTTGTTAAGCACAGTGCGACTGTCGTTCACCAGATCCTCAGCATCGACAACGAGAGGCAATTCGATACCGTCTCGGGTTCGTCTCTCTCGACCGCGATAGTAATCGTGTATGATCTTCGTCCATCGCATGGATCCCAGAACATGGAAATCTTCATCAGAGGTCACATGCCCCTTGACTTTGGAACAACCAAGCTTGTACCAGCTGGCCCATACCAAAGCTGGATGTCGAATGAGGATGATGGGAGTCAAAGAGTTGAGGAAGTCGTCCGGCAGCACTGTAGGATTTCTTGCCACGTCCGGTTGGAGATCTTCCCTGAAACTCGAAAGGACTACATCTTCCTTCATGATAAAGAGGCAGTGCTCCTTCAGCCATGCTACTTTACCTTCCTCTGACTCAATGGCTTCCACCTTGCCCAATACAATCTTGTTCATCTGATCGAACGTGATCCCCCCTTTAGTGGCGTCCTTCGTCCCTTCCAATTGCATCTCCTCGGCTGCGTCACAATGCTTGAGCAGCCGCCCTAAGCGTTCTGGACCATTGTTGGATGGGGCTGCATACCAGTGTATGATCTGTGACAATGCTGGGTGGGGCTCGAACATGCGGCGAAGGAGCTGGGAGCATGTTCGTGGGGAGTCTAGCAGGATGATCCGGAGCTGTGGGGACGTCTCTTTCATCTTCATGGTAGTGGCATCTGCTGTATCTCTGGCTGAATCATTTATAGTCATGATTGAATGTAGGACGGAATCATTCACGGCCCGATGCGCTTGCATTAATATGTTATGTCAAGGTTGGATCTTGGACAGGGGAATCGTAACTTTTTATCAACCTTGCTGTTTCATCAAATTCGGTTGGCACACCGCTATGAGAACTGTCTGAATGCATCCTTCCGCGAATTAGTGCAGATATGTCAGCAGGTGATGAGCTGCAATGGATGCATGAAGACGTTGCCAAGAGCCTCGGATTATTATGCGAGCGATTCTTGTTCCATGATCGAGAAAGACACACTTGGACACCAGTACGAGTCATTGTTTATGCTCGACTTGCAGATTCTATGCGCTCGCCTCAGCTTCTGCCTGTCTACTAGCAACGCTGCCGCCTTTCCAGTTGTGTCTCGGATCGGCTTTCTTCTCAGCTTCACTCGCCTTGCCAACAGGTCCCCATCCTCCACCTCCTGGTGTCATGACAATGATACGCTCACCGGCTTGCATTGACGCGGTATTCTTCGCCCCGAGTGAAATGTATCGGACCTCTTCCTCCTCTTTCTTCGCACCATTGACACCATTTGTCGTTGCACTCACATCACTGCCGTTCATCTTGGGTACCTTCCTTACCCAAATGTTCTTGCCACACTGTGCATCTTCACCACCTGCAAGTCCGTAGGGATGGTAGACTCTTCGTTCCGACAGAATCGATACTTGAACCGGGATGCGAAACTCGATGTCCCTCACAACGCCGTCACCGCCACGGTGCTGACCTTTGCCATGACTTCCAGGCCGCAGCGAGAACTCACGGAGGATGACTGGATATCTCCTTTCAAACACCTCTGAATCCGTGATTCGTGTATTCGTCATATGCGTATGCACGCCATCAGTTCCATCCCAGGTAGAACCAGCACCCGAGCCGCCAGCGATTGTTTCGTAGTATCCAAAGCCTTTCACGCTCTTCTCTCCAGACACGTTTCCTCCGAACCCGAACGTCAGATTGTTCGTATCTCCCTGAGAAGCTGCACAAGCTTGAAAAGCCTTGAGCACAACATCAGTGACTCGCTGACTTGTAAGGACATTCCCGCCAACGACTGCGGCGGTTCCGGAAGGACTCAAGAAAGATTTGGGTGGGATGATGACCTGCACGGGTTTCAAACAGCCTTGGTTCAGAGGAATATCCTCGCTGATGAGACATCTCAAACAGTAGATGATTGCCGAGTAAGTCACCGCCTCTGGAGCATTTGTGTTACCATAAACCTCGGGTCCAGTCCCAGTGAAGTCGAAGATCGCTTCGCCCTTTTCTGCATCAATCGTGACTTTGAGTTGGATTGGTGATCCATCGTCCATGAAATCTATTGCAGAAAGATCTCGGCCTTCGAATCGTTTACTAACGTCTTTGAGAAGAGTTCGGACACTTAACTCAGCGTTGTCTTGGATATTGTGCATGTAAAATTGCACTACATCCTCGCCATAGTCTTCAATGAGTGTCGAAATGAGATTGATGCCTTTCTGATTCGCCGCGATTTGCGCTTTGAGATCATTCAGGTTGTCAGCTAGACATCTTGTGCCTGAGCATCCGGGATACTGGGCTGGTTCGTCGAGCAATAGTTCGGTGATGCGCGCTTCATTGAAGTGGCCCTCCGAGACGAGCTTTACCGTCTTGATTGCCGCTCCCTCCTGAAAAAGTTCTCGGGAGTGAGGTGGCATGGATCCTGGAAGAATACCGCCAATATCAGCGTGATGGGCTCTCGAAGCGACGTAGAAGACAATCTTGTCGCCAGAAAAGGCGGGCGTGATGACTGTAATGTCGGGGAGATGTGTTCCGCCGAACATGGGATGATTGGAGACTAGAACGTCGCCTTTCTTGAGTTTGCCTTCCCAGATCTCGGATTGTTTCTTCACGCAAGTCGACATGCTACCCAGGTGCACAGGTAAGTGAGGTGCGTTGGCTACGAGACCTCCGTCTGCGTCGAAGAGGGCGCAGGAGTAGTCGAGACGCTCCTTGACGTTAGTGCTGACGGATGTCTTTTGAAGTGCGCGGCCCATCTGTTCGGCAATGGCCATGAAGCGATGAGCGAAGATGGACAGCATGATGGGGTCGACGTTCTTGGTGTCCATCTTCTTCTCTTGGGCGTCAGTGTCACCCAGATTGATCACGACATGGGTGTTGATCAGCAATGCTGTGGCTTCCGGCGTGACGACGATGGTCTGTGTGCCATCTGCGATGATTGCTGGACCTCTGATGCGATCGCCGACGTCCAAGTCTTCGAGCTTGTATACTGACGTGTCTTGTCTTCCACCTTCAAAGTACACGGATTTGGTGCCATACACCTTCTCACCTTTGCCAATATCCTTGGCTTTGATCTCCTTGAGTTGCTGATCAACTGTCTTCTCCAGACCTTCGAATGTTTTGCCAATGCTCCTCACGCGGACATCGTCGACGATAATGTCCCGGTCAGGCAAAGTAAAGCCAAATTCTTGCTCGTGCTGCGCCGCAAATGCTTTGCCAAATGCCCACTCATCGCCGCCATATTCATCCTTACTTGGCTTGACCACCATGAGTGCCGATTCCGTTCCGCGATACCGCATGTTCAGGTACTCCTCGAAATGAATCTGCTCTCCCAAGAAACCCTGGTCTTTGAGAGTGCTCGTTGATCTCTTCTTCAGCTCATTCATCTTATTCCCTAGGTACTTTCGCACTTCCAGATCCTTGTCAGACCAGACCTTCGACTCCGGTTCCTGTCGTTCATCAACCACGTCTGCAAGCGCCATGCCGTAGGCAGAAAGTACTGAAGAGTATCGATGGATGAGAATCTGGGTAATGCCTAGAGCCTCCGCAATTGCCACAGCGTGTTGCCCACCTGCACCACCAAATGTTGCTAACCTGTGCTTGCTGGTATCGTGTCCGCGTGCTTCAGTCAGGGAACGAATCGGCCTTGTCATGGTCTCGTTGGCGATCTTGATGAATCCGTGCGCAACTTCATCTGCAGTCATCTCTTTCTCCTTGTTCGAGCCGGCGTTCTCCTTGTTGATCTGTTCGGTAAGCTCCTGAAACAGCTTCTCGCTCGCAGCCTCGTCAAGGCCTTCGTCTTCATTCTTGCCGAAAATCTTGGGGAAGAAATCTGGTAGAAGCCGGCCAAGGTAGAGATTTGCATCGGTGATCGTGAGAGGTCCATTCTTTCGGTAACATGCAGGTCCTGGATGGGCACTGGCACTCTCTGGTCCTACAACAAACAGTCCATTCTTCCAGAAAAGTCGCGATCCGCCACCCGCTGCTACTGTGTTGATGTCAAGCTGTGGCGATTGAATGGTTACGCCTGCAGTAGTAGTCTCAAAGACATGGTCGTATCGTCCGCTGCCATAGCGGCTGACATCGGTTGATGTGCCTCCCATATCGAACCCAATTACTGGGATCTTCGTCTCAGGATCGTAACTTGTCAGAGCGTATCCGACGACTCCACCAGCAGGGCCTGACAGGATGGCTCTCAATCCGCTGAAGCTGTCCACATCTACGAGGCCACCGTCAGACTGCATGAATTCGCATCTTGCTCCCTTCGCACCTGGTGCCTTCTTGACGCTCTCCGTGCCCAATCCGCCTTCAAAGCCTTTCTGAAAACCATCGATATATTTCCGAATTGCTGGTGTCAGGTACGCATCTGCGCAAGCAGACGTCGCTCTTGGAACGAGCTTAATCATAGGCATAAGCTCATGCGATAGCGAGACATGCTCGAAGCCAATCTCCCTCGCAATCTTGCCCACCAAAGCTTCGTGCTGGGGGTATGTATATCCATGCATGAGGCAGACTGCTATGCTCTTTAGACCGGAATCGAACACTTCCTGCAATTGCGTTCGTATTCTTTGCTCCTCGGGTCGCTGTAGTATCCTCACTGTCTCACCGCTGAGTCCTTTCACAAGCTCGGCATCTTCGCCTGCTTCTTTGATCGTCTTGGCGTCTGTATTGGTTCGCTCCGGATCTTCCGCATAGTCTTCTAATGTGACCCGTTCGTCGATCTCCACCACCTTTTTGTACAGGACCTCTGGTTTTCTGATGGCAAGGTCGAAGATGTTAGGCCGGCTCTGATTACCGATCTCTAGACAGTCTTTGAAACCTTTTGTGACCACCATAGCAATGTCCTCTCCTTTCCTCTCTAGTAGCGCGTTCGTAGCAACCGTCGTACCCATTCGTATGCTCTCGATCTGGCTCGTGTCTAGTGGCTCGCCTCTAGGAATATCTTTACCGGTGAAGCGCTCGAGCAATCGCCTGATGCCTTCGAGCGGCGCATCCTAAAGAAACGGCAGAAGCGTTAGCAGGTCTCTATACCCCGGCTAAGGTAGCCATGCACAAGTCTCCACCACGTAGACAGAAACTGCCTTCTGGTTCAACAGATAGCGGTATTGTTTCGAGACACACCTCGTAGTTGGCAGGATCCACTGATAGAAGCTTGATTAATACGTCGTCCTCCATCTTGCCTGTGCCTGGGTTTCCGACGCAATCCGTAAATGTACCGCCACGATCGATGGCTATCCGTATGCCTTTGGGCGAGGCGCCATTGACTTCTCCATTCGTTGTGGCTCCCATGTTGGACAGTGGATACAGACGTCGGTAGCAGTGCAGTGCAGTAGAAGAGAGGCCGTCCTGGAGGATTCTCGTGCAGTAGAAGAGAGGTTGTCCTGGAAGATTCTTGTGCAGTGTATAGAGAGGGAGGGAAGGGGAGAAGCGACAGTGGTAGTCTAGTTCGTGGGTAGTAGAGCGTGCTATGAGGCAAGAAACGGGAACGTCTGCGAGATGTAGGCGTGGGTATAAGAAGACCTGGTGGTGCTGAGTTCCAGAGGTAGTCTATCTCTTTGACAGCAGTGTATTAAAAATCACGACATGGCGTGGATGAATCTTGACCGGGCGTGAATGCGGCGGCACATGAAGAGTGTTGCCCCACCACACTGTCGCCGCCAGCCAGCAGCGATAAACAATACTGAGCCAAGGGTCTTCCTTCGGTCTGATGATGAGAGGTGCTGCATCGGCGAAGGAGCTGTCTGGCCTTGGCCGTCGTCGGCCGGCAAACATCTGGCCTCTGAGAAGCGGTCGGTCTTGGCAGATTTGACCGATGGTCGCAACTTCCATCTTGCCCTCATCAAACTCATCACTTGTTATCAGATGATGGTGATAGCGGTTGTCACAATAATAATCAAGTTCATTGCTTAGCACACGACTCGGGCAAGACAATATGGGACAGGACCAACGTGGTCTGTCGCTGCCGCTGGCCACCAACCGACCGGCCCGGTTCATCTACGCCCTGCGACCACAGCTATACACGTCTAAACCTTTGGAGGCATCTGCATCCAGCAACTGGCAAGTGGATATCTTGTTGAGGTGGGCTTCTCACCTTGTTCTCTCCCGTATCTGCTTCCCCAATTTCTCTTCCATCTCTACTCTGCTTACGACTGCTGCGTTGATCGCAACTTCCAATGAGCATCATGTCTGCGTATACTGTGCGTCACTTGGGCTCTGGACAGGAATATTCCAGGCCATGGATGCTTCTCAACCCGCATGCCACAGACACAATGACATGGACAGTAGATACTACAGCCCCAGCAGTTGAGGCCTTTCACAAGTCTCTCCCAGACTACAATGAAACAGAGTTGCACGAGCTCAAGAAGGTGGCCGCTGAACTCGGCCTTGCGCATGTCTTCATCAAAGATGAATCTACTCGCTTTGGCCTTCCGGCTTTTAAGATTTTGGGCTCTAGTTGGGCGACCCATAAAGCAATATGCCGGCAGCTTGAACTCCCGAACAATTCATCTCTGGACGATGTACGCCAGGCACTCACTGCGGCCAGAGCAAAAGGCACCGAGATCCGGCTGGTGACATGCTCTGAAGGAAATTGGGGACGTGCATGCGCTCGGATGTCTAAGATCCTAGGAATTCCGGTCACTATCTATGTCCCAGGCTTTATGAGTGAGTATACGCAGGACTTACTTCGTAGCGAGGGTGCAGATGTGAGGGTCCTGAAGGGTGGAAGCTATGACGATTCCATTACCGCCACAAGAAAAGATTCTGAAGAAACCGGCGCAATGATGGTGATGGATACCAGTTGGTCAGGCTATACTGAAGTGCCCAAGGATGTCACAGACGGGTACAGCACGATGCTTACAGAAACAGACCGACAAGTCGCTGCTCTCACCAAGCTCAAGCCAAATACTTTTTTCGTGGCTGTTGGAGTTGGATCCTGGGCGCACGCTGTAGTTGCTCACTCTAAGGCTGTCGACTCAAACAATCGGATCATTAGCGTGGAGCCGACAGCAGCAGCTTCTCTCAAAGAAAGTCTTCATACTGGATCATTGACACCAATCGAGACTGGTGAGACCATAATGGCAGGAATGTGCTGTGGTACGACATCGGACATCGCTTGGCCAGTGCTGAAGCATGGAGTTCATTGTGCGTTGAGTGTGACAGACAAGGAGTCCCACGAAAGTGTGGAATTTCTGAGACAACAGGAGGTCAATGCTGGTCCTTGCGGCGCTGCGACCTTGGCTGCATTGCAAAAGTATGTTGCTGGTATTGACGCCGACGAAAGGAGCAAGATGGTGGTGGTGCTCTTTTCTACAGAAGGTTGGCGGCAGTATGAAGTGCCATCATAGACGATGGCACGTTCTTGGCCCATGTCTTTTATCGATATGCACTTGTGCATTCAATAAGCATTGACGCGTCAATTGGTTGATTTCTGGCAATTTGAGATCCGAAGAAGCGTCGACATGGTGACATCAAAAGTGAAAGTGATTGAACGTTCCGTAACAGGATGCAAGGTGAGGATATCAAATTCTCGCTTGTTGTCGACACAAGCAAGACGCATACTGATGATTTTTGGCAGTCGATTCAAGCTTGTTACATAGCTAGCAGTAGAAAATGCTGTCCTCCTCGAAAATTATGATTACTGATGTGCCGTTGTGTGCTGACCGGCGCTTGTCATGTCATCCATTCTTTGCTTGGAGGTATATACGAAAACCCTTTTTGTCCGTGTCCACGAATCTTTGGGAACACCGAGCCAATGCAAATATCTCTGCTCAGTCAATTTACAACGCAGCAAGAGCGACCATGGCCACGACGGCGGAGATGCCGAAAGCAGACGCAGAAGAAGCAGCGGCACCAGTGTATGGGGTGATTGGAGTGGTGGTGTTGGTCATGTTGCCGCCGTATGATGGAGGTGTGGTGGTGTTCATTGGTGGCGGTGGACCGTATCCACCAGCTGTGCCTGAGCCGCTCATGCTGGTGGTATCGGTGGATGTGGTTGGTGCAGTATCCGCTGGTGGCGGTGCAGGCATGGAACCGGATGAAGATCCAGAACCAGAGAGACCTGCTTCAGCAGAGGCAACGCTTCCAGCAAGACCAGCGAATGCTGCAACTCCTGTCTTGACAGATGCTGAGATGGGAGCGGCCAGCTGCTGACCGATTGGTTGGAGCTCAACTGGAAGCTTGCCCAGGAGTGCTGCTGTGAAGTCTTCTGCACCTTTTTGTTGTTGCATCAAGATCTCATGGACAGCGCCTCCCAGTCCAGCCTTGACAAACATGTCCTTCTTCGAAATAAGATTGGTGATGGTCTTGTTGATCGACTTCTCCAGGTCTTGAACTGGCTGAGCGATGCCAAGAGCATCCTCTTGCTTGAGCTCTGGCAGGCCTTTGGCATCTGAAATGCCCTTATCGACAGCCGTTGAAAGGTCCTTGGCGGCGGATTGAATAGCGACTGCTTGCTGAGCGTCGCCATTGAAAGCTTCGACGGCCTTGTCGACAGCATCGACCTTGGAGACCAGACCAGAGATGTCCGCTCCCACCTGCTCTACTGATGATTGCCTGCGGACGACGTCGGCGAGAGCTCCAGAAAAGAGAAGAGCGTTGATAAGGAACTTCATTTTGGGCGATTTTGAGTTGCTAACGAGAGTACAGATCGTCGAATGGGTTATGTACAGACAGGTTGCAGCAACGAAGGTGAATAGTGCGAAAGGTCCAGATGTTTCAGGATGGCGCCATTGGGTCTCCTTTTCTATATACAGTACTCAACAACCTCTTGCAAGGACTTTGCTGCAACAGGACCAACTCGACCAACAACAATGCCTCGGTGTCACGTATCCACGACATCCGGTGACCGTGCTTCGTGTGTTTGAGTTTGAATGAGCAGCATTAACACTCTGGGGTCCCATCCATCACGACAGTTCATGCAGCTGTCACCCAGAAAGGCGCCCTGAGAGGTCCATGGGTGCTTGTTGAAGCTTCTGAGACTTTATACCAATGATGAAGTCAGCCAGAGAGCACGCACGTGATTGAGCTGGGAAGCCATTGGTTGATTCGTTCTTTCATTTGAGGTTGTACCAAAGTAGGAAACACGAGCAAGGCGACCCATGCCATGTATACTGTGCAATAAAGCGGGGGTACGAACAAATCTCAACCTTCGGCATCTTGGCCAGCACCGAGATGAATTCACATGAAGAAGAAGAATGTTCTTTCAAGGAGATCAGAGAACGCGAGAAACGGTATATTGCACGAGGCTGCCGCGAGGCTGACCCGATGGAATGTTCTGAGACTCAGCTGCGTCCTGTCATCAAACAATCCGGCTCAGCCACGAAGTAACCTTTCGGCACGACTTACGGCTTTTGACATACTATTGCTGGGACCAAACTTTGACAAATGGCAATCTCGTAGCTGTGTCCAGTGCTCCGGACCCCGAGGTCACGAGGACGCAAGACCACAGTCCCACCATAGCGAAGAAGACCACTAATGGCGCCTCGACAAGACGATCTTTGGCAGACACGGTGCTTCCCAGCTGGGAGGCAGTCAGCGTTTCTGAGGCCGCAATGAAGCTCGTATCAATCCGAGACCTCGATATGCCCGAGCTGAACGCTCGCCGATGCAGGAACTTGCTGACATGCAAACATTCAAACCAGCGGCTGCACCCAAGGGTTGGATCCGTGTAGCCATAAGATCGCGGGCTTGTGAGAATAATGCTGATTTCTAGACATGCCACCCTCGGGTAGTGTCGACAAGTGCTGGCGGGCAGAATTGCCCAAGATTGTTGGATTGTGTATCGCACACCTTTTGGATCTGCATGTTTTCGTCCCGATGTGTTGCGTTGACAAAATCGAGCTGTCACCGCCCACTGCTACCGCTACCTGGGGATTGTTCAAAGCGATAGTCTGTACCGCGGTTTCTCATACCTTGGTCCAATCCCGAGGCAGACCGAAGGATGCCAGACCAAATTGTTGGCGCATGATCCTCAGGCCGGGAATATTGTAGAACGCCACAGGGCAGTTTGCAGGAGGATTCGATGTGCGGCTGAAGCTAGATCAATAATATTCGGCGACTTGGTCAGTACTTTAGACGTACTTGTGGTTCGCATACGGTATTTAACTTGTGACACAACCCCGAGGCTCACCAGCAAGAGCAATATCGAGAGAGATATTATCGGCTGGAGGTATCATGTCAGTCAAGAAGGGCGCATCTGTGGATGCTCTGCTGCCATTGGTGAGCGGCTCAGTGCTCGCAGGTACGTCTGGACTTCTGCCATCGGTTATCACGCACTGACCTGACCTGGCGATCTAAAGGCGCAATGTCTGCCATCTCGATATTCTCAGTGCCCGTGCTGCTCGAAGCCGCACCAGCGCCTGCCCAGCTCTACCGCGGCTTTGTCACGCTCTTCTATCTGGGCCACCACATCTGCCCAGGCACGGCCGTTCTCACATTCGGACTGTACGCTCGAGCAGCGTGGAAGAGGTACACGAGTAAGCGGTCGTGGGCACTGCTTGCGGCGGCAGGAGTCGCAACTGTGAGCATTGTGCCCTTCACACTGCTCTTCATGATGTCGACCAATGAAGCTCTCTTCGAGCTGGAGGAGCAGAGCAGATCCATTGCTTTCACCGGGAGTCTGGACGCGGGCAAGGCTCTTGTTGCGAGTTGGAGTCGAATGCATCTGATGCGATCAATGTTCCCACTGCTCGGCGCGGCATTGGGTGCAACTGCATTATTGTGTACTGATTATTAAAGGCCCAAAAATAGAACAGACATGACACTGGTGCGCGGGCCGCAGATCCGGGCGGCCAACCGGTCGCCGGTGCACGTCCTTCCAGGTTCACTTTTCATTCTTATTCTCCTTGGTTCCTTCCATCTTCTCGCCGCCAAACACGCATCGAAAGGCAGGCAATGTATCTCACGAGTATACCTCAGAAGCTTGCTCCCACGCCAAGCTAGGAGGTAGTCCGCTCATACTTCGCTAGGGCGGTAACGACATTCGAGACGAGACTTTGAGGCCAAACCCTCAGCTTCTTGCGGAAGTCGTTAGTCACCATATCATTCTTTCCCATTGATCTGATTAAAAGTCGGTTCTCCACTCCACAGCATCGAATGGCACAAGGCAGCGGCTCCTCCCATTTCCTGATTCAAGCGCAGTGATCAACTAGCAATCACTATGTCTACGGGGATATGCATTGAGCGTTACTGCAACGGTTCACTTGTCAAGGCACTCGATACGATTAACTTGCCCAAGCTTCGAACCAGCCTCTTTGCTGCTGTTGTCCCAGTGTTGACTTGATCGAGCTGAGCATGTCGCACATGTACGAATCCCTGAACCATTCGGCGAAGTCATCTCAAGGTTCAAGACTACTGCACACATCGTAATTCAAGCCAATCGGGCTGCGTCCATGGAAGAGCGGGTCTCAGTCAGCTCTCGAACAGGCTATTTGATGCGGCAGAACCAGATAGCCGTGGCTGTGTCTCGTGGACTCGTTCCATACCGAGCATTGTCACTGATGATTGCATCAACTTCAGCCTCTGAGCCCGGTGTCGATATATGACCATGGACTACCATCAGATCCGTTAAGAGTTGCGTCTCTGTTTCCAACTCGAGTACTTTCTTCTGCTCACATCGATCACGGAGAATGACCGTTCCCATCATACGGCAGCGAGCCAAAGCTCCCAAGGTGAGTGCTTCTTTGATGGCCATCGACGTCTTCAAAGCGCTAATCTGTACGAGGTCCGCACAGGCTGCAAGACCTGTCGTGCAAGGCATCTGAAGTGCGATGAGGAAAAGCCAAACTGCGCTAGATGCAGAAAGTCTGGCCGATGTTGCGCAGGATACGATCCTCCCCGCAGCGACATTCAGACGCGTAGCCTTGCTTTCGTCCAACCGAAGGCCACTGGATTGTTCACTCCGCTGTCAGCTATCATGCCTTCACCATCTATCTCAGTCATGGATATGGACTTGACCCAAAGGGGAGCATATGACTTCTTCCGTTGCCAAACAATTCATCTGCTTCCTGGGAATTCCTGGCTATTGTCATGGGAACGACTCGCGCTTCGTGCAGGTGTTGAGGAGCCTGCAATCCTCCACGCTGTGATTGCCCTGGGTTCGCTCCACAAGTCCAGCAGTCCGGACTTCAGCAATCAAGAGCAGAGTCTCCACGATTTCGCACTCGATCAATGCAACAAAGCCATGACGTTAGCACGCGAGCATATTGCCAACATTGGGCCAGGATCGACGGATGCTGCTGTTGAGGTAGTCATGCTCATATCACTACTTCTCTTTTGCTTCGAAATGTGGAATGGTCAAGACACTCGAGCAAGCCTGCATTTTCAACTTGGCCTCAAGATCCTGTATGAGAGAGTTAAAGATCGTCATGGTCTTGAATCGATTGACGGCAAGCACCGGGTCAAGCTTCAACTCAAACCCCAAGACGACCTAGACATTCTGCTGCAGACCTTCGTACGTCTCGATTTGGATATGACGATTCCTGGTAGATCTGCGCCTTATCTACTCCCAACTGTGTGCGAAAAGCTGCCCTCGTTCTTCGAATCACTGGAGACCGCCACTGTGTATCTCGACGGTCTCTCAGCATCCATTGCAGAAGTTGCACAACAGCTACATGACATGGCCCTGGCCGAACTGCGTGACGAGGGAACTGGTTCCATGGACATAACGCACACCAAATGTCTTGCAGCCGTGAGGTCCCGAGCTATGGACATATCTTCCAACCCAACTCTAGCACGTGAAGTTCAAGAACTCAGGGACCAAATGCGAAGGTGGATGAACGCTTTTACTTCCGTTGAAATGACATCGGAGAACGAATTAGCTCATATGCTCGCCCAACTTCAGGCTTTCGGCCTTTGGTACGAGATCAGTACCCTACGAGAAACGAACGAAATGGCTGCAGACAAATGGCATGAGCAATTCGAGTATATCCTGAGTGTAGCAGAGTCGTACGTTGATCGACATCGTAAAGACAGTACAAGACCTGGTTTCTCGCTCGGCACATCCCTGGTAGTTGTGTTATTCACAATTTCTTGGAAATGTCGGACTTCTAAGATCCGACGACGAGCTCTGAGTCTGCTCAGATTGATCAACTTGCATGGTCTTTTCGACAACAACTGGATCTGCGCGCTGGCAGAACAAGTCATGGATATCGAACAGACAGCAGCTGCCGTCGGCGAACGATATCAATGCCACGAGATTCCGCAAGAAGCACGAGTAGTGGACGTTGAGATCTTCGATTGGGAAACTCCGGAATTCTATAAATGGGACACCGGGAATGTGGTCTTTGCATTCTACGATTGTAGAGGTACGGTGCAAGTTGCAGCGACCAACTTCTGCGTCTCACGGACAGGCTTGCCAAGCAACCTGAAGAGTAGTGTGTCATGTTCGAGTGGCTCGAGCCCGGTGCACCTTACGAGTGTAGCGGACCCCACGTGTCCAGATATCGAGCCGTCCGACGAACTCCCATTCTTCCGCCAGCTGAGGGACGGTTCTGTTACATGAGGAGCCAAAGAAGCTGAGCCTCTGCAATAGTAAGGCCCCAATCATACCAGAATTCCAAAGGCCGGTGCCCGACGGAGTCCACCCGAAGCGACGAATAGCAAAAATCACGGGCTCCACGCAATCGTTTCCGTCTCGGCTCAGGGCGTTTGATTTTGGCTCTGGCGTTCACAATGATCTTACTCACATTCTGTCACCTTGCGCTCGATCACACTTGTTAACGAGAGAGCCACTGTACAGCTCCAGACTACTTTAAGGTGAGCACACCAGTTGAGTAAAATCAGCGATTAAAAGTTGGTCACACCAGCAAGGCGTTTTGGTACCGGCAGCTTCTGAACTGTCTTGCGCCACAACAGGAATCAGATGTGAAGGAGGTAGAGACGAGATAAGGCGGCGAACATAGAGACGAATGATCCTTCCTTTCGATGCAGACTAGATAAATCAATCATGAGATACGAGATGTCCTCTTGGACCAGCGAGTGTACTCCAAAACCACCACATTACCGATGTTTCCCTTACAATCTGGATCTTGCCATGCTGATCTCCATTTCCCATACCTGCCGAAGCATGCCGTGTATGCTCAGTCCATATCCATTAGCAGTAGTAGGCCTGCGCGACGTTAGTAACGGAATAAGAACAGCATCGTGGCAAGACACGAATTGGATTAGTTCCGTGAGATGCTCAAGATAGGCAACTCACCTGTCCCCAAGAGTTGTAGCAGATTGACTGTCCATAGCCCGAGCTTCCATAGTACTGGCCGTTGTTTCCGTAGGACTGGCCATTGCTGTAGTATTGGCCGTTGTTCCCATAGTACTGGCCATTACCGTAGTATTGCCCATTGTTGCCATAGTACTGACCGTTGTAGTACTGTCCATTGTTATAATTGTAGTATGGGTATCCAGAAGAGTATTGGCCATTGTTGTAGTATTGGCCAGTTGAGCTGTAGGACGGATAGTAGCTGTTCTGCCCTTGCTGTCCTTGCTGCCATTGCTGGCCTTGCTGTCCCTGGCCCCACTGCTGCCATCCTTGACCCTTGTTACCTTGCACGCCCTTGTCGTCCTTGTTGTCCTGTTCAGTCTTCTTCGTCTGCTGGTCATCACGGGCCTGGATATTGGGTCCTCCCATGGGCTGTTATAGCAAGTCAATGAAAATCAATACACAATCCGCTCTTGTCAAGCTCACATCAGGGAATGGAACCGGAATTGGCTCTGGGCCTGGAGCTGGGGCAGCAAAGGCTCCTGCAAATGCCAAAGAGGCGATTGCGGCAGCAATGATCTTGACTTGCATTGTGATGAATTGGTAGATGGATGTGATAGAACGAAGGTCTTGATCGATGGGCAATGATACCGTTGCTTGAGTGTAGAAGCTGCTTGACTTTGCTGCTTTCAATAATTCCTGTGCTGTACATTGAACTCTTATACCATCTCTTTCATCGGCTCTCCAATCCTTGTGAGGCGTAGACCGCCGTCGCCAAGGCTGGTTGCGTCTACATCGTGCAATCAGAAGCTACAATGCCGCCAGATCTGCAGCACCTCGCCGCGCAGATTGACGCGTACGCTGCAAGTCTTCTGAGCTTTGGGGTCCATTCCAAGTCGTGCTATGTTGGAGAGCCGAGTATCATTTTCTACCCGGAGTTGAAAGACGATGCGATGTTCGGCGGACGCAAATGTCGTTTCATGCTGCCGTTCTCGGGTATGTTTCAGATCAACTGCAGCAGAGTCGACTTCCAGGTTAGTCGTCATGCCAAAGACCAGGCTGAGTTGCGAACTGCTAAGCACGTCAGTCGCCATGAGGATCTGAAAAAGCACGATTCTTAGTTGACATTGATCTGGCGTACATTTTGGCTCCAGAAGAGACCATGGCCGACCAGATAAGCATGGCCTCCAAGACAGGACTCTAATTCCGCTTCCGGTTCAGGGCTCTTGGTCGCAGAGAACGCCTGCTTGGCAAGGAGAGAAAGAAAGAGATTAGTCCACACAACACTACCTGGTCCATCTAATGCCCGGGGTACGCAGCCTGAAAAATGTGTTTCATGTCGTGCTGGACAGGGTGCGCACGGTCTGGAGTCAGAAATTCGAGCCTCCCTCAGCTCGGTGTGGCTTCTGCACAACGAGAGATATGGTGAACAGTGACCCAGCCTGAGAGTCTGGCGAGAGTCAACAAAGTCACGGGTACAGGCCTTTCAATGATACCAATACGGAGTGAGCATTTGAAAAGCCTGCTTCTTGAAGTCCGTAGCCAGTGTATAGGTCTTCGGTGGTCTGGTGATAACTTTGGGAAGCTGCATAATGTCCTGAGATGTTGCGCGAAACGTTCGCCACGTATGTCCATGACGATTAATGGACCTTACGCACGTTCTCTCGATGGCGGCTTTGGCCGCGATGAACAAAGCAATCTTCGCCGCGAGATCAGGTGGAGATCCGAGCCGTGGCCATGTCCGAAGACAGACGCCTGGAATGGATGCAGTATGGGTTTCATGGGAGCAGTGGGTCATGCGTGTAAATACTACCTGGGTACTCGGAAGAGACACCACGAGAGAGCCGCTGGAAGAGAAGAAACTATAGAGGAGGAAGTGAGGGAGTGGGCTGTGAAACAGAAGTGGAAGTGGAAGACATGAAATGAAATTAGGGTTCGCCGCGAGTCATGGAGGCCATCTCCTTTCCTTGGGGTTTGTCACCTCGGCTGCTATCTTCACAACGCGTCTAGAGTCTTGCCTCTTTAGACATTCCTTCTCCCATCATTATCAAATCCATCAGGACCAACAAACTCGCAAAACTATGTACACTAAGCATTAATTTCTGGTCTGGCAGCCGCATGCTCTCGCTGGACTCAGTTCTACTGTACAAACTCTGAAACAATTCTGATGCGCCGGCTCGCCAGCGTAGGGACCGCGCATTGCTCGGAACACATCCCGGCCTGGACTCTCATCAATCTCAAAGAGCTCACAGCGCGACAGCAGTCCTGTTAGCCCCGGGAAACCTTTGTTGCAGCCCCGACAACCAATCCTCTCCGCCCTCTGTTAACGCGTCCCAGGATGGACAACTCAAGCTCAAGATGGGCACCGCCAACGCATCAAGAAGGAGTGTCAGAGGCTTGGTCAGCGTCTTGAACAGGTTGTTCGTATACGACGGTGCCGCCAGCTTGACAATCTGAAGCGCAAAGCAAAGAAGATTATTACCTTCGAGCAGATTAGATAGATTCAGCAGTCCGCCGACCGGATCGGACAGGTCGACTCCGGCGAAGCTGTTGACACTCCCAAGGTTACCCCCAATGTTCGCCAGCTGAGGATATTGTAAGACCCAGGACACCAGGTCCAGGTTGAACTGGACTAAACCCCAATCGAGAGGCACCTTGAAGAAATTGTCTGGAATGCGCTCCCAACCTTTGTTGTATGTCAAGTTTGACCCGCTACCCGTCACTGCGAAGAAGCTTTTCAAGTTCTCATGAGAGAGTTGGCCATCAGGATATTCTGCCGAGTGGTTCGAGAAGAGTCGCAGAACGAAGAGATACCCGGCGTTTCTGGCAATGAAGCCCGTAAATGGCCCAAAGTAGAAGTCTGGATTTGTCGCAATGGATTCGTTTAATCGCCGCGCGGCGAACGTAGCCATGATCTCGGATGTGAAGGTCTCGCCAGAGCCTTCTGGAACCATTGAATACAATGATTCGAACTTGGTCAAATTCATCGTCCAAGCATCTCCGGTCACGTATAGATCGTCGCGTGTTGGGGACGAATCTGATTCGATCAGATTGTGCGAGTAGTCTAGCCCTTGTGGTGTGCCGAGGATCCCCAAAACACCACCGAGAAGATTCTGCACAGCTGTATCGTTCGACCCTATTGAGAAAGAGGGATCAAGTGAGAGAGGAGCTCCGGTCCAGACCACGCCCATCACCGCAAGTATAGTGGCCAGCTCGAGGCTCATGCCATATACAGTGTTGATCGCTGCGACGGCTTCTGTAAGGGAGGCAATGCCATCTCTCGAAATGTATCCGTGATTGGCGAGCGCATTCAAGCCTGAGACAAGGTCAGCAATCCTTCCATCCCGAAATCACGTCGGTGTCTATCTGACCTGGGCAAGGTCCTCTTTGGTCTCCTTCTTTTGGAGGCTGGAATGCATGTTGACCAGTAACATCCACTGGACTATCCAATGAGTTTACCAGCAGTCGCTCATGCAGATGATGGCTTGCATGCAGATGTGGCGTTTCTCCAAGGCGGTGTCCAGCGGCGAGAGCATCGAGACCAAGAATCAAATGCCCGAGAAGGGTGAACGACAATGTTGCAAGCATATTCATGACGCTGCATTACTCCTGTAGGTGCAGGCAGCTCTTTCTTACCAAGTAAGATGTTTTGATAGGTGCTTTGTCACTGGTGTTTCGCCTACACGGAATATCTGCGGCGTTGTGAATAGTCTCGTTTCTTCATGGATTGCAGCTTGGAAACGGCGCCGGTGGCTTTCCAACAACCAAGATCCTGGATAGATCCCAGTCCCGCGACCCCGGCCCGCGAACAGTGCTCACATTATACACGCTATAGATGCTTTGACTGTGCTAGCGATATTTGCGATCGACTTCACATCCCTTGGCGTGCTGATCCGTTCAGGTGCCGTCTCATGTGAACTGGAGCCGATGCGTGGTAACGGGACCTGCTTTCGCCAACAGCTTCCCCAGCTAGGTGGACTCCCTTTTGCTAAGATACTGACTACTGTCAGCCGTGGTGCTTCCGGACAGGCAAGAGGCCATGCAAGAGGAGAGTGGGCTGGGTTTCGAGAGCGTTTGGACTTTGAAGAGCTCTGCCATATCAGACCTCTTTTGCACGACATTCCCAGAGCATCTCCTTTGTTGGTCCTTACAACTTTGCTGAAAGTGTCATTCGTTTTTCCTTCCCTTCTCCGACAGCAGCATGAAGTGGCTTTTGGTTTTTGTGCTTTGCCTTGCCGACCTTGTATCATGTCAAAATGCTACTGCGGAGGCAGAAGCGCAACAAGCGGAGGTGCAGAAACTACTCGCCTCAATGCCATCCTGCGGAGTGAGTCCAGTTCTAGATCTTTCCCGGAGCCTTTCGCTGACACACGTTTTACAGCTCACATGTCTAGCAACCGCGATAGCAGCATCGCCATGCTCTGCGACCGATCTGTCCTGTAGTTGCAGTAATGCAACCATCACGGACCAGGTCACCTTATGCATTGCTCAGAGCTGTACCGTGAAACAGCAGTTGAGTAAGTCGTGTTTGCCCGACCGGATCCCGCTCACGAGCTTACGTGTTTCAGCGACCAAGAATACAACGGATGAACTGTGTTCCAAGCCAGTTCGAGACGAAACCGATGTGGTTTCTTACGCGGGTGTGATTGGCTGTGTAACTGCAGTGATTGCCTACCTCATCCGAATGGTCTCGAAAGTCTCGTTCCCATGCTGCGAAGAAATGCGGATCTACAATCAGCTATGGTGGGACGACGCAATCATCACCATTGCGATGCTCGAGATAATTCCTGTCAGCTGTCTCTCCGTCGTGCTCGCGAATGCTGGCCTGGGCAAGGACGTGTGGACCCTGCCGTTTGCGAACATCTACAAGATTCTTAAGATATATTATTTCGATGAGGATCTATATCTGACCGCCTTGCCAATGGTGAAGATCTCGATGTGTTTGACATATCTCAGGATTTTCCAGTCACCAAGGTTCAAACTGGCCGTTTGGCTGGTCATCGGAGCTAACATCTGTTATGGTATCGCCTTCCTGCTCGTATCCGTCTTCCAGTGTCGACCAATATCTTGCGCCTGGACTCATTGGGACCTGGAACATGTCTGCTCTTGCAACAACATCAACGCTCAAGGTTGGACCTCCGCCGCGTTCAACGTTATCGTGAGTATTCAGAGCTGAAGAGACACGACATGACGAGTATTTCCGCTGACTCCTGGCTTCACCCTCCAGCTTGACATTCTGACCCTGAGCCTTCCACTACCAATGCTGTGGCAGATGACCCTGAACAAAAGAAAGAAGTTCCTGGTCATGCTCATGTTCAGCCTAGGCTTCTTCGTTACGATCGTCAGCATCCTCCGCCTCCAAGTCTTGATCGAATTCGGTGCCTCGCAGAATCTGACATGGGACTACCGAGCTGTGGGATACTGGAGTACGATAGAGCTTCACGCGGCAGTCGTCTGCGCCTGTATGCCAGCGATTCGTAACTTTATTCGCCGATTCTTCCCCAGACTGATGGGATCAACACTCTCAAGATCCGCATCTGCGCATCTTGATCAATCTGGCTTATCTGGACCTACGGCAGTGGGCAGCGGGATGGACAAACACGAGGCAGATGTGACGGTTCGGCGACGAGACAGCGACGAGATCAACTTCATTCCACTCCGAGATGTCAACACCCATAGCGAGCCTCGGACCGCTAGTGTTCCAATGCATCGCCGCTATCCCGAGACACAGTCTGGCATTAGCTGGCTTGCAGACCAGAAAGACGATTCCATTAGAGCAAGACCAGTCTCGCCTCTGGATCGATGAGATGGGTTCATCGGGAGAAGAGGAAGATTCTTGGATTATCGACAGGAGTTGGCGGCATATGAGAAGATTCAACAATACCCAGGCATTCAAGCGTTCAAGTTCGATTTACGGCCACAGAAGGCACTTAGAGACATAGCATAATACCACTGTAGCCAGACAGTCTGCCAATCCAAGCAATGAGCTAGTGAAATCCAAGACACAATGCGAAATCGTCTCCGAGGTGTTGGACACAGAATCCGAGACATCTCCAGCTCACATCAAGCCAGTCAGGTCAAAGCACTCGTCTACAGAGTTTTGCAGGGGTCTTGGCTGCGGCGGTGTGATGGAAGCAAATCTAGAATCCCTGCCACGTGCTGGGATGCAAAAAATCAAGCCTCAGCTACATACACCCCAAATGTGGAGAATGTCTCACAATCCCTCCATCGGCTTCAAATGGCTGTTCTCTATGCTCGTGCACGGCTGTTCACGAATGACGCAGGTAGAGATAGGTGAGAAGCATTGGGCATATCAAGTAAGACTTGGAAGCTCGGCCAAGTGAGAAATTACGAATCCGGTCTTCGTCCTTTGCGACTGACGCGACTCTGACACAGTCGTTGGCTGGCAAGCAGCACATCCGGTCTCGCGTTATCAGACCTTCTCGATGTGTTCGGTAATTGGAATCATCGACCATCCGCCCTTTGCTTGGTCTGGCCCAAAGTAAGGTGGCAATGTTGGTCCGGCTCCTGTACATCATTTCCTTCGAAACCATGGCATGGCAACGATCAAGACTCTGCACTTGCTGCGAATATTGCACCAAGCCTGGTCAAATCGTCCCACCTATGATCCTTTTCCGTCTGTATGTTTCCCTCCGGAGAGATGACCTTGTGCTCATCAATCGCGGAAGTCCCGAAACGGTAAGACTGGTCATCATTTACCAAGGCCACGAGGGAGGCAAGCCATTCTTTCATCATTTTCCTTTCTTCATCAGACGGGCCATGGGTAATGGAGAAGCTGGTTTAGCTCGTCAGTGCTACGATATCAAAATGGATCGGCTCAACTTACTTCCAGATAGGCCTATCCATTGCATGGGCAACACCAAACCATTTAGGGGCCACTTCCTCGGTAATGAATGACATCCGGTACTGAATTTGATAGCGCCATACATCTGTTATTGGCACACCATGTTCAGTCAAGCTCTTGACTAAAAATCGGGAAGGAGCCCTGACTTGTCCATCCGCTATTATGTTACCATAGAGCGTCTTCCATTGCTGCAACTCATTCATTCCTGGCAGCTTGTAATTTGGTAGTATCCGGTCCACTGTAGCTGGCGCATAGTAATTTCCTACTTGCGTGCGGAGAGCATCAAGACTGCCAGATGTCGGAGAGTTGTATTCAGAGTAGAGAGTCTCTTCGTTGAGGACTTCCCCAATCATGATCTTGTAACCGCGCTTTCTGAAGTCTGCTGCGAACTGTCCATGCGCAAAATATTCTACCATACCGGAGTGTAGAAATAAGTCATCCGTCACAGGTCGGAAGGTGTGATTCTTGAGATTCTTAAGGGCACCAACAAGATCTTCTGGTGAAACCTTGCGAAGGAGATTCAGCTTTTCAGGTCCGGTAAGGCTTGAAGGCACTTTGAAAGCTTCGCAGACCTCGTCAAATTGGGATTCACATTCCGAAACAGTCTTTGGCTGAGCGGGTATAGCATTCGAGATCATGTAGAACCGCCTGAAAAGATCATTGCCAGGATCTGTACCTGGCCGCCGTAACTCATGGAGAACTTGGGCTTCAGTACCGTACGCGCCAGCTGATCGTCCCCCAAGTGTTACGTTTTGAGCATCACCGCCAAAATGATGTATGTTCTCATGGACCCATTCTATTGCCATTCGCTGATCCCAAAGGCCATAATTGCCTGCAGACTCTCCACCGGTTTCCTCTGCAAGTGCTGAACTTGCCAGAAACCCGAAGATATTGAGTCTGTAACCGATAGCAATGAAAATGGCATTCAAGCCACCGGTAGAGATGAGCTCTGTTGGATCCATGCCAGCTTCTTGCGAAGGGTCACCCATCGCGAACCACCCTCCGTGAAGCCATAGAACGACTGGCCATTTCTTGTCTTGTTCTCCTGGTGTGGGCACTGGTGTCCATATATTCATGTGAAGACAGTCCTCAGTGTACTTCGAATCGCAGCCTTCTGCTTTAGCAACCTTTCCAAACAGTTCTTGCCAGCAAATGAGTTTGAAGTTGGTAGCGTCATAGGGTGCATCATCATCGCTTTTGTATCGGTGTGAAGCTGGTAGAGGTCGGGGCTTTCGCCATCGATGTTCTCCTGTCGGAGGTAATGCATAAGGCACACCAGCAAATCGTCTGCTCTTGTCTGAATACTGCAGACCTTTGATCGAGCCTTTCTCGCCGAGATCGGTCACTGTAGGCTTCACGTCGTAAGAGATGTTGTTTCCCATTTTAAGCTCCTGCACTGCCAGGAGGTTCTTTTGGATCCTTGGAATACAATACGAGAAACAAAGATTGTGGACATCACACGGGATGCGGCCAAAGACGGCGTATAACAAACGCGCCTATCTCGGCATTGAGGCTTGAGCAAGGTGCTCGGTCCGTTGAATCCGATGAGTCTCGGCATTGTGCATGCCATTGAACACTCCAAAGTGACACTCAAAGGACAGGCGAAACGCGTTGCTCGTAGCAGACAAAACAAAGTTTCGAGAGCAAGGGAAAACCCGAGATCTCGAATTGGAGGCTCGTTCAAGATCGGACTAGTCTGGTGGGCGTCTGAGCGCTGAGACAAGGCACCTAGTCACACTTTACCACCTGCACCCATTAACTCGCCCTGTCTTGCTTTCTTCCATATCTCTGAATGGCGACACAGTCCATGATGCACTGCTTCTTTCTGAAGGTTGGACGGCTGGTTCGATCCGCACCGAGTGGGGATCTCGGAATAATGCTATTGTTCTAAACTAGTCCCGATCAGGCCCTTGCTAAACATTCCTGGTCTGCCTGACACGCGCGTTCCTCAAACCAATAACCATCAACACGCAACACCAAACTCTCTCGCGAAGACTTCAGGAGCCGTATAGAACGCCCGAGATCCGATCCTGATGTATCCAACAAGAAGGGAGATACGAACGGAAGGTACGAAGTCTGCGAGAGGCGCCAAATTGGATGCAGACCCAGAAGACCTCTTTCCGAAGCATGGATCTATCCCTATGTTTTAGTGTCTAACCACGATATTATCCACTTTTAACGACCTCGTAGACGCTGTGGAATGGTACGGATGGAGTTCTTCATACCGCCGTATCTGGATCACAGTCGTGGAAGGTTGAGGCACTCCGAACTCCACCTTGTATTGCGGCGTTGACCTGTTTGGAGTCCGAGTAGCGATTCATACTACGGTTCTGCTCTGTAAGGATTAAAGGACCAACGTTCCGGACCACCCTACTGTGTTGCTCTTCTCATCATCATGTGCATGAAGTCATGGCATATCGGTAGGAATACATATCGCCAACTTCTGCCCTACAACCAGTCCTACCACACTTCTTCGTTTCCCCCGGTCCACATTCAACAAGATCTCATAGCGTTATACTACCCGCACAAGTCACCTACTCTAATACATTCTCATTGACCCCCAACGCAGTCAATATGAACTATACCGACAAACCACAGCACGTTAAGCCACGAATCATTCTCCATGGCGGAGCCGGCAACATCACTCGAGAGAACCTACCTCCAAAATCGCAGAAAGCATACCGCAAAGCGATGTTGGAAATTCTTAACGCGGCTAGTACTAGACTATCAAAGGCAAATGCCTCTGCTCTCGATGTCGCAACCTATGCAGTTAGCCTTCTTGAAGAACATCCCCTCTTCAACTCAGGCCGTGGAGCAGTCTTCACCATCGAAGGCACCCACGAGCTTGAGGCTATATTCCAATTGAAGATACGATGACTGACTGTCTTTTTTCCCACTAAGTTGCTCGACGCCGTGATGAACATTGACCCAGCCGAGAAGATGATCAAACTGGGCCGTATGGAGAAATATCTTCTCCGCCGCGCATTCGATACTGCAGATGAGCCAGCGGCTCATCCTTATTTACCGTCGCATATCCTATGGCGACAGAAAGAGCAGTTTAGTGACGGCGTCGGCTACGGCTGGATAGATGGGATCAAGGTGAAAGCCGCAAATGAGATCACCGATGAGATGTTGGCGAGCCCGAAACCTGAGTGGGGTGCAGATGTGCCCGATACCAAGGAAGCATACTGGTTTCGATGCATATATGATCACCATTTCCCGCAGCATTGTGCAGACACTGTAGCAAGATGGACTCCAACATGGAGTGAGGAGACTGACCCTAGTGGGAGAGTAATAGGTGCCCATTTGGAGACGACTTTGAGCTCTGGAATAGCATGTGTTTAAAGGGTCGGGATTTTGGATGTGTTTGCCCGAAAATTGCTACATAGACGGAATAGAACAGGATAGAGGCCCAGTGGCGCAACTACAATGCTCAGGCGCATCGCATACACATTTCATGTGACAATGATTCGATTTTCACGGAATGCTGTGTGGAATCCATGGTCGGCGCTTCGAATATTGATGCAGGGTGTCTATTCGCGGAATATCCGATCACTCCCGTCACGATGTACAATCCCTTACACGTTGTGTCTCCGGTCCACGACCAGATGAACACTGCCGAATCGCTCGGATGTTGTCGCTCATACTGCCGCAGCTGGCGTCGGGCTTGGAAGTAGGAAGTCGATATAACGCGGGATTGAAAGAGCAAGGCTACAACGCGTTGTCATGCTTCCCCTAGAGCACGAGACAATCGGATGGACGAGCAACGACAATGGAAGAACCGAGCGTCGCCAAAGAGTATGGAGTGATAGCATCCTATTGCTGAGGATGTTCGTGCGCTACTGCAAAATCTTCACTATCATGGTGTCCCTATCGCGTGGATTGAGTGACAGCGCGACTATACAGTTCGATGGCAACCTCCCTCTCGTCCCTTCTTAAAGCCCAATGCTGCCTTCCCTCCGCATCGAAACTTCCTTCTACATCGTTTTCGAGCGAGTAGCCGGCAAGCTACCGCGACAAGAATGTGCAGATGGAGACAATTCGATCGCATGGTCTCATCAAGCGCGGTGATGACCACTGACATATCGAACACACTAGCTCTTTCCTCATGGGCCCCCGGCAAACGCAACTTGCTTTGTTGAGACAGCATATCGTGCTCTCGGGCATACGCTATCTTTCAAGTTGAACGAGCTTCTCTTTCATCATTTCGCTACATGCAGAGCAATCGGCATCGCTACGCTCAAAGATCATTTCGTAATAGTGCACTTACTTCTATATACTTTGTAAGCTAGCATCGGCAGAATGTCTTCCTTAAAGCCGATTATCATTGGCATCTACAGAGTTCCAGGAGTAGGCAAGACGCATCTAAAGGAAGCTTTAAGAGCGCAACTCGGCGAGACTAGATTCGCGTTCTAGGACAGCTCAGATATTGTATAATAAAGATAAGTATAAGTAGTCTATATAATCTCTAGTTAAAGTAGATATTTATTAATAGTAGAGTATATTAAAATAGCTATAATGATATATAGAGTAAACTATATAAGCTATAAAATATAAATACTCTTTAGAGCTATTTAGAAAAAATAAGATTTTTATCTATTTCTATATTAGGTATTATAGAGGTATCTCTCTATATTTTATAAATTTATCTTTTATAGAATAATTTTAGATACTTCTTATTATATAAGATTCTTCTAAAAAGATCTTACTTATAGCTCTTTTCTTATTTATCTATTACCTATAGCTATTTTACTTTAGATATTTATCTATAACTTATAGCTAGGCTAATAGTAATAATAATAGATAGATTTTAATTATTCTAATAGCTATAATAGCTATTACTTTCTATAGAATTTATCTATAGTACTATAAAATAGAATCTTTTAATCTTTTATATTTATTTAAGTCTAAGCCTTTAATTAATATATCTATTATTTATTCTTTAGTAGAGATATATTCTAAAGCTATAGATTTAATTAGAATATATTCTCTTATAAAGTATTCTTATATATATATAGATCTATATACTTAGTACGCAAATAAGACTCTAGATTATTAGCTAATAATTAGATTTTTCTCTATATTTAATCTCTAAAGAATATATTTCTTTTAAAGATCTTTTATTCTTTAGAGGTCTTCTTTAAGGCTATATTTTTAGTATTATAACTAGATAAAGCTACTAATTTTAATAGAATATAATACTTGTGAGAAGGGGTGTATTTTCGCAGTAGATAGTCGTAAAATAACCAGTAGTAGTAGTAGTAATAGTAGTAGTAGTAAGAGTTGATTCTTGCTTGCTTGCTTAGACTAATAGCTATAGGTAGGTCTTCTGCCCTCCTTATATCTTTGCTATTAGGTATCTAGTACCTTCTATAACTTGTAATTAGATTACGCGTCCTACTAGGAGTCCCTAGTATTTTTTATATACTAGTTACTACTCTAGAACATTTAATTTCTAATCTTTAGGTCTAGACTCTTGTTTCTTTTATCTAGAACCAATAGCTATAGCTATAGCTATCTATGACTTATAGATAATAGTACTATCGATCTAGATAGCCCTGTTTTAATTCCAAATCAT